>CM036321.1:4879430-5388608 GCA_020567845.1 Rhododendron henanense subsp. lingbaoense
TTTTGAACAGTTGTTCGCTTGTTTTACCGAAAAACTGTAGCTGGAGGCATTATACCAACGTGTTTACCTCATTTGTTGCAGGAGAACTTTTGTCCTTTTGATTAGCCAAAATAGCTTTTACTCCTCTTTACCTCACCTGATAAACTTGCTCCAACGATATCTTTTAGGTTATGTTTTAGTAGTATCGTGATCTTGTAAAAGATCTTGGCCGGAAAAGCAAGTTGTGTTCAATACTTGTCTTCTTTTTTATGTTAAAAAAGTTTATTATTTAGCTGAATAATTTTGTAACTTGTTATGAACACAAAGCTAGCTCTAACCATATTAAGATTAACTTTTTTATTCACTACACACTTTTTTTCTCGAAATATTGAAATGAGAAATAATGTTCTACTCGAAATAGCTCTGGCTGGGGTTTTGTGGTTGCTTTGTGTCGCTTGATGGGTTTGCTTGCTAGGTGGCTTGGTGCGGGTGCTTGCTGTTTTGTCTGTGGTTGTTTTGATTCCAGGATTTTTGTGTGCTGCTTTTGGAGTTGTTGTTCGCTCTTGCTTCTCAAGTGCTCTTTCTCCAGTTTTTCTCTCTCTCTTAAGCGCTGTGGCTGCGCTCCACCTTTCTGAAAGAATAAAATGCCTTAAATAGATTTTTCTGACCTAGCAAGCGGTCCAAAGCTCGCTCAAGCCACCTTTTGACGATCTCTGAAGTTTATTCACCCGCTACAAAAACGAACAAAGGCTGCTTGCTCAAGCAGTCCGTCCAGGTTGCTTGAGCAACCTATTTAACCTTGCTGAATCTAGAAACCCTCTAAGTTCTAAATCTTCAATCCAATTTGGTTGAGCCTCTTACTACTAATAAACTTCAATCCCAACACCAAAACAACCAATTCGTAATTACACAGAAACGTCACAGAATTAGCCAACCACAAATAAAGAACTTGCAATGTCTTTCATGATCTAAAAGTAGAATTGATTTCTATTTCATTCATTCACTGATACATATATATACATGTATCAATTTGTAAGTGTTGTTTTATTGTGGATTGTTTGTGTATGTGGGAAGAAAAGCAATTCAGGTTAGGTGGGGTTTACTGTGGTGTAGAAGAAGAAATCATAGAGTGGTGCTGGGTACAGCCACGTGCTGCCCCACCCAATACCTTAATTAACCACCTCACACACTTGTGGGGTAGTCATGGGCCCCGCAAAAATTATTTGTTCGGCTAAGGCCCAAGGGTCCTGCCGAGCGGCATGTGGCAATGTACCAAGAGCACCTAATAATTTTCGGCATAGAAAGCCATGCATTTCTCAAATTCAAATTCATGATTCTATCCTTGGGTTATCCCCCACCCATCCAAAAGCAGTAGCTTTCACTCCTTTCTTTTTTGAATGGGCAAATTTCTCCTCTTCTTTTCAACAGTTGTACTTTCGTTTTCTCATAATCTTTGCAGAAAGCCATCAGAGGCAAGCAAATAATTAAAATCCCCCACTCAAAACCCAATCTGCTAAATTTGCTGTCCTAACACTCCTCCAACTGCCCACCTTACTCTTTTGTTCATGACCAAAGGATACTTCCACTATAAGATTCAAAACAGAAGAAAGTTAATGTCTATCACCTGTCATAAGTAAATTATATCATGGGCTAAATATTTATTTTTTGACAATTATATGTCCATGTCAGGGTTTTAAATCACGATATGGGGAAAGGTAATGGTATTGGCGATACGGCCATATATAGGCCAATATCGGCGGTCCGAAACCCGTTACGTTACGCAATGGCCGGTACAATGCTTAACAACCTTTATTTAAAACCCTAGTCCATGTCCTAATTGTGGGATGAGAGGTAACCAAATTGGTATGAATTATTGGAACATTAAACAAAATTTTAGAGATAGGAGAACAACATAATACTTTTTATTGTAATCCTAGTTTTGTCTGTCTTGGAAGGTAAGCCATGATCCTTGATAAAACCTCATCAAAGACTCACCAACAAACCATTGTTTGATTTGTTTCCACTGATTATATAAGACCTAATTGTCACTTCATGTCATTAGTTAATGTATCAATTGGCTAACCACCCTGCTAGTTTTGAACTTTTGATCAAACATCTCTGGATATATAAATCTGTGTTTATACGCTCCTGGAAACTAAGTTGGCCAATCCAAAAAAAGCTGAATGCTAAAACTCCCAAATAAGAGGTTAGTCCAAGCCATGGAGGGTTATGTTTTGAGGATGGCTTTGCTCACATCTTGTTGGTTTATCCTTGAATCTATCCTCTTCCCAGATGGATTTCTGAAGAAGTTTTATCTCGGCTTCTACATCCACCCGCTATTGCTCTTCTCTGTCAGATTTTCCTTTGGATAAAACTACTACAAAGATGGCTTCCCCTCCTTGTCTCGCTAGCTATTCGAATTGCTTGGTTTGTAGCGTCTAAAATTTGCAGGGTGTTTCTCAGTATCCTCTCTGTTTTCGCATTCATTAGAATCGCCAATGATGAGTTTGCAAATGAGGTGGAGGAGCATGAAATTCCAAGTGCTACAATTCAAAATCAGATGGCAGATTCGTATAGCTCTTGCTATGCAGTATCCATTAAAAATGAAGCTAAAGTGGAAGAGGTTGAAGCAGACACTGATTGCAGTGACAGCTCACTGCTGGTGGAGTCGATTATAAGAGAACCCCGTGTGCTTATCGATGAAGACAGAAGCTTGGAGGTGTGTATGCCTTCTGAGAGCAGCTCCATTTCACCTCCCCCAGATGATGAAATTAATGCAACTTTGCCATCATTGTGTAGCTCTAATGCGCCAACCGTTGAGGGAGAATTGATCAATCAAAGCATGGAGGGCCGACGTAGATTCAATCTATGAGAAGTACACTGAAAGGATGAGATGGTTTGATTGCTCAATCACGATAGAACATGTGGAATAAGTAAGTACTCGTAATCATAAACTGATTTACAAACAGAAGGTTAATATTTGAGAAAACATTTACAATGATATGAAAAATTCGTTGCATAAGCACGAGGCATTTGAGGTGAATTCAGAGCATATTGGCTAGCTATTCGGAGCATATTGGCTAGCATATTGGCATTTGAGGTGAATTCAGAGCACACTTACAATTATTTTCTTGTTTCGTCAGTGGCATATTGGCTAGCTATTTTGTATGCAGGTGCAATCTTGAACAAGCATATGGCTTCTCTTAGTTCATTTGAGGATATAAAGCCTGTGGAATTCTCCATTCCACAGATTCATGGAGCAAGACGGCTAGAAGAAGGCTAATAAGAAGCTTAGAAAGTGACTTCGAATTGGTTTATGTGGCTCAATCATGCTTATCCTGGGAAGTACTACATTACCAGTGCCGAAAAGTTGAGGCTCTCTTATGCTCAAGCTTTCAAAATGGCGCCTTTTATGAGAATGTCATCGGAGGATTTCAAAAGTTTCAAATACTTCTAGAGAGATTTATGGAAGATGAAAGGTGCGAGGGCAAAAGGTACTGGAATTATGTTCAAAGGAGGTTAACTTTCAGGAGTCTACTCCAAGTTCCTCAGGTTTCAGGTACCTTTCACAGGAACATATGTTTATCCTGGTTAATCAAGTTGGCAAATCAATAATTAGTGCTATCCATTTATCCATCTCCAACATATGAAGCATATCATGAAATAGTAACTTCAACATGTGTTTCTGTAGGGCCCTCGGTTATCGGCTCGGTAACCGAGCCACGGACCCTGAACCAGCGGTTTAGGGTACGGGCCGAGGCCTCCTGACTAGCTCTCTTCGGGATGAACCTCGGTAGATGCCCGGGCTACGGCTGTTTAACTACTTCGGAGCCTCGGTTCACTGCATGCTCCTCTGCTTCCAGAAGCTTCCAGGCGGTAACGGTTTCCGTGAGTGGGACCTATGGGGATTATGCTCCCCATGCAGCTGGCATAATCATTGGGATCTGTCCCATGTGCTCCGTAACCACCTCGCCCCCTCGTCTATGTGACGTCACCCGGGCGGTTTACCCGAGCGTACCCCCCACGCGCTAGCATGAAGATCAAGGAAACCTAGGTCTATAAATACAAAGTGATACACACCTGAGAGAGACGCAATACTATCCTAACCCTAGACCTAAAACACCTTCCCTGAGATCTAACTTGATCGTCGGAGGGTCACTGGGCAACCAAAGCCCTAGTGACTTGTTGCAGGTCAGGCGACGGACGAGCGGAGCAGCGGAGGAAGGAACCTAACCAGATACCACAGTCAAGGTCCCGATTATTCGAACCCTTACAATTGGCGACTCTGCTGGGGACCTAGCTGTTCTTCATTCAATCACCATCTTCCTCACCAAGATTCCGTTCAAAGCTTTTCAACCCAACCATGGTGGAAATCGACGATGCGCATCGCACTGATACCCCCTTCGGCCCCGGAGATCTCGGGGATCCCGTCCGGCGGAGCAGGCGCTCCTGGAAAGGCCCGCATGTCCGTCGGACTCACAGGAACTTCGACCCAGGAGGCCGGAGCTCCGGCCGAACTCCAATCCTACATCCGCCATCTGGAGCGGAAGCTCGACGACCACGACGGTGGTGGAGCGTGACAGGAGCGTCCGAGATGAGTTGGCGGAGATCAAGCCTCCTCCAAATGTCCCCGTCTCATTCCTCCGGAGGCTGCGGCGGAAGACGAAGCCACCACAGCCCTCCCCGCAGCCGTGACGGGGGACAGATGGTCGAACATCGATCCCGACCTTCGGTCAAGGATCGCCTTGAACCACCACGAATCAAGGACCGCCTCGAACCACCAGGCGAGGGTCGTAACGAAAGGGACGGTGAACGAAGGAACGCTCCCGCTCCCCTAATCCAAAGGGTACTCGAGGGAAGCGATCCGCCTTCGAAAGGCTTGGTGACGGGAGCGTCTCCGCCTCCTCCACCCATCCAATCATATCGAAGGATCGCCGCCGGGAGACCACCCCAAGTTTTGCCAACGAAAGCAACCCCTCTTGGAGTTCCAAACAAAAGGCTATCGTGAGCGCCACAAGGGTCCCCGTTCTAAGAGTCCACTCGTCCACCACCCCAAAGATGGTTACAAAAGGCTTGGTGGTGGAAGCCAAAACACTGAGCGCCTCGAGCCCTACGCTCGAGATAGCTACAAAAAGCATCGGTACGAGAAATCCCCAACGGTCAGGGAACTCCCAACCGAAGAGAAAGGAGTTTGAGAGATCTCCCCAACGGTCAGGGAACTCCCAACCGAAGCGGAAGGAGTACAAGAGACAGGACCAGCCCCTGCCAAAGAGACATACCGCGACCGGGGGTCCAGACGGTTTCGACCGTTCGATCCGACCCCACCGGGACGCCCGTCTCGAGAGACTCTCAACCTCTCCTTTCGTTAGGGACATCGACTCGGTCACCCCCCCGAAGGGCTTCACCCAACCCAAATTTGCAAAGTACGACGGCAAGACCGAGGCATACACTCATCTGGTTCAGTACAAGCTGGTCATGTCTCTTTTCCTTCGCAACGAGCCTTCGGACGACGCCTTCCTCTGTAAGGTCTTCCCCCAGCCTCGGCAACCTGGGCCTAACATGGTTCAACCAACTTCCTGCCAGATCGATCTCTTCCTTCGATTCTCTCTGTGACGCTTTTATGGCTCGGTTTGTCACGAGCAACAAGCACGAAAAGGAGACCGACTCCCTTCTCGCCCTACGCAAGCGGACCGACGAGACGCTCCGCCAATATGCCGGTCGCTACTGGGAAATGTTCAATGAGATCGAAGGATGCGACGGTGTCATTTCCGCCCGCGGTTTCAAGCTCAGCCTAACCGCCCAGGACGAGCAGGTTTACGATGATCTCGCTCGTCACAAGCCAAATTCCATGAAGGATCTCATGACTCGAATCGAAGGTTGGTGCCAGCTTATCCAAAGCAGAGGGGCATGGGGAAATCAACGAGCTCCAAGGCACCGTTTACTCCGGTGTCCGGTCCGACTCCCGCCTCGGCTTCAACACCGAAGAAACAGGTTAACAACATCAAACAGTCCCCAAGGAAGCCACCGAAGCAGGGAGACTTCAGCGCCGAGAAAACCGTCTTTACTATGCCTATCTACAGGATTATCGACCAAGTAAAGGACCAACCCTTTTTCTCTTTTCCCAACCAAAAACTCGGAACCGAGAACGGGAAAATCAAAAACCCAATAGTCCGATGCAGCTACCACAACGAGCAAGGACACTTTACAACCGCTTGCAGGCCCTTCAAGGCCTACCTGGAGCAGCTGGTCCTCGGTGGCCATCTCAACAACTTCATCGATCATGAAAAAACGAGGGCACGGCGCAGAACGCCGAAGCCAGAGCCGAAGAGGAGATCCACACGATTAACGTTATCCACGGCCCTCTCAATTCCGAAGCCGCCCGTATAATCCGCGCCGAGTTGAACGACGCTTCCTCTTCTAAGCAGGTCATGCTCGTCGGTCCCGAGCCCAAACGTCATCGAACCGATGACGGATCCAAATGGACGATCACGTTCACCGAAAAGGACCTTGCGCGCGTCCAACTTCCGCACAACGACGCCCTTGTGGTCACAATGCGCATAGGTACCTTCAACGTCCGACGTGTCCTTGTGGATCAAGGGAGCTCGGCCGAGGTTATGTACTACTCATTGTTTAAAGATTTGAAGCTCTCAGATGCCGATCTCCGTCCCTCCGAGGTCCCCCTCATAGGTTTCAACGGGGCTCCGGTCTGGCCCGTCGGTTTGATCACCCTACTTGTCCGCTCCGGCTCGGTCGTCGATATGGAATTCGTCGTAGTCGATGTCCCAAGCCCCTATAACGCCATCGTCGGTCGCACTTGGCTCCATAGGTTAAAGGCTGTTGCCTCTACCTATCACCAGGTGGTCCGGTTCATCGGGGCCAACGGACGACAGGAAGATCTGTACGGGGACCAAACTGCCGCCAAGCGCTGTTACGTCAACGCGGTCCGGAGCAGCAAACAGACTCGTAGGGTAAACTTCATCGAAGTACCAGAGGCTCCGGTTCTCGAAGACGTCGGGAGACCCGCCGACGAGAAGGCAGTTGAAGATCTTGTCACCGTCCCTCTTACCGAGGATGGTTCCCGCTTCTTCCTTGTCGGTTCCTCACTCTCGGAAACCGAGCGGAATGACATGGTGAACTTCCTCAAGAGCAACATTGAGGTATTTGCGTGGACGCCCTACAAAATGCCTGGGGTCGATCCAAGATTCATCTGCCACGAGCTCAATATCGACCGAACAAAGCGTCCGGTCATCCAGAAAGCTCGGCGATCCTCCCCGGTCCATTCCGACGCCGTGATCGACGAGGTCAACCGACTCCTAAACGCGGGAGCCATACGAGAAGTGCAATACCCTAAGTGGTTGGCCAACACCGTGGTGGTCAAGAAGAAAAACGGGAAGTGGCGAGTCTGTGTTGACTATTCAAATCTCAACGACGCTTGCCCCGAAGGACTTTTTCCCCCTTCCTCGGATAGATCAGCTCGTCGACGCCACGGCTGGCCACGCCCGACTAAGCTTCATGGATGCCTACCGGGGCTACCATCAGATCGCCATGAGCGACGGCGACGTCGAGAACACGGCCTTCATTACTCCCCACGGCATCTTCGGTTATCTTGTCATGCCCTTCGGCCTTAAAAACGCCGGAGCAACCTTCCAAAGGATGATAACCAAGATGTTCGAACGCCTGTTGGGAGATACTATGATGGCCTACATCGACGACATGGTGGTTAAAAGCATGATGGCCGGAGACCATCTCACCCACCTCGCCGAAGCATTTGAGATTCTGAAGACGCACAAGCTTCGCCTTAACGCCGAGAAGTGCGCCTTCGGTGTAAGCTCTGGCAAATTCCTCGGGCATCTTGTCTCCCGCCGAGGTATCGAGGCCGACCCTGCACAAATCTCAGCAATCGAAAAACTCTCGGCCCCCCAACAAGAGAGATGTGCAGCGTCTAGCCGGCATGGCCGCCGCCCTCAACAGGTTTATTAGCCGCGATCTTCCGACAAGTGCAAACCATTCTTTGCCCTCCTAAAGGGGAGCCGACGCAGCTTCAGTTGGACCAACGAGTGCGACCAGGCTTTACAGCAGCTGAAGGAATACCTCTCCAACGCCCCTCTCCTCGTCACTCCTCGGGACCAGGAAGACTTATTCATTTATCTCGCCGTCTCGGCGCACGCCATAAGCTCGGTCCTCGTCCGGCAGGAGGAGCGCGATCATCAGCCGATTTATTTTCTAGCAAGACGATGACGCCCGCCGAGACACGCTATCTTCCGTTAGAAAAGCTTGTTCTCGCCCTTGTCTCCGCGTCTCGGAAGCTCGCACCGTACTTCCAATCCCACCGCATTATCGTATTAACCGTATCCTCTGAAGTCTCCTCCGAAAAGCCAACCTCTCAAACCGAATCTCCCAATGGGCCGTCGAACTTGCCAATTACGAGATTCACTTCCAACCACGAACGGCGATTAAAGCCCAGGCACTCGCCGACTTTATCGCCGAGCTCACTCCGACCGACGTCCTGGCTTCAAATCCTGCCCCCCCGCCCCGAAGCCATCCTCCAAGCACGACCTAGCACCGCCTGGAAGCTCTTCCATGGCGACGTTTGGAAAATGTATGTTGATGGCGCCTCAAACAGCCGAGGCGCCGAGGCTGGGATCGTCCTCCTCTCTCCCTCTGGCGTATTACATGAAAGCTCCATCTCTATCAACTTTCCGGCCTCAAACAACGAGGCTGAGTACGAAGCGCTCATCTCCGGACTCAAGACTGCCGAGGCCCTCGGCATTGAAGAACTCGTCCTCTACAGCGATTCACAGTTGGTTGTCAACCAACTCTCCGAGGAGTATGAAGCTCGGGACGACCGGATGCGTACTTACCTGAGCTCTGCTGTTCGGCTCCTCAAAAGCTTCCGGGCTATCCGCGTCGAACACATCCCGAGGGACCAGAACGCTCACGCCGACGCCCTCGCCGGACTCGCTACGGCCTGCGCCGCTTCAGGACAGCGCTCCATCTCCTTTAGCTCCATCGACAAACCGAGCTTCGAGCTTGAAGTACTCAGTCACGAGGTACTAAACGTGGAACTTGGTCCGAGCTGGATGGATGAGATCATCGGCTACCTACGCGATGACACACTACCACCGACAAGAAGGACGCCCACCGCCTCCGCAACAAGGCCGCCCTCTTCTGGCTTAATCCAAATGGAAAGCTCTACCGACGGTCGTTCACCGGCCCCTATTTATTGGTTGCACACCCCCACCAGGTCCCCGGGATCATCGAGGAACTACACGCCGGCGACAGCGGTTGCCACTCCGGTGGACGCTCCATCGCTCACCGGGCAATTACCCAAGGATACTGGTGGCCAACAATGAAGAAGGACTCTGAAGAATTTGTGAAACGTTGCAAGAAGTGTCAAATGTTCGCTCCCATCATACATCAACCAGCTCGGGATCTCAACCCTCTCACCAGCCCATGGCCCTTCTCCCAGTGGGGCATGGACATCGTCGGCAAGCTTCCCGTCGCCCCTGGAGGATTCAAGTTTCTCTTAACCGCCACCGACTATTTCTCCAAGTGGGTCGAGGCCGAACCATTGGTCACAGTTGAAGAGTCGGACATCATGCGCTTCGTGTGGCGAAACATAATTTCTCGCTTCGGCGTACCCTTCGCCATCTTAACCGACAACGGCAGCCAGTTCACCGGTCAAAAGTACCGAGCACTCCTGGATGAATTTGGCATCAAATGGGACACTTCCACTCCGTACTACCCCCAGGGCAACGGGCAAGCCGAAGCCGCAAACAAAGCAATCTCGTCAGGACTCAAGCGCCGACTCGAATCACGCCGGGGCAAATGGGCCGAAGAGCTCCCTCGGGTACTCTGGGGCTACCGTACAACGCCTCGGCGATCTACCGGCCGAACCCCCTTCTCCCTGGCATTTGGAATGGAGGCTGTAATCCCCCTCCAGGTCGGGCTCCCGACGATCCGAACCGAAGATTTCGACGAGGAAGTTAATAATGAAAACATTGCCGCGGACCTCGATCTGGCCGAGGAAGAACGGGAGAATGCAAGGATCAAACTAGCTTCTTATCAGCAAGAGGTTGCCAAGGGCTACAACCGAAGCGTCCGCCTTCGGTCATTCAAGCCGGACGACCTTGTCTGGAAAAAGGTGGTGGACAAGTCCAAGAAAAGGAAGTTGATGCCTAATTGGGAGGGCCCCTTCCGAGTCCTAAAACATCTCGGCTCGGGAAACTACAAGCTGGAGAAGCTAGACGGCTCCCCAATCGCCAAGACCTGGAACGCCAATAACCTGAAGAAATTCTATGGATAGCCAGGCTTCGGCCTCTTCGGACTCATTTATTCGAACAATTTTCGTTTCTTGTCAATTTGTAAGAGCCAAACCACTCTTGTAATGGCCTGATTCTACGACAGTTTTTTAATGAGAATCTCTTGTTTATCACTAGCCTAATCTTATCACTTACTCTTCATACTCGGTTCGCCGTCGCGTGAACCGTTTTATCCTGACTTCAGGGACTGTCCTCCGCGGGATATTCCTCGACAGATCCCTCACCAAGTCACCACGGCCTCTTCGGTCGTTTCGGACTTTCGGACGTCGGCGATAAGGACACTCGGTATTAATCCCGAGCCCCTTACACCGACCCCCCCCCCCAAAAAAGTCACGCACTATCTAGATTCGCTACGTTCCGAAGTTATGGCCGACCCCATTCCCACTTCAGGACCCTAGCCCTAATCTAAATAGCAGCGCCCCAGTGAGTTGCTTCGGTCTACTCCCCTCGGCTCGGCGTTAGTTAAAACAAAGCAGGCATGCAAAATTCAAAAATCGCTAACTACTTTGCTTCGTTTTAACTTACTCAATCCTATATTCTGCCTTTCTCAAGTATGGAATAAATTATTGAAAACCTCCTCGGTTAATGCTTCGGCTAAAATCTGCTGATACTCCACAGCATTTGAACAGAAGCAGGGGCATGAGGCTCCCTTCGGTTACAAGCATAAAACCATTCGAGTGTAAAAAATAAACAAGGCATCGAAACGGAAGAAACCATTCATTCAAAAGCAGTAAAGAGGATTGCAAGTTTAAAGTCCAACAAGACTTCGGTTATCTGTTCGGTACCTACTTAGCAAAAAACATTTACAAACCCTGGAACGGTAAAATCCAAATGTCCGGAACCGTCCAGCCAAATGTGAAACAAAAGAATTTCAAAATCCTAAGCGTTGGGGGGCAGAGGGGTCTGGCACCGTCCTCGGTTGAGGCAACGGCAACAGAAGCGATCTGGATATCCTCCTCGGGTGAAGCAACGATAACAGGAGTAGTCTGGGTACCCTCCCCGGTTGAAGCAACGCAGCAGGAGCAGTCTGAATATCTGCCTCGGGATTTTGCACCTGCTCGCCCTCCTCTTCTTCTTCCTCAGGCATTACAGCCTCCTCGGCGCACCTCGGGAAGGACCCGGAGTACAGAGTCGGCTGGGAGATCGAGCTTACTCAAAAGAGTCTCGTGACCAAACCGAAGCCCGTCCACGAAACGATCCCTGTAGAGCTCGGCCTCAATCTCCCGAACCTGCTTTTGGTATTCCACCCCGGCTGCGGCCCAACCCTCGTCATAGCCTCTGGTCTTTGCAGCTCCAACCTCGGTAGCTCGGGTAACCCTCAAAGTGGTGGCATTCTCCTTCTCCTTTTCAGCTCGGGCTTCGGCTGCCAGTCTTTCCTTGTCACACCTTTGAAAATCCGAAAGGTAAAGATCGCAAGCCTCCCGAGCCACCTTCAGGTCGTCCTCTTTCTGCTCAAGTGCTTTCTTCAGCTCATCAATCTCCCGCTCTTGGCCTTTGCATCGGTTATTTATGACCAAGGCCCGAGCACCAGCCTGCGAGCAGAAAACCGAAGAGGCATCACAAATATGGACTTAGCTGAACAATAAAAGTCGAAAATGACAAACTTACAGTGAAAAGGGCCTGTGCAATCTCCGCGGTGATGTCCTCGGTCAACCCTTGGACAGCATTGGCATCCCTGGGAAGGATACAGCCTCGGAGCACCCATATGCTGTGCCGAGGTTTGACACGCTGTCCGCGTGGTGGATCTGGCGTCCAGAGAAGTGACAGAACTCCGGGGCCCAGGGAACCTCTGTTGCAGGGACCCAGGTTCCCCCCTCGATCCTCTCCGCAGACCCTCGGTCCTGCTCTTCCACCCTCTCATCCCCCTCGGTAGTCCGAGAAGTTTCCTTCTCCTTACTCGGCCGCCACCATCACCATCGTCGTGCCGAGTCCTCTTCGCCGGGGGCTCCTGCGGAGAAACAGGGGTCACCCCCGAGGTCCCAGCACCAGGGGTACTGATGGCCGAGCCCCGGCCTCGGCCTCTCGGCGTCCGACGTCTGAGGTTTAGCACCTCCCGAGCTCCTGGTTCCGACATTTCGTCGCTCAGTCCGGTCCTCTCGGGCGTCTCGGTCGATAGCCTCTCTTACGACACCTTGGGGCTCGGAGCTGCTGCCCTCGGTACCAGAAGCGCTTCCTCTGCCTCCTCTCCCAGCTCCTCCGCCTCCTCTTCGTCCCCCTCCTCCTCTTCCCCCTCGTCCTGCCCTCGACACCCCTTGCTTCCTCGGTTTCTTCTTTAAGTAACTGGTGTAAGAAGGGATGTAACCGAGGAGCTGAGGGGCGAAACGGTTGGGGAGTGGGATTGCGTAGGCGGCGGTTATCCGAGAACGGACGGCTCTTTCCCGAAGCTCCTGAACTGTACCTTCGACTGCAAAAGGTCGCCAAAACATGGAGAAATCAGTACAAGTTTACAAGAAAGCGCTTTATTGAAATAAACTCACTACCGAAGGGTAAGTTACCGACCAGGAACTCCGATCTCAAATGGGACCATAGTGACTATGTCTATGGTTCCCCGGGCCCGAACATGAAGTTCCGGTGACCGAGACATAAATACTCGCCCATTCCTCGGAGTCCGGTAGGTGATCGATCAAGAATGTGTCATTCCCTGATCTGCAGGAGAGGTAGTATCGGTTGTGGCCTCGGTTAACCCCCAGAAGGTAGACACCGAAGAGCTCCTCAATACCGAACACCAAGTTGAACTGCCTCCTCAGCTCAATGATGCTGGTAATAATTCGGTAAGAATTCACCGTGAGCTGGGAGGAAGTAAGGTTGAGGGTCCGGAGCACCCGACGCACAAATGGTGGAGGGGAAACCTGATGCCCCCCTCGCATATGGCCATCAGGGGAAAAATCAACTCCCCTGACCGATGTAAAAGATCCTTTGGGTCGGTGACCTCTAGCAACCGAACCTCAACGTCGGGAGGGATGCTATAGAGCCTCTTGAACTCGGCGTAAGCTGCGGGATCCCCGTTGAAGTACTTGTTCTTAAACGAACAGGGCCTCATAGGTCTTCGGCGTCCCTGGATTTCCTCGGGCGCATTTCCGAACGGCCCTGGCCCGTGGTCCGACGTGCTTGGGGCCTCCTCCTCCATCTCCCAGGGGTCAAGGGAAGTAATCTCACGCGGTGCTCGGTTTGCGTTGGCCGGCTCAATCTGGTCGACTGGGATTCGGTAAAACCTCTCCCTCCAAAGCTCTTGAAAGATAGCTTCTACCAAGGGATCGTCAGAACTACTGGAGCTGTCCGAGGAGAGCTCAATGACCATTCGCCCTGCCTAGAAAACAAAGAGAAGTGTGCAAAACCCGTTAGCTATATGCCTAGGGGAGAGCAAAAGGTCCTAGCGCTCGGGACGAGATGGTCATCACTCTTCGGACTCTATGGGTCTCGGTCTTTTAAAAGTCTCTTCCCTCCTCGGAAAGAGTCCTCGGTGGACTACAACTCTATCCACAAGTCTAGAGGTTGAAGATAGGCTTCGGGAAGAATATAGTCCTCGGGAAGAACAAGAACAGCAGCGGCGGGCGCCAGCGCCGCCGCTTACCAGACGGTTGCAGGTGGCGTTCCATCCCAATGCACTCAGAAAACATTGAAAAAACATGAAGAAAAGTACTAAAACTTGAAGATTGATTGACAAGGATCAACATACCCAAGTCTGGTGTAAAGATCGCTGCCAAAATGTTCCAAATCACGATCCAAAGCTTGTAAAACGCGGCGGCGGCGGTTCGACGGCGTCAGAAAGATTTCAGTGACTTTCTCTCTCCTAAAGTTCTGAATTTATAGTGGAGCGTACGAGGAGTCGCGCGGGAAACGAAGCGTCGTCAACCGAACCGTTGGATCTCCGACACGTGTCTTCATCAGACGGTCAGCAGTCGGGGTTCTGAACCGAAGTCAGATGCGCGGCGTACCAAGCCATTCGCGCTTCGACACGTGCCCTGAGAGGACGTTTCGTACCAATCAACTGACATCTCACGTGCCGAGGCGGCGCATGATGTCACTCATTTCGGCGATGACTGCACGTGGCTCCTAGGGCAGGAGTTGACGATTCGGTTCTCATGAAGGACGCTCGGTTCTTTTCCAGAGTTTTTCGTCCGTTAAAAGCCCGGTTTCGCTAGTCCGTCAGAGGAGTCAACTCCCGAAGACCGGAATGGTACTCAGGAAGTTGAGGGGCTATTGTAGGGCCCTCGGTTATCGGCTCGGTAACCGAAGCCACGGACCCTGAACCAGCGGTTAGGGTACGGGCCGAGGCCTCCTGACTAGCTCTCTTCGGGATGAACCTCGGTAGATGCCCGGGCTACGGCTGTTAACTACTTCGGAGCCTCGGTTCACTGCATGCTCCTCTGCTTCCAGAAGCTTCCAGGCGGTAACGGTTTCCGTGAGTGGGACCTATGGGGATTATGCTCCCCATGCAGCTGGCACAATCATTGGGATCTGTCCCATGTGCTCCGTAACCACCTCGCCCCCCTCGTCATATGTGACGTCACCCGAGGCGGTTACCCGAGCGTACCCCCCACGCGCTAGCATGAAGATCAAGGAAACCTAGGTCTATAAATACAAAGTGATACACACCTGAGAGAGGGACGCAATACTATCCTAACCCTAGACCTAAAACACCTTCCCTGAGATCTAACTTGATCGTCGGAGGGTCACTGGGCAACCAAAGCCCTAGTGACTTGTTGCAGGTCAGGCGACGGACGAGCGGAGCAGCGGAGGAAGGAACCTAACCAGATACCACAGTCAAGGTCCCGATTATTCGAACCCTTACATTTTCCTTTTTAAAAGAGAAAAATAGTTGTTCATTTGAGAAGGGTATTAAAATTTTGCTGATTGAGATTTGAAAAGATATATACCTTTAAAATGTGTTGAACCTTATTATATAACAAATTCTAAAACTTCATCACAATGCGAAAGCTATGCAATCATTATATATTTGTAAGAAATGCATGCCTTCGCCTAAAACGCGTGTTGGACTGTTTCATGGAATGAAATATACTACAGTCCTATGCACAAATGAATGATATTGACATATTTCCCTTGTCCTCCAATGCACTATGCTTCTGATCGTTCAAGGTTATACGGAGGAAAGAGAAGATGACGAAACTAAGGGAGAAGCCATGAGGGCAACAGAGGTGTTGCAGGGCATAGAGAAATGCATAAAGGCCTTTTGGATGTATGTAAAAACAGACCAAAAGAAACCGCGGTGGAAAATGAGTAATTAATTTCATGTGGACTTATCCTCCGGTAGAAGACCCTCGAGACTTGGAGCTCCTGGCAAATCTTACTAAGACACTCCGAAAGGTAATTCCAGTTATGTATCGGCACAGCAAACATCACATTCAAATATCAGTTGCTGAAATTTGGGGAACTACGAATTTTATGCATTTTTCATTTCATCGTGATTTAGGATACCAACATAACATACTAAATGCAATAAATTGCTTTATTTTCTGTAGGAGCTGTGGCTAAAAGACTTGCAAGGGAAGAGGTGGTGTTGGTTGAAAAGAGGAGTGAATCCTCTGGAAGCATCTCTAGAGAAGGAAATTTTGTTTACAATGATAGAGATGAAGCTGGTATCAAGGGTGCTCAAAATGTCGATGATTTCCACTTCTCAACTCAAATGGTGCCAGGAGAAGCTTAATGATGTGAAGTTTGAATCAGGAAAGGTTACGAGGGCAAACACAGTTTCCTTGTTTCCCTCTTCCTAGTATCTCTCTGAGAATGATATTTGGCACCAGACGTAATTAGGAAATATTTCACTGGTTCAACGGGACGGAAGAAAAAGAGAAGTTGTCATCAATTCTTACATATGAGAACGTATAAACGTTGTGCAATGTCGTCAGGTTTATCAGCTCGAACCCAGAACCTCTTAACACTTAACTACTGGTACCTGACCGTCGGGCTGAAATCTAGAACAATGCCAAGGTTCACTCAAGGAAAGGAACTGCAATACTTGGTTGCTGCGGCAAAACTGTAAAAAAAAGTGGCTTTTCTCCTTTCGTTCTCAGGGCCAGGGTGAGAGGTATTCTCAAGCCTGCGTCGGCAGGGTTCTTTTGGTATCCTTTCATACGTACGATTTTAGCTGAATAAGTCCAGTTGCTATGGCCCGTTGTTCCCTGTCATTTTGATAATAGAAGGAAGATAGTCATGTTCGGCATTTGCTAGTTGTCTGAAATTATTCATTTGATCCATTTACCTCCTTTCTGGCACATTTTGGCTTTGAATTCCACATTCAATGAGACAGCAAGTCAAAATCATGCCCAATTCAGTGTGCTCACTATAAACCAAGAGGGCCAATGGGGATAAATACTCTGTCCTAATGCAAGTAAATAGATTTTGAGAAATATAGTGTTACACGTGAAATCTGATATTGGAGCGTCATTTTTTGGTATTATATGTCATGTAGTAACGACAAAATGAGGTACCAAAATAACGTTATAAAATTATGTCACACCGCATAGAATATCTAGATATGGTAGTCATAGCTAAATTTATCTGATATGCTCGCAAACTTTTATTTTTATCAGAAAAAAGGCCAATTGACGGTAATGTTAGTAAATGTGTGTCACAAACCATACATCATCTATTTGAGGTTAAATTCTGACTACTGGCGGTGGAAACCGTGGGATTTCCCTCATCACCGCATCGTGGGTTGTACAATTATATCATGTCACGTGTCTATTCTGAAGCACACTCTACTTTTTAGTTTTCACCAAATAACTTTTCTAATGCCAGATTACAAAAATTCGTTTTAGGGTCTCAAAATTTATGGGCACAATCTCCAGCAAATTTTCATTATCTATTTCTCTCCGTTTATTACTCTCAAAAATCTCCCTGAAAACCCAAACCGAACAGGAGTCGGATTAATCGATCCAATTGCGGGACCCTCCAAGCGGCCACTATAGATCCCGAGAAAGCCGACAAGAACAACTCCGGCGGAAACATTCAAGACCCTTCGCAACCCTTCCAACCGCCTCGTCCGTCCTTCCCCCAGTATATCTATCTACCCCCCTATCTCCATTGCCTTTCTCATCAAGTAATCACATCATCCTTCTCTCTCTCTCTGTCTCTCTCAAGCCACCAAACATGCCGACCTCCGAAGCAAACACTCCACCGCCGCAGCAGTCGCCCCCTCCTCCCTCCGATCCAACCGGAGGCCTCGCCGTACTCCTCCCCGTCATCTTAGGCTTCCGGGAAGGCCTCCTTGCACTAAACAGTCTAAACCCATTGACAGCCTCGGCGACGGTGATCCGCTTCGCTGAAGGTCCAAACCAGCCGAGCAAAGACGGGCCGTTACCCGCGTCGAAGAAATCCATAGAGAACATGCCCACGGTGAAGATAACGGAAGAAACGGATTTGAAGTCAGAGTCCTCGTGCGCGATATGCTTGGGGGAGTACGAAGTCGGTGGAGAAGCGAAGGAGATGCCGTGCAGGCATAGGTACCACCCGGGGTGCATCGAGAAGTGGCTGGGGATCCACGGGTCGTGCCCGGTTTGTCGGTACGAGAAGCCCGTGGAGGAAGACGGGGACGGGAGTTCGAAGGGGAGCGAAGGGGAGAGCAGGAGAGAACAGGGAGAAATACGGATTAGCATCTTCTATGTAAGAAGCAACGAAGGCGGTGCAACTGATGATGGGTCTTTAGCTGAGGATATGGAGATTGATTAGGAATGATTGTTCTTTTCGTTTTATTCTTCTGTTTGTTTTTGAATTTTTTGTTTGATTTATTGGTTCGGATTCCTTTGTACGGACACAAGAATTAGTTGAGTTTGCGATTCTAATGGAATTGTTTCAGTAGTTTGAAGGCTTTGGTGACATACAATGGCTAATTTGATAATGGAATGCTTGTATGCATTTACTAGATTTAAGGTTTTGGAAATCATGTCTGCTTGTAGTGGCAAAAAGAGGGCGGGGATGAAAAAAAAGCTAACCAAATATACAATCTACAAGAGGCATACTTTAGGAGGAATACATATGAAGAATCATGTGCAGAAAAGGTAGATTTTGATTCAAGTCTTTTCATCCTTTGCCAAGCGAAGTAAAGTAGTACGAGTAGTAGTTAAAAATAGCTTTAGTAGAAGGCTATTTTTAGGGTTGGCAATGGCAAGGAGGTGGATTGGGGTGGATAACACTGTCCCATTCACAATTCCAAACCTCTATATATCCAATAGCCATTTTCGATTCCGGGCAATCTCCAAACGGGGAACGGAGAATCAGAAAAATCCGGAGTCAAGAGGTGAGGTGCGGCAGTCACAGATTCGAACTTTCAGAGTGCGGCGGTTGCAGATTCGAACTTTCAGAGTAACCCTATATTAGTGAATATCAAGATTCCATGGTATATTAGCGTCTGATGAAACTTGAATGTATGAGCAGCGCATCAGATCGAACTTGGGAGCATTTAGTTCGCAAGCAGAGGCAATGCAAAACAGACATCAGTTTATGAAACATAACAGACGTTCAACAAGATGAAATGTCTAACAGAACCAAATACACAGTCACAGATACAAAATAATCGAGCCTTAAAGGGAAATGATACAATAATTTCTTTTCACAGTAGGAAAAGAGAACTTCGATAACAGAACTTACTATGCAAGCCTAAATTTCCAAGTTTAAGGGAAGTTTAGTAGACAAGTAGCAAGGAAAGAAGTCCGCACAGACATATCTGGGGCAGTAAGTGAACTATCCTGCAACCAAGCTGATTGAAATCGATCACACTCCAATCACCAACCCCAAAACCAAAAAGAACTAAGAAGAACAAGATGGTGTGTCTAACAGAACCAAATTCAGAGTCGCAGATACAAAATAATCAGACTTGGGAAATAATACATGGAAAATCTCGCTCCCAGCCCCAAATAAATTCGAGCCGGCTCAGTTCTTTTTTCAAATAGCCATGCACCCAAGGCCATACCTTGGAGGCTCCTTAGGAAACACAAGAAACAACGCACCACAGGCAATCCCGACCATCAAAGGAAAAAGTAATGCTACGTCCACCGAAGCCAAAAGCGGTGACCGGCCACCGCACGCGTGTGGGGCCCACTTTGGGCCCCGCACGGATAATCCGAGCCGTTCAATAATTTTTTTTTTAAAAACCGAGTGGGACTCGTGAGAAATCACCCCCGTCCGATACGTGCAAGTGTTCGATTCAATCTTTCTCTTTTGAACGGCTCGGATCATCTGATTTTTGGAAGTTTGGATCGAGCACTTACACGTATCGGACGGGGGTGATTTCTCACGGGTCCCACTCGATTTTAAATTTTTTTTTTATTGAACGGCTCGGATTATCTGTGCGGGCCCCGGAGTGGGCCCCACATGCGTGCGGTGGCCGGTCACCGCTTTTGGCTTCAGTGGACGTAGCATTTCTGCAAAGGAAACCCTTCCGTAACCTCATCCATCTCCTTCTCATGACTCGGGTACAAGCAATCCGTGACCTGGCAGTCCGAAAATGCTATGGCCAGGAACACCAGGGCCGACATAACGCCGTGGATGACATCCGAAGGCCAGAGCTTGTACCTCTCGCCGGTAGGCACCTGCAGTCTGCTACCGGGCATGACTCTCAGCCCGTAGGGCTTGACGAACCCGTAGTAGGCCTTCCCTTCCGGGCCCGGGTGCGGAAGCTGTCCGTGAAGTGAAAGACGAAGCAGGAGAGCGCGCACAGGGTGAGCAGGGCTGTGATCATTGTTGGAAATCATATCGAGTAATTGAAGCAATTTACCTTTCTTATATTAGACTCCACAATTAGTGGGTCCTCCTTAATTGTAGCAGTCCTAAGATAGGTTTAGAAAGATTGTATATATTCCTTGTACCCGTACTTCAATTGATTTAATATACAGAAAATTCTCTTCCATACCTTATTATTTTCATGGTATCAGAGCGGCTCTTGATTTATTCTTATCTCTATTGTTTGAAGCTCTCAAAGGTTTCCACACCCTTGCCTTCACTCAACATGGGCGATAGCCAGAATAAGGAATCCATGGTTGAGTCCTCAAGTCCTTTCTTTATCCATCCGTCAGATCATCCGGGCCTTTTACTAGTCACGAAATGTCTTGACGGCAACAACTAAGCAATATGGAGACGCTCCATGGTGATTGCACTCACTGCCAAAAACAAAATTGGTTTTGTTAATGGTGCGATCAAAGCCCCGGACGCAGCCAAGAAACCTATCGATTATGCACTATGGGAGTGCTGTGACAAAATGGTTCTCTCATGGCTTCTCAACTCCGTCGAAGCAGATTTAGCGAACGGTGTTTGTGTATGCTGAGACGGCACAAGAAATTTGGGGCGATTTCCACGATCGTTTCTCACAAGGCAATGCTTCACGAATTTTTCAGATTCAAAAGTCAATCAGTTCACATGCACAAGGTTCTATGTCAGTTTCCATAGACTATACATAGCTCAAAGCTTTATGGATGAACTTGCATCCTATAAAACTCAACCCACTTGTTCTTGTGGCGGAATGAAGGTCTACCATGAACAACGGGAACATGATCAAATTATGCAATTTCTCATGGGTATGAATGAATCCTACAATCCAATACGCGGTCAGATTCTTCTCATGAATCCTTTACCAAGCGTTCGAAAGGCGTACTCCTTAGTCACTCAAGAAGAAAAACAATGGGAAATTGGTTCCTCGATCCTCAACTGAAATTTTTTCTCTTGTTGCAACAGTGCAAAAGTACAAAGGCAACCCATCTCATTTCGGAACCCAAAATATGTCAGGAGATCGTTCATCCTTCAATTACCCTTCTCGTTTTGGAAATCAAAATCAGTTGGGAGATAATTCATCCTCTTCTGATCTCCATTGCACTTATTGTGATCGTGATAGACACACCATCAAGACTTGTTACAAATTACATGGATACTTGCCTGGACACAGGTTGTATCGTGGAGGGGGCTCAAATGCAGAAAACCATGGAAATGTGCAGCAGCGCAATAGGGGCAGACGTAGCAACAACAATACGCGTGGACATTCTTCCGCGCACCAAGTTCATGCCATAGACCCTTCCACACAAAAGCAGCCGATCCACACAACCATTTTGGGTGCTTTTGATTCAGCAACCCATAGCTTGCACCAGGTTCTTGCTGGGCTTTCTGAGGAGCAATGCAAACAACTCACCACTGCCATGGTAAACTTGTCCAAACCATCCTCCGAAAACTCGGATGTCTTTGCTAATGCAGCAGGTCGGTTTCATCCATCTCTTCCATCCATTAGTTCCATTTTTTATAATTCTTGGATTCTTGACAGTGGAGCTACGGATCTTCACATCTGATTCCTCTCTTTTTTTTTTCTCATAGTAATCCTTCTCTTATTCCTTCAGTTAACTTACCTACAGGATCGTCAATTCCTATTGATTCTACAGGCACAATTCTTTTTAATAAAGACATCACTTTAGAACATGTTCTTCACGTTCCTTCCTTTCATTTAAATTTGATGTCTGCTAGTAAACTAACAAATTCCCTTCATTGTTGTATAATCCATTTTGCTAATTTTTGTGTCATCCAGGACTTGACTTCGGGGAAGATGATTGGCTGGGGTAAGCAGAATAACGGTCTTTACTACATGTCACCATTGACCAAAGCCCCACTTTCTTGTCATACCTCATCACCATCCTCAATTTGGCATAACGTCTTGGACACCCTTCATTAGCTTGTCTTCAATTATTATCAAAATTGTTTCCTTCCATGACTATTTCATTTAATAATGATTGCGTTGTCTATCCTATGGCTAAGCAACACGAATTCCGTTTCCCTTGAGTAAAACTTTAACTTTTTCCCCATTTGAATTATTACATTGTCATATTTGGGGTCTACATCGTATTTCCTCACATACTGGTGCAGTTACTTCCTTACAATTGTGGATGACTTTATCAGGTGTACTTGGGTCTTCTTAATGACATACAAATCTGAAACACAGGCCTTCTTGCTTAAATCTTTTTTTGCTTTAGTCTGTAATCAATTAATGTCACCATCAAAACTCTCAGAAGCGATAATGGATCCGAATTTATTTCTATCCGGGATTTTTTTTTCTCAATCATGGCGTTGAATTTCAACACTCTTGTGTTTCCACCCCTCAACAAAATGGGGTGGTTGAGCGCAAACACTGGCATATTCTTAATGTTGCTCGTGCTTTGCGTTTTCAATCTCATCTTCCATTGTCTTTTTGGGGTGATTGTGTGTTAACATGTGTGTTAACCGTTGTGTACCTCATTAATCGTTTACCCACTCCTTTGTTGGCAAATAAATCTCCATTCGAAGTACTTTATCATAAACTACCAAATCTTGACCATCTTCGTGTTTTTGGTTGTTTGTGTTATGCTACGGTGGTTCATCCAGCTCATAAGTTTGACTCTCGTGTTTTTGGTTGTTTGTGTTATGCTACGGTTGTTAATCCAGCTCATAAGTTTGACTCTTGTGCATGACGTTGTGCCTTTCTTGGATACCCTGCCGGGCAAAAATGTTACAAACTTTATGACTTGGATTCCAAAACTTTTTTTGTTAGTCGGGATGTAAAATTTTTTGAAACCATTTTTCCTTACCATCCAAAATCTAATCCAAACCCGATTCTCACTCGTCCTACAGTTTTACCGCTTTCTCAACCCGATCAGCACTCATACAACCCCACCTCACCAGAAGCATCCTCACCTTTGCCCAATACCTCTGGGCCCGCTTCCTCTCCGATGCCCGAGCCCAATTCTTCACTAGATCCTCCAACTCAGCCTGCATCGCCACGTCGTCACTCAACCCGTCCTACACAGCCCCCTCTTTGGCAACGCAATTACGGCCCAGGACTGTTTCGTAGCCCAAATATTTTTTTTTCCCAAAACACTGCATGCAAACTTTGGGGGTGAGAGAGAATCGTGCATATTGAAAGACCCAAAAGCCCTTCATTATGAAAATTTATTCTAAAGATTTCTCCATTCTGGCATGTCGATACTCTTCCAGAATCCTCCGGGATACTGATAGGCGCGCGATATCGTAGGTATGAGCGCCTAAGTAGGGCGAATTAAGCACTTTAGAGGCGCGTTTTATTCCATTTACCACTTTATGCCGTGCTTTCTTGTGTTTTGTGTTTTTGCTTTTCTTGTAGGTAATAAGGCGGTTTTAGCGCCAAGGTTGGAAAGTGTGGTCTCGAGGCCGGTTCGTACGTTGCCGGGGTGTCAAAGCGGAGGTTGCTCAAGCTTGTTTTCAAGAAATTTGGATAAAAATAGAAGTTAGCAAAAGTTTTGGGTCGAAGTGCGAAGTGGACAAAGCCCAAGGGCCACTATGTAATTTATACTTTCAATCCCTATAAAACTAGGGCGCTGCTATTCGCACCCCTCAATTTTCTCCCGTAGCCCGTTAAAAATTTCCATATGTTTCGACAGTTAGTTACCGAAATTGAGATACATTTTCAGCATCCAATTACCGAAATATATGTTTCTTGTGCATTTCCGACATGTAGTTACCGAAATATAATCTTATTTTCAACAACTATTTACCGAAATGTATGTTCGGCAGTTGTTTACCGAAGGTTGAACATATTTTCGACATGTAGTTACTGAAATATAATTTTCAAAAATTTTTAACGGGCTACGGGAGAAAATTTGAGGATTGCGAATAGTCGCCCCTAAAACTAATCTTATACCTACTGAGCAGAGGACTTCGGCAGCTTTTGAAAAAGGGTTTTTTTTCCTTACGGAAGAAAAGACACGTCGGGGGCTGTTGAGAGTCAAGAAGAACGGGGCGTAAATCATCTGTACCTGTTCCGATCATCTTCTAGCAGTTTTAGATTTTCCGAATTATTTTTCCTTTCAAGTTTTGAAGCTTTATTCAACTACTCGCATTCCGGTAACTCGTTTCAATTTATGTTCTCAATTAAAGTCATTTGTTGTTATTTAATCAGTTGTTATCTTTCGTTTATTTTCTTTTTCCAGTAGTAGAAGCATGATTCAAACTAGGGTTTCTTTTGTTTCTTGCGTAATGATTAGTGAGTAGTCGTATTGGTAGGGTCGCGGGGTGATTAGCACATCGTGGCCAGTTCGGACACTGCTCCTATTTTCAAATAATGAAAAAGCAATTTTAGATTATTTGAGAACATTCGTGAGACGAACCCGGGCATCGACGGAGCCCATGTGAACGGGGGAATGGGGGACCAAAACTCGTTCTCCGCTGCGCATGGATATACGGCGACCATAGGGTTTCGCATCTTTCGGGGTATCTTTTGCAATCTTAAAATTAACGTTTTTAAGAACTCTAACAGAGCAGGTTAATCCGAACTGGTTACGTGCTATGAACCCTACGACCGTACCTCTTTTAATTATTTGAAAAGTACAATCAATTTCTTTAGTTTAGTTAATCTCAATCAAATCGACAAGGGGTGGCTACCTAAGAGCCAATTTAAATAAGTAACAATCCGAGTTTTTAGTCAGCACACATCACTGTCTCTGTGGATTCGACTCCAGACTTACCGGATATTATGCTACGTCGGTCTCCGCCCTACGCTTGGGGCAACCCATTATTTTAGGATTAAGTCAAGCAGATATATACTAGCGTTAGGGTTGGATGAATTCCATTAGATTTTTCCCTTCTTTTTTTTTGAGCGGAGGTTTTCTCCATTCTTATTCTTTTTGCTTTGTTGAGATTCTTGAGAAGACATCGAAGAGAGAGAAACTAAATTTTTGTAAGAAAACTGGAGATTGGTACATTGGAATTTTAAGGAGAAAGGGACTTGAGCCAATGAATGATTCCCATGAGTCCTAGGTTCATGGAATGCCTGCTACTGGGGCCGGAGGAAAATCGTATTTCACGTGTTTCACGATTCAAGTAATTGGTTTGTTTTGATAATTTAGTAATTATTAGCTTTCTTAGTAATTTAGTAAACATATTAGATTTTTTGTTATTTTTAGCAGAAACGTTCTTTTATGGAGGAAGCTATGGTACACAGGGTATACCGTATGTCTAAATTATGACAATTTGTGATTTTCATTATGCCGATTTTTGGTTTTCTAATGCATATTTATGATTCTAGTTACGACTTGTACTTTAAAATTTACCTATTGAACAGGTCATTAGCAGGTTACCAATAATTAAAAAATATTGTTATTATGTAACCATAATTATTCGTACCAGAATCCATAATACTTATACTCTAACCAAATACATGTGTACAATATCAAAAATTAAATAATGCTACCCACAAATGTTATAACAACACCATAAATTGGCATTATCTTACCACAATGAGTCGTACCAAATTTTTTTGACTCGTATGATATTCCGTAACAAAATCAAAATATGTCGTACCAGAATCAACAATTGTTATACCCAAGCAAAAAATATTTGTAAAATACCACAAATTTTATAAAATAACCAAAATTGTTATGACAACACCTAAAATTGTCATTTTCTTAACACAACGTGTCGTATCAAAAGAAAACGTATTTAAATACCACAAATTATATAACAAACCACAATTGTTATGACAATACCATAAATTGACGTTTTCTTACCACAATGTGTCGTATCAAAGGAAATTAATTAAAATATTTCGTAATAACACATGTCTAAAATACCACAAATTCAGTAATATAACCAAATTTATTATGACAACACCATAAATTGAAGTTTTCATACCCACAACATGTCGTATAAAAAAATTCAATCGAAATGTTCAGTTAAAAGTAGTTATAATCAACAAAATACTATACCACAAATTCAGTAATATAACCAAATTTGTTATGACAACACTATAAATTGGTGTTTTCATACCCACAACGTGTCATATAAAAAAAATTCAATCAGAATGTTCAGTAAACTATAGTTATAATCAGCAAAATACCATACCACTAATTATTTTCAATTCCCGCCACATTATTTTTTCAAATTTTAAAATTTCCACCATATTATCTTAATTTTCAATTCCCTCCACACTATTTTTTTCAAATTCTTATTTGTCCCTACACAATACCTCAATAATTTAAACTTAAAAATAAAGTTCTAGCTCAAAATTTTCATCCAATAAATTCACCAAAAAGTAAGTACTATACCCAAATTTTCAAATACAACTACAATTTCCTCGCAAAATATTAGTCTAAATTAAATTATTTCTCTACAAAATTTAATCAAAAAATCAAAATTCCTTCAATTTTTTTGTGGAAAAATGAGAGGTCGCTAAAACAAATAATTATCCTACTGTCTCAAGATACGGATATTCAGGGCGGTGCACTTAACAATTGGCACTATATATTTGACAGGCGGATCGGTGCCAAACCTTCACCCTATGCATACAACTCTAAATTTAATGGTGGTCCTTGGAATTAGCTAGGTCGTGGAAGTACAATCTAAATAATTTTGTAAATTTATCGTCATTGTACTTTCTTTTAAAAAATTTATTATAGTTGACATACTGATTTACACCAATGACATAGGCTATAATATGATCTACAAGTGCAGGCCCAACACTAGGACGGAGGCACTACCGTCTATCTTTTACACAATATCTATTAGATTATTTGTACCAATTAGAAAAAAATTGATCGCTTATAGCTAGACACTTAATCTGATGAAAAATATCATTCTATTATTACATTTGATTGCCAATGATGGAGCTTCCAAAACCTGATCGAGTCATAAATTTACGTGAATGACTTTATTCAACAAACATAATGAAATCAACAGTTTGATCGTTACTATTGTGTCACGGTAGCAAGGCTACTCTACATCCAACTATAGAAGAGGATTAGGTTTCATATCTAATATAAATTGAATGTACATTCTAAATGTCGTTAGCGAGTATATTTCTAGAATGATTGATCAAAACTGTTAGAATATCAAGTTATACGATATTTCAGTATTGTCACCAAAATCAAAGATCATCAGATATCGACAACTGCATAATCGAAAAATATTTAAGGTATTTAGATACATTAAAGTCTAATAATGCACCAATCGAGCCCCATATAAGGCATTTTTTTTCGATTGGAACCGTATCTCTTTTACATAATATGAATAAATTATATGTACCAAGAATGAAGTTGATCACTTATCGTTAGACCCTTAATCAAACGAAAATATCATTTTATGATTGAATTCGGGTGCCGATAAAAGGGCTTTCTAAACCCGATCGAGCAAAAAATTTATGTGAATTATTTAATCAACAAGCATAACGAAATCAATGATTTTGATCGTTATTATTGTGTCGCGGTCACAAGTCTACTGTAAATTCAGCAACAACAGAGAAATTAGTTTCATATAAAGTATATTGAATGTACAAATTCTAAATGTTATATTTTTTTTAAGAAAAAAATTCTAAATATTGTTATCGAGTATATTTATAAAATGATCGATCAGAACCGTTAGAATGTGAAGTCCTATAAAATTCAAGATTGTCACCAAAATTAGGAATCATGGGATATCGACAAATATGTTGCCAAACTATATTTAACGTGTCCGAATGCATTAAAGTCTATCGTTAATTGTGGTACGACATATTTTAGTCTTACTACAGAATATTTGGATTAATTTCTGTTAGTACGACACATTGTGGTAAACAAATGCCAATTTTTGGTGTTGTCATAAAAGTTATGGTTATGTTATATAATTTGTGGCCATTTTTTTGGAGAGGGAGTGGGAGAGGGAGAGAGAGTGAGGGAGGGAGGAGAGAACAACCGGTTACCTGCTTAGCCCTTTTTTCATTTTATTAATTGATTTAATAAATGGGTGGTTTGGATCATTCACTTTTAAATCCAAGAGTTTAAAATCATGGTGTATACGGTACACCCCTTAATAAGGGGTGTGTACCATAGGACTTCCCACTTTTATTATTTTGGCATTACTTATTACGATTTTTCCCCCCTTGTTGAAGTGTTTTAAAGGTGTCACCACTAAAGTTAATTCCTAGCTTCGCCAGCGCCACTGCCATCTATACGTACTCCAAGCCCAACCAAACTACACAGTTGCCTTTGATAGATGATCTCTGTGAAACTTTGATTTCTGACCTTATTAAACTCAAACTTCGGTGTTGTGGCGATTACTCATTGCAATTGCAATACGAATGAAAAAGGATACACCATTTGGTGTACACCAAATTTACATCAACGTGCAGCATGTGTGAGAGCCCACACTCTTTTTAATCGCTTGTCCAATTGTGATTGTGGTTGGAGAGAATTCCATAAGGCCTTGTTCAACTAAGTTGTTTTGGGACTTTTTCTTATTTTGTTTTTATTCAATTTGTTTTTTGCATTTCTTGGTTTCGCGCCTAACTTTTGTGAATTATTGATTCAACTCGTCAAGATGGATTGGAAAAGTAAAAAATTATGGCTTTTACACAAATATTTTTGAAAATATCCAAGATAAAGCCCAAAAATCCTGTTTTAAGTTATTCTCGTTTAATGGGATCTCAATCATTTACATGTGAAAATGTTGCATAAAAATGCTTTGCATTAATTGGACCACCCGCATGGCATTTAAAAAAAATGTTACGTGCACAACCATCCGAATACTACACCAAACACAACATCTCAAATACACATGGGTTCCATGTGTTAAATGTGTGTGGGACCCATGTATCTATAACGGGTTGTGTTTAGTGTTGTGTTCGAATAGTTGTGCACCTAGCATATCTCTGGCATTTAATTGATAGATTTTTAAGTTCCGCCCCAAGCTTGGTGTAGGCGAGTGTGATCAAAATGATACAACCACAAATACATTTTGCACAAATTGATGTACAAATATCATTTGGTGTACACCACATTAGCGTGTGTACCATTTTAGTGTATATGTAACGCCCCGCTTTTTCGGAAGCAAAATAAAATAATTTCTAAAGAAAATTTGCTAAACAAATATAATTTTTCAAAATAAAGGTTTAACTATTACAATATCAAGATAGATTTACAGATTCGAAATTCAATAACTTCAGAGCCGACTCTAGGCTTGATACGAATCCCAAGCATACTTGATCTTCGTTCCTGATATTCTTCCGTGTCGAACTGCACCATCGTTGAATCATCCCCATTGAATCCTGCGCCCTCTGGCAAATTGATCGCCGAAGCAATCGATTTACCAGGATACAGACGTATCCGTGAGTGATAAATCACCCAGTAAAATAATCCAACCCAACCACCCCTCTTACTTTACAGCTAGCAATCAAGCAGGATAAACATGGTACGAAGAAATATAACAGAGGTATTTCATATCAATCAGTTTATTACTATTCATTAACCTGACGTGTAATCTAAGATCTCACCGCGAGATCTTTCCTCCCTCAACCGCTAGCCATGCTCATTCCCATGAGTTCACTTCCCTTTGCTGTCGCAGATACACCTAAGTTATATACCGAGTGTGCATCCCCAATAACTACAACAAGGGGAAAGCTTATCATGCCTGCATCACAACTAGGGTTCGCCTATCTTATAAACCACATCACAATCATCGCAATTCATCACTGGACACCCGCCAGTCTATCAATTCATCACTGGACACCCGCCAGTTTATCAATTCATCACTGGACACCCGCCAGTTTCAATCTCATCACAAATCTCGAAATCACGCCTGCAGGCAATCTAAAACAAAAGAAAACTTTCCAATTCATCCATTAACTAACATCGTCTAAGTGATTTCTATTTCGCATACCACCCCATGTCTCTAGGGTCCAATCTATCAGATCAATCAGCAGTTGAAAATAATAATCAAGCAAACAGAATAATAATTGAAATAAATAATACGCATTAAATCACATAACCTTTTATGAATGGGCCGTTGCCCTTAGTCTTGTATGATCAATAAGATATGAATAACGTAAGGAACTTTTATTAAATAAAAGTTTTACTAAAAAGAAAATAGACTAAGCTTGTATAAAATTTTAATTAGGAAAAATAAATTTATTAATGATCATAATAAATACAATAAGTAATTAATAACACTAGAATAAGTAGCATGGCTCTAAAAGGAGTCCTAGGGTCCTACGTAACCTGTTCAAGTAACAACAAGTGGGTCCGGAGGGTTCGGAACTATTTTGAAATAAAAGATGATTTTTAAAGTTGTCAAAAGTAGCATAAATAGATAATAAATTATTTAATAAATAAAATATGTTGAGATTAACAACATATCATCTTTAAGATGTCAAGAATATAAAAAAAATATTTCGGAAATTTATAAAATGGTTTAAAGGGTCGCAAGGATTTTTCGTTTGAAACTTTTGATTGAAAATAAACAAAAAATTAATTAAATAGATATTAAAATAAAAAAAAATATGATATTAACAAGTTATGATCTTTGAGGTGTGGAAAAGCTAGAAAAAATAGTTCGGGCGTCGAAAACGGAGTTCGGGACGTCGAAAAGTCGATTCGGAGCGAAACAGATCAAACCGCAAGGTCTGACCGGTTGACCTTGCGGTGGAGCACGCGGCCGCGAACTCGGCTCTGGTCCTTGCGGCCCGAACCTTGCGGCCGCAAGGTTCCTGTCAGAAAATCATTTTTTTGGTTTTTGGCTACGGTTTCGATGCATGGGGCTACGGGGGCTATTGGGTTAGGCCTAAAAACATTAAATATACTTAGAGGAGTGATTGGAATGAATTATAGTACCTTTAATCGGATCGAATTGATTCAAAACGAATCTTGAACTTTTGGAGAAGACGACTTCGGTTTGGGCGATCGGGGGACCTTGGGCTCGAGTTGGACGATGCTTAGGGATACTTGGGGTTGAAGAAAGAGATCGGAACGATCAATTCGGGTTTTTGTTGGTCGTGGCTATGAAACCCACTTTTCTCTCTCTTTCTTTCTCTCTCTAGAACTCCATGGATTAGAGCTTGGCTTCTTACGAATTTTCTCTCTCTTCTGGGCTGGTAGGATGTGGAAAAATTCGTGGTGAGTCTCAAGGTCGGAGTTATGAAGTATATATAAGAGAATTTTTTTGATAAGGTTGGCAAAGTAGAGTTTTAATGAAATTCGAACTCTTGGTTTTTTTAGATGGACGGGAATGGACGAAAATTGGGTTAGGGAGGAAGTAGAGATCGAGTAGGAGTAGGAGAGATGGGGGAAATTCTAATCATGCATGCAACTAAAAATAAAAGAGATAAATAAGATAATATAATTATATATACTTTTTGTATTTATCTAATAAAGAAAAGGAATTATATAAAAATAATAATAATAATAATTAAGACCTAATAATATTAACGCTATTATTTATAAAAAAAAATTGGGTCGAAAATCCGGGTCGTTACAGTATACCACAAGTAATATGAAATACCTTTTGTTTGGGTCTGCTTTCAGAAATTCTTTCCAAAAATTTCACTGTTTCATCATCTGTATTTTTTCATCTTTAAGTGATTGTTTATCAAATTCTTCTACTTATTCTTTACTTTTTGATATACATAGCGTACTTCTATTCAAAAATTAAAAAAAGTTTGTTAAATAGTTAAAAAAAATTAATACGCAAACCTATTAAATTTTTTGTATCTCAAAACAAACAATCAAACAAAGATACATGTATCATTGCTCTCCAAACAGCAACTCTTCTCAAAATCTCACTCAAGGGGTGTTGAGTTGAAACCCCATTCTAACTAAGGATTCTTAAGGTTTCGGATACAAATGATCGGAGCCATTCTGATTGTTTAAAACATTTTTAAAGCATCCCAGTAAAAAAAACAGCTTTGTCAGATACCAGTAAATGTTTGATCGATTCTAAGCCCAATTTACTGACTGGAAATTGAACGTAAAATCGATCAAGCTCTTACCGATATCCGACGTAGTTGATTTTTTTATAGGAATGGTTAAAAAATATTTAAAAGAAATTGAGCAACTCCGATCATTTGTATGGAATCCTTAAGTGGGTCCCATAGAATGCTGTGAACCTTTAGTGTACACCAAATGGAATACCCAAGCAGGGCTCCACTCATTTGCACTATGGTGCATATCAGGGATGGCACCTTTTATCATGCTCTTCTGCGAGGGTATGCACTAATATGCAATGTGATTTTAGAAGAAGAGGGGTATAAAGTCTGATTTCATCTGAATCGAAGGAGTGTTTGTGGATTTTGCCCTCTTGAATACTCTATCTATGAGGGTGAGTGAGACACTTCTAAGTGGTTATCACATGAACGCGGTTTTTCCCCTGCTCCAGTAGCAAGAATTTCTCCAATCTAAGAAGCATGTCCCTTTCTCCTTAAAATCCCAATTTACTTTGCCTAGCTTCTAACCCTTCTACCTAACGGAAATTAATCCTTTTCACCGTTAACTCCAACAACCAAGGTTTTGGTTTTTTTGGGAAAGCTCCTCCGTGATGGGAAATTAGAATCCCATTATTCCAGGAATAGATTATCTCATACACCTAGTATTATGATTCTAGCATAAGCAGAGAAATCAATTTAAGCTCGGTCTCTAAAACTAAACCCTAATCATAATAGTAGTAGATCGACCGGATCACTCTGAACAAAAAACTTCGTAGTTACGCTTGCTATTGTTTATCAAGGAATAAATCATAAGGTCTGACAATATTCTTTCTTTGGTTTGATTCAAGTTTTCCATTAGATTGCCAACAGGATTATATAGGAAGGGATGAAAAAATGGGTTCTTCGCTAGTTAATTAATTATCATAAAAACCAAGTACGAACTCTTGATACCAGAAAAAAAAAAAAAAAAGCTACTAGAAGTATGCGCATACAGGTTTGTTACATGCTAAAGTTTTTTGAATAACGGTTCATTTTCTTTCGAAATTACTATTTGGATCCATTTTCTTTTTCCAGAATATTGCATGCAAACTTTGGGGGTGAGAGAGAATCGTGCAATGGAAAGACCCAAACCCTTCATTATGAAAATTTATTCTAAACATTTCTCCCTTCTGGCATGTCGATACGCTTCCAGAATTCTCCAGTATACTAGCGTTAGGGTTGGATGAATTCCATTAGATTTTTCCCATTCTTTTTTTTTTTTCGAACAGATCATTTTCTCCATTCTTATTCTTTTTGCTTTGTTGAGAAGATATGGAAGAGAGAGAAACTGAAATTTCCTAAAAACAGGAGATCATCGGTACTTTTAACATTAGATTTAGGGTAAATTACAGTTAACCCCCTCTAACTATGGCTCGGAAACACTTTACCCCCTCTAACTATTATTTTTGGCACTTAACCCCCTCTAACTAATAGAAACTCTTATTCCGTTTACTTCAAACGGTCATAACTTCTTCGTCCGAAATCGAAAACATGCAAATTATATATCGATTTCGACGTCTTGAAGTCAGCTTTCTAATGACATCAAAATCACATCACGATTCAAATCACACAGAAAGTTATGATCAAAAGAGTAAGGGCTGGTAGACAGAAAGACCGTTTTGATCATAACTTTCTGTGTGCTTTGAATCGTGATATGATTTTGGTGTCATTAGAAAGCTGACTTCAAGACCTCGAAATCGATATATAATTTGAATGTTTTCGATTTCGGACGAAGAAATTATGACCGTTTGAAGTAAACGGAATAAGAGTTTCTATTAGTTAGAGGGGGTTAAGTGCCAAAAATAATAGTTAGAGGGGGTAAAGTGTTTCCAAGCCATAGTTAGAGGGGGTTAACTGTAATTTACCCTTAGATTTAAGGAGTTAACGGTAGAATATAGGTTAACTTCCGTTAGGAGGAAGCTAGGCAGAGTACAAGTAATTGTTTTGGCTCAATAAGTTAAGTGGCTTATTTTTTTGTTTGTATTTAAATTTTTTTTGCAATTGTTTGTTTTGCGTCAAATTTTTATAACTTATTGATTCGTCTCACAGAGAAGAATCGAAGAAGTAAAAAATTAGGATCGAAACTCATAATTTTTAAAATAAAAACACAAATAAGCTAAAAAGACAGATTTTTTGACTTATTTTTGTCTTTATTCAAAAATTATGAGTTCTGATTATAAGTTTTTTCACTTTTTCGATTCCTCTTGACGAGACGAATGAATAAGTCACAAAAGTTTGATGCCAAATTAAAAAAATAATTTTTTTTAAAATTAAGACAAAAAAGATGTCATTTTAAATTATTGAGCCAAAACAAGATTTGAGATTTTAAGAAGAAAGAGATATGGGCCAATGAACGGTTCCCATGAGTCCTAGGTTGATGGAATCCTTGCTACTGGGGCAGGAGGAAAACCACGTTTCACGTGGTGTCGTGGGGAATACATGTGAGAGTGAGTGAGACACTTCTGAGAGTGGTTAACAAGTGCTTTTCTGTGAGGGTATGCATTGTGATTTTAAAAAAGGGGTATGAAGTGTGATTTCATCTAAATCAAAGGGATGTTTGTGGAATTTACCCATATTAAATACTCTATGTGAGAGTGAGTGAGACACTTCTGAGAGTGGTTATCACTTGAACGCGGTTTTCCTCCTATCGCAATTGCAGGACTTTCCTCAACCCAGGACGCATGGCAACCGTTCATTGGGCCAAGTCTATTTCTTCTTAAAATCCCAATTTACTCTGCCTCGCTTTTACCTAACGGAAGTTTTTTTTTTTGCTCGGCAAACGAAAGATTTTTATTAGCTCGAAATGGGTACATCGAGTAGAAGAAAACAACAGTGAGTCAAACTTGCTCACCACACCTCAAAAACAAAACAAGAAAGAAGAAAAATCATCCAACCGAAAGTTGGATGAGATAACACCTCAATACAAACTTAAAGTTTCAACTTACGGATTCCACCTAGAAAGCTCCTAAAATCCTCCACCGAATAAACCCGGATGTCATACTTTGCTTTTATCCACATCGCCACCCTTGTCTTGACGAGTTCCCCAACCTCACTTGCAGACCTTATAACATTGTTGAATACGAGGTCATTCCTCGCAAGCCATATAGACCACAAAGTAGCAAAGAACGTCACCTCCCAAATGTGTCTTTCCAAATTTCGAAAACTACTGCCAAACCACCAATTTGCTAGTCCTGCCAAGGAAAAAGGACAAACCCATACAATCTGCCACCATTGCATGATGATCGACCATATGTGCCAGGAAGAGAGACAAAGCAAAAACAAGTGCTCGGGGGTTTCCTCACAGAGGGCACAATGAGGGCAAAGAGTCAATTGACCCTCTTGGATGATATTCCTGCGAGCAAGAACAGATCTAGTAGCCACTTTACCTTGCAGAGCCATCCATGAGAAAATTTCCACCTTTGGTGGGCTTAGGTTCTTCCATAGTGACCCCAACACCTCATCACCAACATGTACTCCTTGCTCCCACTGACCATACACAGATTTCACCGAGAAGCTTTTATCTGCTGTCCATTTCCACTGTATCGAGTCTTGTTTAGACGGGTCCAAAACTATATCATGCAGTCTTTGGAGCAATTCCTCCTTCTGGAGTTTTTCCCAATCATACAAACGTCTACCGAAAATTAAATTCCATCTGCCAACTCCACCTTCTACCATCATATTTCTGACCACTTGCCCTTTTTGAGTAGAAATCAAATATAGCCTGGGATATACTTCCTTGAGTGCTACATCTCCAAGCCAACTGACTTCCCAAAATAACGTTTCCTGTCCGGAGCCCACTTGAACTTTAAATCCCTCTTGAATTATTGGACCAATAGACGAAGATGCATTCCCAATGGAACAAATATCAGTCCATATACTCGAAATCTGTCCAGAAGCAGGGAGATGAGGAAGCCAACGCCCCTGGTCCAGATTGTACTTCCTGCGAATAACCCTCACCCATAATGAATCCTTGTCGTTACTGAACCTCCACCACCACTTTGCAAGCAATGCGAGGTTTTGAATCTTCAGATTCTTCACCCCCAATCCTCCATTCTCTTTCCTCTTGGCTATAACCTCCCATTTCACCAAGTGCAACTTCCTCTTGTCAACCGAATCCCCCCAGAAAAATCGCCTTTGTAATTTCTCAATTGCCTTTGCTACTGCCACAGGCATCTTGAATATAGACATAAAATAGATGGGGAGATGACCAAAATTAGAATTTAACAAAGTGAGACGACCTCCCGATGAATTAAATCTCCTGCTCCATACATTCAACTTTTTGGCCATCCTATCCAACATTGGTTCCCAAGTTTTAATCCTTTTCGGATTAGCACCCAAAGGCAACCCCAAGTATTTGATTGGCAATTTCTCAACTTTACACCCCATTACAAGTGCAAGATCTTTCACAGCCTGATCACAAATCTTAACACCACACACAGAGCTTTTGGAGAAATTAATTTTCAAACCTGACATAAGTTGGAAACATCTAAGAATCCTCTTTATATTAGCCAACTCCACTCTATCATTGTTGCAAAAGAGAATCGTATCGTCCGCAAATTGAAGGTGAGATAGGATAACTCCATTAGCCCCAATCTGAGTTCCTTTAATTATGTTTAGTGCTCTGGCTCTTTCCAACAAAATATTCAATGCTTCAACCACAATATTGAAAAGAAAAGGGGATAAGGGATCCCCTTGCCGGAGCCCTTTTTGAGTTTGAAACTCCTCCGTAGCGGACCCATTTATAAGAACAGACATTGCTACGGTAGACACACATTCTTTAATCCAACCACACCATTTTTCCCCAAATCCCATTTTCGTATGCAAATCCAAAAGAAAGTCCCAACTAACACAATCGTATGCTCTTTCAAAATCGATTTTGAGAATGAGGCCCCCCTGTGAATTGTTTTTCCAGCAATGTATTACTTCATTAGCTATTAGAACTCCATCCAATATCTGTTTTCCCCCAATAAAAGCTGCTTGAGACTCACCAATTATATAATGAAGGTGGATTTTAAGTCTATTTGCCAAAACTTTTGAGAGTACTTTGTAGACCCACCCCACCATACTAATTGGTCTAAACTCCTTAAACGAAGTAGGGCAATCAACCTTAGGTATCAATGAAACAAAAGTAGAATTAATACCTTTTGTGAGCTTCCCATTGGTATGAAATTCCGAGAAAAACTGAAGTAGCAAAGGCTTCATGAAGACCCATCCTTTTTTGACAAAAGAGAAATTAAAGCCATCCGGGCCCGGCGCCTTAAGACTATTGCATCCTTTTATAGCTGATACTATCTCTCCCTCATCAAACTGCTTTTCCAAATCAGAAGCAATAATAGGACTGAGTTTTCTGAAAATCATCCCCCCCAAAGAAGGTCGGCTTCTCAAGTCCTCCTTGAAGTTGGTGCAGAAATATTCAACAGCTGCCTCTTTAATTTCCATGGGATTTTCCACTACCCTCCCATTAGCCTTAATAGAACCCACCATATTTCTCCTGAACCTATTATTGGCCACCACTTGAAAAAACCTAGTATTTTTGTCCCCCAATTTCAACCAAGTAGATCGAGATTTCTGCCTCCACATGGATTCGGTCAAACGAGAGAGTCTCCAAAATTCAGTTTTGGTTTTGCATTTTGAAGCCTTTTCAACCTCGCTAAGTTGTCTCTCTTCAGCTAGTATCTCAAATTGGTGAAGCTCCGCTTCAATTTGTTGTAACGCAAGGTTAACATCTCCAAATACTTCCTTATTCCACACTTTAAGCCTATCCTTAACAGCTTTTAACTTCTGCATGATCATGAATCCAGCCCATCCATACACTTGGACCTCATTCCACGTATCCTTGGCTAACTTCATGCAACTTGGATTTGACAACCACATATCCATAAATCTGAAAGGCCTAGGACCCCAATCCCTGCTATCGTCACGGAGCGCAATAGGGCAATGATCAGAAATTGGTCTAGGTAAGCCCCACTGAAGCAATTTGAATTTTTCTAGCCACTGGATAGAGACCAAAAATCTGTCTAAGCGACTGTGGACAGCTTGGTCTTGGAAATTAGTCCAAGTAAATTTCCTGCCCAGCATAGGCAAATCAAGGATTTCCATGTTGTTACAAAATTCACCGAAATCCCTCATGCCCCTCTCTATTCTCACACAGCCCACTCTCTCATTCACCTCTAATATCTCATTGAAATCACCTCCCACACACCATGGGACATTGGAGCTAGCCTTGAGGTTCAACAGCTCTTCCCACACCTGCCTACGGTTCGCTACCTCATTGGGGGCATACACGTTCACAACCACACACGGAAAATCATTATTGATCACTCCTTGAAGTAAAATAAATGATCTCTGCACTATTACGTTGTCCACTTTGAAAACACCTTCATTCCAAATACACAAAATCCCCCCAGAAGCTCCGACAGCATCAGAGCAAGCAAACCCAAAATCCGAACTACCCCACATACGCTGAATCACTATCCTCTCCACCTTATCCAACTTTGTTTCTTGAACCAAAATTATATCAGGTTTCTGTTTTTTAAGAAGCTTAAACAGAAATCTTTTCTTAATCGAACTCCCTAAACCTCTAATATTCCATGATAACAGCAGCATAACACATAAGTACCCACACAGATCACCAACAGAGGTTAAAATCTAAACCTCCGCTTCTCTCTCAAGCATTTGAGAGTACTCCTTAGATTCGATTTCAATCATTGAGCATAAAATTAAATCATCATCAGGACGGAAATTAATACCCAACTCACCTCCAATTGCCATAGTTGCTCTGACCTCACGCATAACCCTTGAGTTGCTCTGAGGAGAAACCGAAGAAGTAGATACCGAGTCCTCTACCTGAGTGCGATCCCTATCCACCCCTTCACTGATGAGAACTAAGCTTGATAGTTGCCGCCTTCTCCTTCTCCTACATTCAGCCTCATTTAAATCCACCATCAGATTAATACTCGGGATTTGAGAGCTCCGCACCAGCTGAGTCGATTCCGCACGGTAGCCACCACTCATTCTAGCCGCAAGAGGAGCATTTGGATGGAGCTCTGTCTCAGAAAATGGGGAAATAGAATCAGCTACCACTTCCGTGGACCCTAAATCTTCAAAGCCCACCGACCCTTCCACATTAATAGGCCCCACAGGCCCACCAGCATCTTGAAGAGTTGGGGCTGCCACATGGGCTTCCGTGTGGGCTACAGAAGTAACCCCATTTTGGCCCACTTCACCCAAAGCTACTTCCCCACAGACAGATTCCTCAACCATTGATTCAAAATCCTCTGATGGGGCTTGCGTACAGGACCGCTCAGGCATTAAATGCAAATCTGCCACCTTGGGTTGAGACCCTTTACTTCCATCATGCATTTTTTCTGCCTCACGCCAACCTACTACACCAGCTATACTGACACCAAGACCCCTTTTGCTATTGGCTGCTGAGTTTGTATAGACTTCCACGTCACCATCATCTTCCTTCCCATCTCTGAACTGAACTTCAGGCCTGCTGCCCACCGGAGCTAACTTTGGCTTTCTACCGTTTTCATGGGCAGCAGCAACCACTGGAGTGCAACATTCAACCTCCTCTGGATAAACAAATGTGGATTCCTCTGTAACTTTAACCTCATAAGCCACACCCTGAACCACTAACTTAATCCATCTGTCGATTTTTCCCAATTGCTCTGTAGCTATCAGCACCATCCCCTTGGCAAAAGATAACTCTTTCAAAGTAGCCTCATCCATTGAGATAAAGGAACCCCAGACCTCTCCAATCTGCTTGAAAGTTTGGGCGTTCCAGGCATTAAGAGGAATACCTTGACACTTTAACCATACAAATCTTTCGAAGCTAGCGGGTTCACCATTCCACGGTTTTACCACATCAAACCAGAAATTCATCCACGGGTCCTTAATAAGCAAGTCCCTAACTTCTTGGCTTTGAAATGTGATAAGGACTAACCTCCCTCCCAAAGATCTGAACCTGGTCTCAGTATCACTCTCCAAGCTGAAATTGCTTTTCAAAGTCGACATGGAAACAACCCTGTGCATAATAGCCACCGCACTTCTAAATAACCCTCCATTTCCAACAGGGCTAACCTGTAGAGTAATACTCTGTTCTATATTAGGATTGGAAGACTCCCCTTTCAGAGCATGAACATAGGATTTGACTGGCCCAAACTTGCCCTTTGTAGACTTGCCCCTTGCCAAACTGTCATAATCAAGCACATTTTCCTCCTTCAGCTCAGAGTTCTTTTGCTTGAGGTCCTGCTTGGTGGAAAAGTTGGGCACCTTCTGATGAAGATTCGTTGCATTGAGACCAAAGCAAGCTTCCTTTACAAATAGACGGTTGTTGTCCACCCACACCCCATTTAATTTCGACACTGCCATTCCTGCAGAGACATGGCAATCAAACCTGACAAACCCGAATTTATTGCCCGAGCGTTTGCTTCTTTTGCTAGGTATAAATGCATCCTTAACCACCCCGAACCGGTTGAAAGTTCTCCGCAACCAGGCCTGGTCCTTTTCCTCTGGGATATTGTCCACAAACAGAGTAAAAATCTCCTTAACCTCATCCTCCTTATTCCTTGACAGCCTTACAACCTGATTTCTGTGGTTCTTAATCACAGGGATCCATCCTCCGCCATCTCTACCATTAACCTTCCTTTGGCCTTTCTCACTTTCTCTCTCCCTCTCTCTCTCCATCTTTTTGTCAAACCTAACGGAAGTTAACCCTTCTACCTAACGGAAATTAATCATTTTCACCATTAACTCCAACAATCCAAGGTTCTATTTTAATTTTAGGAAAGCTCCTGCGTGATAAGGAAATTAGAATCCCATTATTCTAGAAATAGATTACCTCATACACCGCGTATTATGGTTTCTAGCGTAAGTAAAGAAATCAATTTAAGCCGGATCAAAAAAAAAAAAAGGAATCAATTTAAGCTGGGTCTCTAAAACTAAACTCTAATCATATTAGCAGTAGATCGACCAAATCACTTATTAGAAGAGAAAGCTACGTAGTTACTTTTGCTATTGTTTGTCAAGGAATAAATTATAAGGTCAGACAATCTTTCTTTGCTTTGGTTCAAGTTTTCAATTTGATTGCTAAACAGATTATATTGGAAGGGATGAAACAATGCGTTCTTTGCTAGTTAATTAATTAATTATCATAAAAACCAAGTACGAACTCTTGATACCAAAAAAAAAAAAATGCTACCAGAAGTATGCGCATACAGCCTGTTACATGGTAAAGTTATTTGAATACGATATTTTTGCCTTTTCAAAAAAAAAAAAAAGTTATTTGAATACGGTTCTCTTTCTTTCGAAATTATTTGGATGCATTTTTTTTCCCCCCAAAACACTACATGCAAACTATGGCGTTGAGAGAGAATCGTGTATATGGAAGAAAGACTCAAAACCTTTATTATGAAAATTTATTTCAAAGATTTTTCCATTAGATTATTCCATTCTAGCATGTACAATACTCTTCCATAATTCTCCGGGATACTAGCATTAGGGTTGGATGAATTGCATTAGATTTTTCTAGTTCTTTTTTTAAAACGGAGGTTTTCTCCATTCTTATTCTTTTTGCTTTGTTGAGAATTCTTGAGAAGATATGGAAGAGAGAGACTGAAATTTTCTATAAACACAGGAGATTGGTACATTAGATTTAAGGAGTTAACGGTGGAAGCGCATGTGGGGTGCTGGCGCAGGTGGCCCAGCACTATACCCCTAATGCATGAGGTCGGCGGTTCAAACCCCACCTCCTCCCCTTCCCCCAACACTAATCTCTAACAGCTACTAATATTCTCCTAAACTATGGCAAAAAAAAAAAAAAAAAAAAACGGTGGAAGCTAGGCAAAGTAAAATTGGGATTTTAAGGAGAAAGGGCCGGACTTGGGGCAATGAATGGTTTCCACGAGTCCTAGGTTGATGGATTCCCTGCTACTCGGGCTAGAGGAAAACCGCGTTTCACGTGGTGTCAATCTCTAAGAAAAGTTGTTTTCTTTGACTGTCCAATACAATTTTGATAGTAGAATTGTTTCTTATATATATCACCCCACATCGCAATATGGATATGGAGGTTTAGGTATACAATTTGAAGAAAAAATCTTTCTAATTGGATCGAGATTTCTAAATATTGACATTTTAATTAAGGAAATGATATAATACACACCCCTTATTTGAATATGTAGGGAAAATTTCTTTTATATCCCTTCGACTTTGACAAAAAATTCATTTTGATCCTTCACCTTTCAATATGCATCCACAAAATGAAATATCTAGTTATCATATTGCAAAGTTACAATTTTATTATACTAGTAAAAATTACGAGACGCATCAAAATGTTATATTTTGCTTTGGCCAGCCTGCTCTGTTATATTTTGCTGTTTGGCTATGATTGATGTTATTGCTCTCCTTTTGCTTTCAATTTCTCGTTGGAAGTTCTATTTTTCTTCCTCCTCTGTGGCATTTTGGTGACCTCATGGGATGTCATGATTTCCTCTAATGCTCTTCTTTCTCTTCTCCTCCCTTTCCCTCGATATACCCCTTATCAAGTTTCTTCAATAATATTTTTGCCGTTTAAAAAAAAACAAAATATTATGAATGAACCATTTAATATGTGCATATATATAAGGTACGCAATTTTAAGGGGTGTATATTGTAAACTTTCCCTTTTAATTATTGTGCATTGAATTACCCATAGAATTGATCGTGCTGAAATGATTCAAGTAATTGATTTGTTTTTATAATTTAGGTAATTATTACTTGCTTTCTTAGTAATTAAGTAAATATATTAGATTTTTTAAATTATTTTTAGCATAAATGTTCATTTATTATTTTGGCATTGTATGTTACAATTTTTTTTTCCTTCTGTTGAAGTGATTTTTAAAGGTGTCACCAATAAAGTTGATTCTTAGCTTTGCCACTGCGAGCCACATGTACTCCAGCCCAAACCACACTACACGTTCGCCTTTGACCGATGATCTCTGTGAAACTTTGATTTCTGCCCTTATTAAACTCAAACTTGGTGTACACCAAATTCACATCAGGGTGCAGCATGTGTGGGATGGTGTACACCAAATTTACATCAGGGTACGTGCAGCATGTGTGGGAGCCCACGCTCTTTTTGATCGTTTGTGCAATTGTGATTGTGGTTGGAGAGTATCCCGTAAAGCCTTTTTCCACTAAGAGTTTTGGGACTTTTCTTGCTTTGTTTTTATTTATTTATTTATTTATTGCGTTTGTTAGTTTTACACCTAACTTTTGGTGATTCATATTGTCAAGATGAATCAAAAAAGTAAAAAAAATTATGATTTTTACCCAAATTTTTTTGAAAATATCCTAGATAATACTCAAAAAGCTTGCTTTCAAGGTTTTTTCTTACATGTTTTCAAAAATGTGTAAAAGTAAAAAAAAAAAAAAAAACTTTTCCCAAATAAGTATTTTTTGTTTTTGCAATTTTCAAGCTTAAAAATAATGGGTTTTACTAAAATCAAAATATGTGTAATATGGATCTTGTTTGAAAAACATGATACTATAAGACCATTATTTTTAAGTTTAAAAATTATACTACGTAAAATGGAACTTATTTTTTTAAAAAGGTTAGTGGAATGGGGCCTAACAAAACCAACTCAATATTTGTCACCATATAAAGAGATGACGTATTTCGAGATGACGTGAATCACGTGATCTCTGTTAGGCCCCGATGATTAAATGTGTGATACCGGTCTGAGTGGTAATTATCAGAGCAATAATGATGCAAACAAAGATTTTTGTGCACATACATTTTTGTGAGGTTCGTATCGGGTGCCAAAAAATAATCCGAATCGCTCATATTTTTTAAGATATTTTTTTGAGGATTCTAGTAAAAAATTAGCTCTACTGGATATTGATAAGGGCTTTCTCAGAAATCATAAGGCGAATTATTCTGTTTTGCCCTAAAAATTCTGAAAAAGCCTTTACTGATGTCTGTTGGAGTTAATATTTTAAGAAAGATAAGCAGTTCGGATCATATTTGTAGAACACAATATGGACCCCACAGTAATGTATGTGCACAAATATTGTGTATTAAATTACCCTTAGGATTTAATCCTGCTGAAACGATTCAAGTAGTTGGTTTGTTTTTATAATTTAGGTAATTAGCTGTAATTTAGTAAATATGTTAGATTTTTTAATTATTTTTAGCACAAGCGTTCTTTTATTTTTTGGCATTGCTTATTAAGATTTTTTTTTCCTGTTGAAGTGTTTTTAAAGGTGTCACCACTAAATTTAATTCTAGCTCCGCCACTATGAGCCATACGTACTCCAGGCCAAACCATGTTACACGGTTGCCTTTGACGAATGATCTCTGTGAAACTTTGATTTCTGCCCTTATTAAACTCAAACATGGTGTTGTGGCGATTACTCATCGGAATTACAATACGAATGAACTATGGATACACCATTTGGTGTACACCGAATTTATATCAAGATTCAGTGGGACACTCTTTAATTTTGATCGTTTGCCCAATTGTGATTGTGGTTGGAGAGTATTCCGTAAGGCCTTGTTCAACTAAGTTTTTGAATTTTTTCTTGTTTTGTTCTTATTCAATTTTTTTTGCATTTATTAGTTTTGGCGCCTAACTTTTGTGAATTATTGATTCATCTCGTTAAGATGAAATGAAAAAGTAAAAAATTATGGCTTTTACCCAAATAATTTTGGAAATATCCAAGTTAAAACCCAAAAAACTTGTTTTTAGGACTTTTTCTTGGGATATTTTTGAAATTATTTGTGTAAAAGTAAATAAAATTGTACTTTGCCTATTCCTCACTTCAAGACGAATCAATAACTCACAAAATTTGACACAAAACTAACAAACGTAAATTTTTTTTTTGAATTAGGACAAATAAGAAAAAACTCAAAAAACACTCATTACCCATATTCAACTCAAAAAATACTCATTACCCCTATTTTCAATCATAATTCTCAATTCTCTCTCCACTCATTACCCATATATCTAATCATTATTCTCATATCTCTCTTTCCACTCAATACCCTTATCTTCAATTATTACCCTAATTTATCTCTCAACTCATTATCCCAAAACCAAACTTAAAATTTCTCAAAAATCCATCCGAACTCAGCATTAGTGGAACAAGCCATGAAAAGCGTAGTGGAACAAGCAAATCAATATTTGTCATCAAATAAAGAGATGATGTATTCAAAGATGACGTGATCCCCATTAGGCCCCAATGATTAAAATTTGTGATACGGGTTGAGGTGGTCATCTGAAATCCATGTCTATTTCTTTCAAATTGCATAAGGAAAATATTTGTAATTTATCTCTTCTTTTCTTCAATTTTTTATTTTCCGGAGAAACTTAGAGGAACTTATTGTCCTTTTTAAAGATTTGGTTTCAAAATGAAAGAATGATCTCCATATTTGAAGACCCAAAATTAAATTGGGAGACCAAATCCTCGTAAAAAAACGATGGGTCCCTCTCTCAAATTCTTTCAAAAAGTGGGAAAAAAAAAACAGAGAATAAATTATAAAACTTCTCCTCAATATGTCTCTTCCATTCTCTAAGAAATTGAGATTGAAATTGAGATTGGCCGGAGATGCTTAGAGGCGGGTAGTAGAGGAGGTTAGAAGGACAATACTACAAAATACTCCTAATTTCTGTAATGCAGGGCCACGTCCTAACCGTCCCATAGGGACAGCAAACGTTATACACGTGATACAGAACGGTACCGTTTTTTGGTACTATTTAAAGAAAATGCTGCTATTGTTTTCCGTACCTGGGTCTATAAATAGATTGAGCGGACCTCTGAATGAGCACAAGCAAAGATGGCTCTATTAAATCTCACGTATTCTCGAAATCGCTGGACCGGCACTTTTCGTGTTTCCAAACTAGATGCCGAGATTTTTACGATAGGGAGTGGATTAGTCCACACGGGCACAACGCCGTTGTCGGCCAATATTGCGCTGAAGTTCGAGTTCACAGGTACTGCTCCAGATGGGACTCAGTACACTTCTTATAAGCTCGTGTTTTCGTTAATCTATAATGGGAGTTCCAGTTTAGAGATCAAGTGGGCAGATGGGAAACAAGACACCATAGATGTCTCCGGTACGACCGGTACCTCTGGTGTGCTCCTGGACATAAGCACCATAGCGAATGGTTTGCTTGTGGTAATCCTTAAAGATGGTAACTTCGGACTTGATAAAATGGTCTGGGAAGAATATTGGAACGTTGTCAAGACTTGGGAACCTGTCATTGATAGAACACAGCAGAAACTTAATGTGTGGAGTGGTAGATGCATGTCCACTGGAGGTCGTCTCACGCTTCTCAATTCCAACATGAGTACCTTGCCTATTTACTTTATGTCATTATTCAAGATGCCGGTGGCCGTTGCTAAAACTCTAGAGAAAATGCAGAGGCGTTTTTTTTGGGGAGATACAGTGGGTAAGAAGAAGTTGCACCTAGTGAATTGGGAACAGATTACCAAAAGTAAAGTGAACGGTGGATTAGGGGTGAAGAAATTGTTACAACAGAATGTGGCACTCCTGGTCAAGTGGTGGTGGAGGTTTAGTAAAGATAAGGACTCTCTTTGGGTTCGAGTTACTAGAGGAAAATATAATTTGGACCAATTTTGTTGGCTGCCATATCTTCCGAGTTTAGGTTCAGTTTCAATAATTTGGAGGGATATATGCTCTATCGGGAACACTGAATCTTGCATTGGGAGGGTCATTCAAGAGGGTTTTCGTGTGCAGGTAAATTCAGGGAATGACACTTCATTGTGGAGTCATGTCTGGCTGGGGAATAAAGCTCTCAAAGAGGATTATCCAAGACTGTTTTCAGTTTCTAATCAACAGAATGATCTGGTTAGTTCAGTGGGGGAAATTGTGGAAAATGGAAGGTGGGACTTGAAGTCCAGACGGGTGCTATTTGACTGGGAGAAACAACAAGAGGATGAACTAAAGCTAAGGCTACAGAATGTGATTTTAGACCCCTCCAAACCTGATTGTTTACGGTGGAAGTGGACAACAGATGGGTGCTTTACGGTAAGATCAGCTTACAAACAGGGGGAGTTAGTGATGGGTCAATCAAGGAATACCGTTTTGGGTTCCCTATGGTAGAACTTAAGCCCTCCAAAGGTCGAAATATTTTCGAGGCTGGCTGTCCAAGAATGAGTGGCAACAAGATCGGTTCTTCGAAGCAGAAATATTCTAACGGATTCCCAAGTTCTGGTATGTCCCCTTTGCTCTCTACACCTGGAAACTCCCCAACACTGGTTCCTTCATTGTCAATTCTCATGGGCTGTTTGGTCATTGATTTTGGATTGTTGGCATGTTAAATGGGTGTGCCCTTCATCTGTCGAGACATTGGCAAACTGGTGGTTTGGAAGCAGGTTTCGAAACTTGGAGAAAGAAATTTGGGATTCTTGCTTCTATGCAACACTTTGGTCGCTTTGGCTAGTGCGGAATGATTATATTTTCAACAATGCTTCTACGTTGGTTTGGGATGTGGCGGATCTTGTTAAAACAAGGGTAGCCATGTGGATGAGGATCAAACGCGATATTAAGATATACTCGATTGAGGACTTTAAGGGGTATTTGGACGGGATTCGGAAACTGAAATTTTAACCTACCTTTGAGGTGTTGTATCCAACCTTTGGTTGGATGTTGGGGTGTTTACTTGTTTTTTCATTTTGTATCCTTGAGCTGCTTTTTGTGCTCTCTCTTTTCCTCGATGTACCCCTTCAAGCTTAATAAAATTCTTCGTTTGCCGAGCAAAAAAAAAGAATATTGGAACGTTGCTGGAAGGGTTGCAAATGCTGCTGCTGCTACTACTACTACTGATGATGATAATAATAATAATAATATTAATATTAATAAATAATGCATCTCTAATTAAGATGTATCTGCATGCAGAAATAAGCTTATATATATATATATATATATATATATGATGGTGATGATGAAATAATGTCTTACAGTATTGAAGTTCATTCATACTGTTCGAGTTGTAATATACTTGTCGTACTAGTTTGTTACTTTGTTTCGCTTTAATTTGTTGTGTGTAGGACTCTCAAGGATATTCCCTTGGTCCATGTTTTCTGCTGGTTTGTGTTTCTCAATAAAATTACTAAATATATATTTAAGAGTTTAATTTAGATCTTTGGTCATGAATAGTAGTAGTACTACCATGTAAGAAAGAAAAGTCGATGTTTGGCTATGTACTACCAACGCGGACACCAACACTACGACACGCGAATTTTAAGAAAAATGGAAGACACGACACATTAAGGGGTGTGCATGTAGTACTATCATATGAAGAAAAAGTAAAAAAAAAAAAATTTAAGGTTCTAAATATCGATTGTAAATATGCAATACCACATATACGTTAAATTATAACCATCATCATATTTATCATTCATAAGAGAATTTCAACTAAAAGCATTTGATCACTTGTGCGCATTTCTAACCAATAAACTATCATCCGTCATACTAAAACCATTTGATCATTTGTGCACCTTTCCCTATATTTTAATCACTATTCCCATTGTAACTTCTGTGGTTTTGCGTCATCAGCTTAACACTCTCACGGGAAAATTTTATTTCACCCGTGAACTTTCACCCAAATGTCACATAAGTAAATATACTTTATTTTATTTTAATTAAACACCTCAAGTTACGAAACCCTCAAAATTAGGCACCCGCTATCTAAATCCGTCCAATTTCTTACGAAAACTGTTAACACACATGCACACACACACACACTCTCTCTCTCTCTCTCTCTCTCTCTCTCTCTCTCTCTCTCTCTCTCTCTCTCTCTCTCTCTCTCTCTCTCTCTCTCTGACCTTATTCTGGTTAACTTTTAGTACTTTTTGAACTTATTCAAAAAAAAAAATCGCGTTTTTAGTTTTGCGCTAAACTTTTGTGACTTATTGATTCATCTCGACGAGATGAATCAGAAAAGTAAAAAAAATATATTTTTACCCAAATATTTTAAAAAATAATCACTTTTTTTAGCAAAAAATTTGGGTGCAAATAAGGTAGTTGACATGGCAGCCGTGCAACGAATTTAAAAATATTTCTAATTGGATCGACCAAGATGGCTAAATATTGACATTTTAAGTAGGGAACGGCTACAATACACGCTTCTTATTTGATTGTTTATCATATGCATCCCAAGAATGTCGAGATTCATAGAGAAAATGTTATGAATCATGTTGCTGAAAAGTTACGATTTTAATATAAAAATTACGAGACGCACCAAAATAGTACGATCCTATTGGAAATGTTACGAATTTTATTGCTGAAAGGTTACGGATTTTAGATTAAAAGTTATGAAACAACAAAATATTATGAATGAACCATCAAATAAGTGCATATGCTATACACTTTTAAGGAATATTGTGTATTGTAGACTTTTCCTTTTGATTATTGTGTATTGAATTACCCTTTTACTCCCTCCATCCCTTTATTACAGTCCAGTATTTCATTTTGGGCTGTCCCTTAATAAGTGTCCATTTTGTAAAGTTAGTGGGTAAAAGTTGGTGAATTGTCTATTTTGTCCCTAAAAGTAGATTCCATTTTGAAAAGTTAGTGAGTAAAAGTGTAATGATGATGGGTAAGTAGGGAAAGTGGAGGAAAAAGTTGATGTGAAAGGTACAATGATGATGTCTTTTTAATAAGTTGGAGTTACGAAGCATGACATTTAAAAAGGGACGGAGGGAGTAATTGATTTGCTTAAATGTAGGAGTAATTGGTTTGTTTTGAAAATTTTGGTAAATATGTTAGATTTTTTATATTTTGGCATTGCTTATTAGGGTTTTTTTTTTCTTATTACTATTGAAGTGTTTTTTGAAGGTGTCGATCACTACTAAAATTAATTCTTAGCTTCGCCACAGCCATACCCACCCAAACCACACTACACACTTGCCTTCGACGGATGATCTCTGCGAAACTTTGATTTCTGTCCTTATTAAACTCAAACTCAGTGTTGTGCCGATTGCTCATCATTTGGTGTACACCAAATATACATCAAGGTTTGACATGTGTGGGGCCCACACTCTTTTTTATTTTTTGTGCAATTGCGATTGTGGTTGAACGGTATTCAATACTCCTATATTCAGTCATCAAATAAAGAGATGACCTAACCGAGATGATGTGATCCCCGTTAGGCCCCAATGAGTGGTAATTTTCAGGTGGGTAGCAGTAATGAATTCTCTCCGTACTCCCGCCTGGAAATACAGACAGGACCCCGTCCCATAGGGACAGCACACATTATACACGTGATAAAGAACGGTATCGTTTTGTTGTGTGTAAAGATAATGATCGAAGTCGGTGTTTTCCGTACTTGGATCTAGAGATGTCGAATAGGTCGTGCCGTAATTCCCGGCCATGCCTAACTAGCATGCTTTGTGTCGTGTCGTGCCGTGCCGGACTCATTTAATAATCGGGCCGGGCCGATTCCCATACCCGTGTACAATCGAGCCTTGTAAAGCTAAAAATTTACTTCTTAAAAAATTGCCATTACTTTTTTTAAATTGATAATTATGACTGAAAACCCTAAAACACCCCAAACCTGAAATGCTTGTTATTCTCGTTTAATGGGATCTCAATCATTTTACATGTGAAAACCTGGATAAAAATGCTTTGCATTAATTGGACCACCCGCATGGCATTTAAAAAAAATGTTAGGTGTACAACCATCCAAACACAACACCAAACATAACCCCCACTACAAGAAATCGTATTGTTTGCGACCAACAGCAAGGTTGCAAAAAGTTATCATTTTGGTCGCAAATTGATACAGCGACCAAAAGGTGTGGTCACCAAGCTGGTCGCAACAAGCCAGTCGTATTTGATATTTCTTGACCAAACTACGATGTTGTCGCAATAAGTTTCACCTAAGGCGACCACATGTATCCGGTCACAGTAAGGTTATGATTTTGTGACCAACCACTGGTCGCCAAAAGAAGTAAAATTTGGTCGCCAAATACAAGCCCTGGTCGCCAAAAGGGTCCATTAGACATCAGGAAACACTACAAGAAAAAACACCTTTCCCGACTAACTGTTTAGTCGGCAATTGTAGGGACTTTAGTCGGCAAAAGCCTTCCCCGACTAAAAATTTTGGTCGGCAAGTTAGTCGGCGGAAGAAGGTCGGAAAAGGTGTTTGCCGACTAAAAACAGTTTAGTCGGTAAAGATTAGACTATTTGCCGACTAAAGTTTAGTCGGCGAATCTGATTCTATTGGCCGACTAATTATTTAGTCGGGGATGTATATCCTATTTGCCGACTAATAGTTTAGTCGGGGAAAGTTGTTTAGTCGGGGAAGGTTTACCCTATTGTCCGACTAAATATTTAGCCGGAAAATGTGCTACCTATTTACCGACTAATTGTTTAGTCGGGGAATATGTTACCTATTGGCCGACTAAATTTTTAGTCCGGGAATATGTTACCTATTGGCCGACTAAATATTTAGTCGGGAAATGTGTGTTCAATTCAACAAATAAATACCCTTTTGGCGACCAAATTTTAGTCAGGAAATGTACTTATTGTCCGTACCAATTGGTCAATATCGCATAATGTTCTACAAATTTTTTCTCCATTCATTCCCTGTATATTTGAGCGATCCTGTAAATTTTATTTTCCCTCCATTTTCATTACATCCACAAAATTGCAACATAATGTATTTAATAAAAAATAAAATTCCAAGAAATAAATCCAAAATTCCATAAATAGAAGTGTCCACCAAATACTTAGAAAACAACTTGTATCCAAATTCCTAAAACGCAAAATAACGACACATCAACCACAAGGGGGAAATAAAAAAAAAAAAAACCAAGCTCAATAACAAAATGTATCAAAACCCCTAGATTGCAAAATACTAAAAAGTTCAACCTCGACAAATGGATAACCTAATTGCACGTTCACAACCGAAATCCAACTTTGATCTTCATAGTCAAAATAACCAAAAGTATAACTACAGGATACTCCGTTAAGCGTCAATCTGTAAAAAAAGAAAAGAAAAAAACAATCCACCATTAGTATTTATGAACTAGTGTATCCCATTGCTCAAAGTATTAATGTTACGGCCTGACTTTTTTTATTTATTTAATTAATTTTATGAGTCACTTCTTAATTGGGTGTTGTGGTCGGATCCTAATTATTTATTTTACATGCATTATGGGCATAGTTGTTATTATTATAGTTTGAGGGTATAGGTATAATTATTAATTACAATAGTTGGTCTATATCAGTTGGATACGTTAATTATCAAGTCAGCTACAAATTAGGGGTATTACGTTAGTGGGCAGTTTTATAAAGTTACGCTTGAAGTAGAATACCACAACAGACTAGGGTTTTATCTTTTGAGAGAATATTGAAACGAGAACTTCTGATTTTTCGAGAGAGGAAGCCGCAGACTTTTGGTGATAGGCTGATTGGGATCGGGTAAGCGACTGTTGACACCTTTATTTTTGTTCTCTCTTTTTCCCCATTCTTTGTTGTACATGGTGAAGTTGTCTTTTGGAATGTACGGTTCGGTGGGTTAATAAGATCGTAATTCGGTGGGTTAATAAGATCGTAATTGGGTTCCATTCTTTTGGCATTATTAGTCTCTTTTAATACTATGGATATGGAAATATGGATCAGTAGTGGAGATGATGTGTGTGATGTGGGTGTGGAACCAAATGTCAAGAATGGTGCATGGCGGTGTGTGGCGTGGGAAATATTGGCGGTCGTGTGGTTTGTGCACGTGGATTGGAGGCATGAGTTTGGGTTTGTAGTCTTGGTGCACTACTACAATAAAGCATAACAATCACAGCTATTGACAGTGATAGTTAGTCTTCTATCACACTCCTCCTACCGTGATAGATGTGGGTGTGATTGTAAGTCACTCTCTTTTATCACGGTTATAAACCGTGATTGAAAGATAGAAACAATCACACCCAAAAAGCGTGATTGTTTCTAGGCAAAACCGAGATGGAAACTCCTTTCCGTGTTCTTTTCCGGGTTTTGATCACACTCTTCTTGAAAAACCGTGATTATATGTAGATAACAATCACCACCATAAACTGTGATCTTTCATGTCTAAAAAATGAGATGGAAAGTAGTTAGGTGTGATCTTTTCTGGTTTTTAGATCACGGTTTTCGTCTAAAACCGTGATTAAATGTTCTTATCATCACAGTCTAGAAATGTGATTGAAAAATGCATCTTTTTTTTTTTTTTTTTTTACATTTAAAAAATGCCCGAATCTCTAACCAATAATAAATACACGTAAAATATGTATTCAGCCCGTAGCTATCTTTTCCAAAACAAAAGACATAGCAATACGAAATATGCATAACTGATATTGCATCTTGCACAAAACATGTCATAGATAGAAACATCGTGCCGGAAAGCCTACATTGAATTAATCTAACATCAATCAAATTTCAGAAAATGCATAAAAAATGCAGAACAAAAGCTTAACAATAAAAAGGACAAAGAAAACTAATTGAACCACAAGCATGGAGTTGTGTCCTAAGCTACAACGAATTCTTCATTCTTTGAGGCCAATTTCAAGCACTTCGTCATTCTCTGAAGCCAAACCCCTAAAATCCAACCCCAAATTTGCTTATCCGTACATTACCACATATATGTCAGTCAAGTATTTAAGATAATCATTCTCAAAGTGGCTGGATTTGTGCATGTTCGAAAGCTTCTCATTCCACAACTGGGTTCATGGCTGGGTTTTACATGATCGAAAGCTTCTCACTCTAATAGCGAAGTGGCTGAGTTTGTAGATATTTAGAATCTACAAATCAAAATGTTCAATCAGAAAACACGATGCATCCCATTACAGAGAATTAGCCACAATCAGTGTAACCAGAGCATACTATTATAGAGAATTAGCCACAATTAAAGTAAACAATGCGTACTATTACGGAGAAAATATACACAGACATACATGAGCATACACAATTATACTCAACTTAAATACTCCTATAAACCCTAAAACTCCAAAATAACAGAAGTTACTAAAATTATTCCTAAAACTCAGGGTACACGCAGTGATTGATCGATTATGAGCAAATATACCTACAAATATCCAAGATATATATATATATATATATACGTATAACACTTTTAAGGGAAGAATATCGTCGATTAGAAGTAGAATGCTTACTACTTGCATCTTTGAGGTGCAAACTTGAACTCAGATCTGAGCCAATAGGTCCCAAACAACTGAAACTCTAACAAAATAAAACGGAAAAAAGACTGAAAAACAGAAAGATTGAAGAAGCAATTGATAAGTAGAAAGGGAGAAATCTATATAGACATATACACATAGAGATACTTGTATAGAAAGATCTAGAGCTTCGCGAAACCCCATTGTTAGGTAAACGGCGATTCACTCTTTGAAATCTTCCTCCCAATCGGCGATCGGGGAGATCTGCACCGCGATCGTATATATCTGCAACACATAGAGAGAGAGAGAGAGAGAGAGAGAGAGAGAGAGAGAGAGGTACTCTGGAAGAGCGTACGTGAATAATGAAGGAACGATGGATCGCGGGTGGATCGTGGGTTTTGATGTTTCATTTTTTTTTTAATCTTCAAAAACGCCTAAATGAGTAGTTTTTTTTTATCACGGTTTTTTTAGACTTTTTATCTCGCCATAAGAGTGAGGTCATTTATCTCACTTTTTTCCACGCTAAAGTTTTTTATCACGCCACAAGGGTGAGATCTTTTATCTTTTATCTCGCCACAAGAAGCGAGGTCTTTTATTCAGCGCTAAAACCCACTTTTTATCACAGTTTTGGACTTAAACTGAGATAAAAAAATTTAAGCACCATTTTTTATCACGCTTTCACTAAAAACCGTGATCTTTGTAAACCTCCTTAGTGTGGTATTTATCTATTATTGTAGTAGTGTTTACTGTAGGATAGTAATTAGAATTAGGCTTATTTTATTTTATTATTTTACTCGTACGTAGGCAGTATTCCGTATTTACGTAGTGTATATTTTGCACAGCTAGTCATTTCGTATTGTTTTTGGTTCAGGTTAGCATATTTTGTGTGTTCGAGTCACACTACTTTGGACCCAGGTGAGTGGTTAAGCATGTTACGTATTTTCGAACTTTCCTATGTCCCTTAAATTGTTGTTTTGGAAAATTTATTATTGAAATTGGAAACACATATTGTTTATATTTGATTATATTAAATTGGCACGCGGTATCGGTGAAACCATTTGTTGATCGAATAATATTTTGGTGAGAACTTTGTGGATATTGATGGGAACATATTTTGGAAGTCCAGGGAAATTAATCCTCTGTGTGCGGGTGACTCTGGCCATTAGGGAAGAAACCGGATTAGGCCGGTGACCCTAATGCTCAACGGTTGTTATTGACCGGATCGTTCTTAGGGAAAAGTTCCACGGGCTGCCTACTCGTGGTGACTCTAAGATTCGATATTGGATCCAATTTTTGAGAGATTTATTCACTGGCACTTGGTACTATTGATTTTGGTTGTGGTTCCCCATTGTTGTTGGAGATTGGATTGTGATCACCATAAGACTTATCGGATGAATCACTGATTGGATTAATTGATTATTTTGTTGTTTACCCGAATGCCAAATTTATGTTGACATGGTAAATTATTTTGATCCCTGTTTACAACTTTATTTTACTATACATGCTTTACTACTCACTGAGCTCGTCAGCTGACGGATTTATTCCAACTCATTTTTCAGGCAAGTTGGGGGTTTAGGCATGGACTCTGGCGGCATCTCGGGGTTTTCGTTTGTTGACCTCCTTAGGGTGTCTCATCCTAGCTTAGTATTTTATTTTATCGCTTCCGCATTGAAACATTTTGTCAGACATCCGGATTCTTTTATTACTGTTGGATCACTGGATACTATTTGGTTCATGGGATGTTTGTGCCCCATTCTTTTTGTGGAATTATTGGTTGTGGATGTTCTGAATAAATAAAAATGGTTGACTATTTGGTGGATCTTTACTTGGAAGTTTTTATAAAATTTCTTTTTAGGCTGCATGATCTACAAGCTTTGGTCTTGTGGTTCATGGCCGGTCACTTCTCATTTTGGGGTGTGACAATTAACATATGTAGATACAAACTAATTACAAGCCAAAACGGAAAATTATCTTGACATGGGGATCGGTTGAACTGGTTCTTTTTCACATAGATAGAAGCTAATTGCAGAATCAACAATTAGAAGCGATTTGTTATCGTTCTTCTCTAGTGGATGTTGGATCATGAATACGGATCCCAATTATATGAAAAGGGAAATTATGATTTGACCAAATTCCGTAAGTCGGAGTATTGGACATGTAGGATACGTGCATATTCAAAAAGAGAGAACATCCACATACCATGGAAAGCATTAAGTAACAACCATGTATCGGTATATTACACCCTTCTCTTCTAGAAATGTTCTAGAAGGGTTCTTTCATCACAGTGACTTTGGATAGGGCCACCCAAGAGAGTCGTAATCAAAAGGTGCATGTGTTATTTGACTTGCATTATAGCTGTTGCCAGATTTAGCCAAAATTGTAGTCTCAGATATAATATACTTCTACAATCGTAGGTGTGACTACCAACTATTAGACGGGTTTGGAAACTCGTAGTATCCGTGTGATACATGTAGTACATTCTTCAATTTCATGAGCTACTTAAAAGCCTCGTTTTTTCCAAAATCTTTTTTCCAATGAGCCAAAAACTGTGAACATGCACCTACGTATAGGATAACATCAACTATTAAAGGAGTCTGTCATCCTAATCTCTAAATTCTCTCTAGGGGTAGGGGGACCGCTATTTTTCCATCCATATCAATCTATACGTGATGTATGGAGATTCCCAGGAAAAACAAATGCACCGTATAACCTAGACGACGACTTGACTACATAATCAAACAAAGAGACAAAGTATAATGGACACGTATTATATCAAAGTAAGAAACATATATGTGGATCTACTTTTTAATCAACAATAGTGAAAATGGGAGATGAGGGCCCTAGCAATGAAGATTTAATGGTAACTCATGAGTAGGAGGAATTCAGAGCAATACAATAATTACCCAAAGATCATCTTCCTCTCGTCAATGTATCCATTACAAAATGCTGTGTGCATTGATATTCCGAATAATTTACTACATGTCTCTCAGCTTTCATTTGAGGAATCAATCTTTTTTTTTTCATTTTGGTAAGATAATTCTTTTACAAAAAGAACCACACCAAAAAACATGGCCAAGGGAATATCCTTGAGAGTCCAAGCCAACAAAACCAAAGCTATACCCCTAATCTGTTACAACCAAACCAATCAGACTAAACCGATACACAATCTTTGTAACATATTTTCTGTTGGTTATGTAGAAACAGTTGAAAAGGTAGTGGAGAATTAAACTGAACATTATATGCACCGGGCTCTTTCACAAGGGTTTACTGTTCAGTGAACTTTCAAAATATTGGACAAACCCAGTATGAGGTAACAAAACAAAATGGAAAGGAACAGAAAAAGCCACTTGCTTGAACATAAGGGGAACTCTGGGCCTCATAACCAACAAAAGAAAAAGTGAATTCTGGACCTCAAGGAAATACCTTCATTACCAACAATAATTGACCGTGTCGAAATCAATGCATATGGCAAAAAGGCGAATAAATAAGGGGTTGGCATCAATTCATCCTATGGCAAACCGTAGTAATTGCCAATATAATAGAGCCAAAGGATTGGCCTAATCTCAACACGGGTGGGTCCGTGAGGTGGGCATCCATCATCAACCACCATCCACCCAAATTGGATCGCTGAGCACATGCCCTGAACCGCTCATAATCTCTCCACAGAAAAGTAATCAACAAACACAACCCACTAACAACCCTCCATAGTCAAAATCAAAATCACTCCAAACCCACTGTCACTTCCCATGTATCCCCTAAAAAGTAATCAAAAAAGCCACCCAGGAAACTTATGCAATCGTGGTAATAACAAAAAGTACTACTATATCGTTAATACTGATGTGGGCCCCACCAAGGCCACCCTCCCAGAATGTATTGTCATTTACTATTTCACAGGCAAATATGGTGAAACACTAAAATCATAACTACTCGATTTAATTCATAGATCTAGCTTTTTTCCCCATAAATGATTGATACACCATGTTTTCTATATATCATATTGGTACTAAGGTTTTCAGCATGGGTTCACTCTTCAAAATATAATCAAAGGTGCATTAAGTGCCCCAGGACTTCTAATTTTTAGAATTGCAGGAACTAAAGCATCAAAAGTAAAAAATCGAAAGAAGGATAATCATTTGTTATGGGAGTTGTCATTCCTTTCATAAGACCAAAAGAAATTATGGAAGTTGCTCGCTCGGACATTCCGAACCAAATTCTTTTATTTTCCCTACAGTCTATGAAGCACGGATACTCTATTTTGGCCTCCGTATCGCGTATCGTATCCGTATCAGATACCGATACTCTCGGATACTCTCCGGATACGAGCTTTGGCTTATGGATTTTCTTTTCCACCTTTCAGGAAGTGACGCATAGTGCGGTGGTGTGTTTACTTTTGAGATATGTTGTGTATTTGGAAGCTTGTAGAAAGGAAGTTATGCTTCATGGTCACTTAGCTTCGCACATGGTTTGTTTAGCTTTTGAGTTTGTAAGTAAGCACAGCTCTGGGAGGTTTACCTTTTAATTTGTAATACCTATGTAAGACTTTGGTTTGTTATTAATAAAAGTCGTCTTTTGCTTCCGCTGTTATGTTTTAGCCCCTTTTGATTATCACTTGTTTAAGTGATATTTGATTTGTGATTTGGCCTTAGTGAGAAATCACTGGCATTTGTCATGATTAAGACCTCAAGGGGCAGGTCAGGGTTGTGACAGGATGTTCCAAGATGACATGGGGATTGGTTGAACTGGTTCTTTTTCACATTCTGCCAAGTACTGAATCTTTCCCTCTTGGCATTCTCAATACACTTGACTACTTGAGCAAGGGCAACAGATGTCATTTTCTATCCTAGAGAAAATCCTAGCATTTCAAGCCACAAAATGATCACTGAAGTAAGAAAATAAGTAAGAATGGCTTGTCCTAAAATTAATAGCATGTAACTTCTCAAGATCCATAACTAATTTTTTATAGTTACATAACTTACATTGCAAATTGCCTCTGTGGATTCAACTGCATAATGTTCCTCTTCAGTACTGGACTGAGGAGGGCCTTAGTTATCTTGCTAGTGCAATTGGGAACTAATCTATAGTGGGGAGAGAGAGAGAGAGTATCATAGCCACGAGAGGAAAGATTTAAGGTTTAGGGCTATTTGAATAACTTTAGAATGCTAAGAGGAAGTCTTAAAGAATTTATGGTTGAAACTTAAGTAGCACTGTAATTCTATATTGTTCTACAGGGGTTAAATGGAAGATTCTTCTACTATAAGGCTACAAGTGGAGGTAGACTGAAATCCAGGGCGGGGGAGGGGGGATGGGGGTCACGTACCCCCTCTGGTCCTTGACTGGATCTGCCAGTGCTTAGAATCAACTACAGATAATATTTTTTTTGCTAAGCAATCAACTACAGATAATATTACAAAGCACCAACTTCTTTTACTTCTGAAATTGAGACATAAAAGAAGCTTTCTTTGAATGCAAGAAAACTACTTCCTTTTTATTTTTCGAACGGCAAGAAAACAAAAAGCTAAACGAAGTTTTTTGAAGTAAAACTCATATCCCATGACCTAATCAGAACCTAAACTACACATTCAGATATCAATGGTTGTATTATTTCTCAAATCATGAAAGAGATATGCATCGCTTCCTAGCATATTCAGTCCATGACAGTCACAAAACTGGTTTCCTAGCTTTATGAATGCAGTCCAATGACTGTTGTGGAACCAACACCCAACCAGCTTCAACCTTTTTAAGCATTCCAATTGTAATACACCAAATAAACAGAAGCAGCAAGAAAAAATGCAGTCCATAGCAGTAGCACAAACATAATAGCAGGAAATTGTAGAAGTGATATTCTCAAACTACGTACCATATATTTGAGCCACCATCACCCTGCTCCCATGTTGCCTCGTCCACCATTCTGCATTTGGGTCATAAAGCTTTTGAATACCTCCATCTCTTTTAGAAGTGTAGACCGCTCCTCATCTTGTCGCCTTTGTGTCTCCTCCCACCGCCTTTTCTCCTCCTCATACTTCTCCTCACGTTGTCTTTGTTCCTCCTCATGTCGTCTTTGTTCCTCCTCGTGTCGTCTTTGTTCCTCCTCCCTTCGCGTCTTCTCCTCTTCCCTCTCTCTTCTTTGCTCTTCACGAATTAAATCCAACTCACGTTGAAGTTTTTGCAGCCGGTCCTCGCTTGCTGACTGTGAGTTGGATTTGGAAAGATAGATAGATGGCTTTGGCCCATTCCCTAATCCTCTTATGTAGTTCTTTGTCTTCGCCTCCCCGAGGCACTTTATGGAAAGTTCTTCATTTGATAATGGAGTGCCAGAAAGAGCTGCCTCGTCACGTGTTGCCACCATCATCTCCTATCATTTGGGAAAAGAAAAAAAAAACAAACAAAGACATAAGGAATGGACTAATTAAAAAGCAGACAACAAAAGTAAAGGATTGAACATTAAATGCATACATGTTTCTCTTGGCATGTTGAATTGATCCATTCATTTGTATCTCTCAATCGATGTGATGCCTCAAACAAATCACATAAATCGAGCTTATTTGTTCCCTCATTACCCTCGTTACTGTTTGGCTCATTACCATTTCCATCATCATCATTTACCTCAATGGCAATTCTTTGCTTTTCACGATCAGCCTAGCATATTCAAATAACCATAGCATGTCAACAATCCAGCAACTAGCACCGGCATAAATCATAACAGAATTGGCACAACCCATCAGTAATAGCAGCACTACGAACAAAAGTAACTACAGCACTATGAGCAAAATGTCTCTCACCGCAATAGTCATCGCGACAGCAAAGGATCGAGAGCCCGTAGTATGACCATACGGTACACTCTCCCTATTTAATTTGCCAGCTGTTTTGCGGTCCTGAAAAAATCATTTGTTAGATATTAAGTTAGAGTTGGAAATGTAACTACAATAAGTATTCAATTAACCTCTCGTTTTGGATCCTTGAATACATGATCGATCATGTACTTCCAGTCATCAATGGGCATCGCTTGAAAAGGATGCTGATATGCGTCTAAGCCAGCGTCAACAGTCTTTGTATAGAAATCGTTCATTCTCCATTTCCAATCTTTGTAGAGGAGATTTGCCTTTTCATTAAAAATTTGCTCAATTAACTCAGTGCCCTCAACGTCATTTTCCGTGACTTTAAATTTGTCCTACAAACATATAGATAAGAATTCATTAACAGAATGCAATCTGCAGTCTTTATATTATGAGGGTGTTACGCTGGTAACTATTCAAAGTAGACATTCTTACCCGGACAGCTTGTAGGATGGCACGTTTGTACTCATCAGTAACATTTTTCCATGAGGAGTAAAATCCCGGAATAGGACATACCCACCTAATTTGTGTCCCCAGTTCACTCGCCACCTTGTTTGCATTTATTCCACAAAATGCTCTCATTTCTGGCGTCACGTAAACTGGGATCCTCTCCCCTTTATTCTCGGTAATTATCCTTTTTATTCTTTTTCCACGTGTTGGCCCCCGCACACGCCGCCGCTTTGCTAAAGGTGCACCTGTAAAATCAAAGATTGAGAAAAGTGAACTAAGCCAAGTGGCTACAAGGATCTAAGCCAAGGGCTAAAAGAAAAATGGACGGATTGGGCCATAACAAACACCATAACAAACACCACATGTTTTACGTCCATCTAATAGATAGGAGGGAAACACATGCAAAAGAGGGTGATTGGCAGCAACTGAACTGGATAGTAGCAGCAACTGTCAAATCAGAATTGTTTTGCTGGTGTTTAGCGATTAATCTCAGCAGCTAAAGTAGGTTGACAGCTCTGTATTGTGGTACTAGGTACTTTCTGATGTGCAAGGCACGTGTGTATGCCCGTTGGATTGATCGGTTTTTAATTTTGTTGGGATATAGGCCTTTTGCAAGCATAAATATAACCTACTTATATACAGGAAACTATACATCAAACTAAAGGCATAAAATTGTGTTTTAATAGAAGTGAATAACAGGATTAGCATTAAAATAAAACAACATAAGAATAGGAGTTTATGGAGTTTACACTAAAGGCATGAAAACAAAAGTACAGGAGATGAACTTCATCTTTGAGTTTTTCTATTGAGTTTTGTGTTATGGTTCAGTGGTTCTTCTCTGAAATTCGTGCTAAAGAAGAGGCCGAGTGGCTTAGATTGCTATGGCCAAATATTTGCATATCAGCATAGAAGTTGGTATGAAACTACTTGATGCAATGTTAAATAGTTAGTTTAAGTTAAGTGGGATGTTGGGAGAGTAAAAAGGTTGAGTGGGAGCAGGGGAGACTATAATATAGGGGGGTGAATGTTATGGTGGATGAGGGTACGTCAACAAAAGCGTTGGGGGAAGATTATGGGAGTGTCTATAGAATTTGGAGGAGGTGGATGTATTGTACAAAGAGAGGTGAAGAGGAGACTTGTCGCTATGGTTGCATTCAATTTGCAGTGATTGTTTTGGTGCGATGTTGCAACGTACTCTTTAATCTGCTACTGCTACAATGGTTTTACTAATGTGAGATGTTCTTTTGGTTATGGCCTAAAATGATCTGCTACTGCCATTCAAAAGAAAAAAATGATCTGCTACTGTGAAGATCCTTTCTGTCACAGCTTCTAATATTTGGCTTTACTACCATAGCTTCCTGATCTTGACCCTACAGGCCTTGGTGCTCTTTTCATCTGAGCTTCAAAGCTATCATACAAATGGTTCCAAATAGTTTGGAACTCTTTGCTGTTACACTCCTATGTTCTGCATGGTACTTAGAAGGCTGGAATATATGGTCCTACAATAAGCCAAATAGGCTGGAATATATGGTTGTGTGCTATGCTATTTGGCTGCTACTGCTACTGTTGGTTACTGTCTGTCACTGCTGTTTGTTAGTACTGATGTTTGATGCTGCTGTTACTGCTAATAGCTACTGTAAAGCATCAGTTTGCTGTTGCTGCCGACCTATCATCCATTGGCAAATGAACTGGTCTACTACCACTACTACTTCTACTGTCATGTGTCTTATGTCCGTACAGAAAATAGCTTCCCATACTCTCCTAGCCACGTTGCATAGGATAAGGATATGGTCAGGTGATTCTCCCATTGCATTACATAGAGAACAGACAACAAGATATTACTAAAAAGATTTTAGACTTCTTTTCTTTTTTTTTGGTAACGAAGATTTTATTACTAAAAAGAAACAAGAATACAAGAGAAACAAAGGGGCATTCCCCCATAATACAATGACACAGAATAGATCCAATACTAAGCCAAGCATAGCAAATCAAAGGTGAGACATCTGGCATGACAAGTTGTTGCCCCAAGGCCCTCTAAGAACATATTTTGGACCTAGATTTATGGCATCTTTTGGAATCACTCCTAATGCTGAAGTACAGGTGAGAGAGAGAGATACAGGTGCATTTACCTGAAGCACTAGCACGGGTAGAAGGTGATGCAACCGTCAAAGGAGTAGATGTTAGAATCTCTGAAGGTGTTGCAGTGGTTGTTTCAACTCGTACCTGTGCTGTGTTAAGATTTGTGCCAGTCGAGGTTGTTTCAACTCGTACCGGTACTGTGTTACGATTTGTGCCAGTCGAGTTGGACGATGCACTGCTCTTTTTTGATCCAGGAGCCATGATGCAATCTGTCAAATTTTGAAACAATCCATTTACATACAAGCATATCAAAGAAGTGAATTATAATGAGAGATATGTAGGACAAACAATGCAGTCTTTATATTACGAGGTATGTAGCATATGATAAACAATCAACAACCATATTGCTCAAGAAGTCTATTACACTAAACCTTTGTCACCCATATGTAAGCATAGATATAGATAACTCTAGATCAGAAAAAGAAATACAAGCATCATTAAAATCCAGCTCAACCAGTTAGCATAGAATCACAACTGCCAACCACCAACAGAAACAAATAGAAGCAAACACTACTTGAATTCAGCACTAGAATTCTCAACTTGAATGCAGCGCGACTAGCTAACCACAAAAGATAGTACCCACCAACACAAACCTACATCTGATCTTCCAAGGGACATCCCCCCAAGGCTAGGAAATGAACAAAATCAATTGAAGTGGACAAATCAATGGGCCACATACAACAGCAAAGTAGCTAAATCTAAGTTCGGCAATTAATCTTAGGTAATCATAGGACCACCAAATATTTGGTACATTAAGCTTCTATGTCAAAATCATCATCAGAATCACTATGATTTTCTTCCTCTTCTTCATCGTCTAGATCAGCCATTAAGTCTTCTTCATACTCGTCGCTATGATCTTCTTCCTCACTAATAATTGCAGGTTCAATATCATTTCTCCGCAAAGAGGATACGATTGGAGGATCTGCAACGACAATTGTTGGAACGTCACTAGTTATTTCCTGCTGGAAAACTTCATTGGGAGACCCGCTGGTTTCAAAACTATCCGTCTCTGGGACATTCCAGATTCCTCGATGGTGAATTCGTTCGACTACTTTCCAATGCTCACCCAACTTGTTATCTGCAATGTAGAATACTTGTTGGACTTGACTTGGAAAAACGAATGAGTCATCCTTATACCATCGACTTCTTACATCAATACTTGAGCAATGTGCATCAACCCGAAAAAATCTACTACAACCGGAATTGTACCATTCGCACTGGAACAAAACAACTCGATGACCGAATAAATAGTCCATTTCCCATACTTTGGTTAAGAAACCGTAAAAGTTTATTGTCTGGCCTTCGTGCTCCCCTTCCACTACCACCCCACTATTCTGAGTTGTATGTCGGTTGTCCCGTTCAATAGTAAGGAAACGGACGCCATTAGAAATGCACCCTGAATATGTGTTTATTATTGGCCCGGGTCTGTTGGCCAATGACCACAACTCAGTAGTTGCTTCTGGAGACCCTTGGTTCCGCAATTCATTCACCTACATTAAAAATGACTATTATGCTACTATAAATAAACATGTCTTAATGTAACGAGTGAGAAAATTCAATTTCGTATGTCTTACATGCCGTTTGAACCACTGAGGAAACTCTTTGCGTTGTCTCTTCGCAATGTCAAGTGTATTGCCATTTCCCAACAAATTCTTGTGTATCCTAATTAACATAGAGAATTATGAATGATGATAAAACCCCAACCAAATACAGGAAAAAAAGAAACACTAGTAAATACGTACTCTAGATATGGTTCTACTTCAGGGCTATTGTTCAAGACAAACCAATGAGCCATGTCACGTTGGTCGACAGGTACATCAGGTGCTCTCGGGATTATACTAAAGGGACGGATTTGCTGAGTGAAAGCCCTTAACCCGACTTCATGCTCACCACCATCGTCATTCCGTTCTTGGCGATTAAACACTGTCTCAATTCCATCGAGATACATAGAACAAAAGGTTGTACATTCTTTACAAACGTAAGCCTCCACAATTGAACCTTCAGGACGAGCTTTATTGCCAACTAATTTTTTCAAAACTCCAAGTAGCCTATAAAAAATACCACAGTATTAGGTTATGGTTCTAGGATTATAGCTAAATGACACAATTAGTCCAATGTGTATACATACCTTTCAATGGGGTACATCCATCGATATTGCACTGGCCCTCCTAGTTTAAGCTCGCGAGGCAGGTGAATAGCCAAGTGTACCATTACGTCAAAGAAAGCGGGAGGGAAAATCTTTTCAAACTTACAAAGCGCAAGTATAATGTTCTCCTGAAGTTTATCCAAATCGCTCTTCCTCACTGTTTTTGAGCACAACTGTTGGTAGAAGTTACTGAACTCAAATAACGCGGTTCCAATTTCCTTGTTCAAATAGCCACGCATACCAATTGGGAGAAGTCTTTGCAAAAGGACATGACAATCATGACTTTTGAGCCCCGATAGCTTGCCACCACGAGTGTTCACACATTTAGAGATCGATGTTCGCTGCATATCCATCTGGGTACTTGATCGATTTTAAGAAATTGCAAAAGCCTTCTCTCTCTTTCGCTGATAATGTGTACATGGCCGGGGGCTTTTCAAATGACCCATTTGCACGCCTCTTTAGGTGCAACTCCTTGCGTAATTCCTGATCCTCCAAATCCTTTCGTGCCTTTTCCGTATCCTTGTTCTTTCCATCTAGGCCCAAAAATGTCCCCAACAAATTTTCACATATGTTCTTCCCTATGTGCATGACATCGAGATTCCATCGAAGATTGAGAAACTCAAAGTAAGGGAGCTCAAACAAAATGCTTTTCTTCCCCCAATTCAAATTTTTCTCAAACTGATCCCTTTTTCTTTTCTTGCTGTTACTTGGATGTTTCCCAAACGGCTCGTATGTCTCTGAGTTAATTTGTTCTAATATTTCTTGGCCCGACAACTCCACAGGTCTGGTCCTATCCTCAAATTTACCGTTAAAGAGCTTGCTCCTTCGCCAAATGTGGTTCTCAGGTAGCCAACGGCGCGCACCCAAATATCCAATCTTACTCCTCAACTTAACTGATGACAAATCACAATTGCAAATGGGACAAGCCAAATAACCCTTTGTAGACCACCTAGACATCATCCCATATGCAGGAAAGTCGTGGATGGTCCAAAACACACATGCACGCATCGTAAAAGTTTTTCCAGTAGAGGCATCATAAGTTTGTACACCATTCTTCCACAACTCCTTCAACTCATCAACTAACGGACGCAAGTAAACATCAATATCTTTTCCAATGGACGATGGACCAGGAATAAGCAGTGACATGAAGCAAAAGGGTTCTTTCATGCACTTCCACGGCGGGAGATTGTAAGGCACCATGATTACAGGCCACATACTATATGACTGACTCATGTGTCCAAAGGGATTAAAACCATCAGTAGCCATCCCGAGCCTCACATTTCGTGGTTCGGCAGCAAAATCGGGAAATCGCTCATCGAAGTTCTTCCATTCCTGGGCATCAGCCGGATGACGCAATTCATCATCATCTACACGTTTGTCTTTGTGCCATCTCATATCAGGAGCTATTTTCTCACAACAATATAGCCTTTGTAGTCTAGGAGTCAATGGTAAGTACCGCAATATCTTGCGGGGGATCTTTTTACCCGTACCATCGTTCACCTTGTACCTAGGCTCATTACACTTTGGGCAATTTTCCATATTTTCATTCTCCTTCCAAAAGAGTGCGCAGTCATTTACACATGCATGAATAGGCACATATCCCAAACCCAAATCCCTTAAGAATTTCTTCGCTTCATAAGTGTTCCAAGGAATAGCCTCATCATAGTCTGCTCGCATCCCTTTAATAGTATTCATCATAATATTGAACGTGTCATTCGGCATCTTCTTGTAGACTTTAACATGAAGCATCTCAACAATGAATGCTAGCACAGTCTTTTCACATCCAGGATAAATTTTACGTTGAGCAGCATTGAACAACTTATTGAAACTCCGGACATCGCCCCTCCCAAGATTAGTAGGCAATTCATCGCTATCGTCATCCAAGAGGCCACCAACAAAGACCTGTTCCAACATATTTTGCAATTGGTTGCCATCCTTAGGGACCTCCCCTCCAGTTTCATCCCCAATACCTTCATTGGGGTCATGATGGTCATCATCATATGCTTGAGGTGCGGGAACAGATTCCCCATGGTGCACCCAAGTCTTGTAAGAAGAGTCAATTCCTCTCCGTATCAAATGGATCTTAACAACTGCAAAGCTATGTTTTTTTCCATTTAGACATTCATTACATGGACACCGAATCTCGGGCTGTGGTCCTAAATTCGCCTTCGCAAATTGTAGAAAAGATTGCACCCCCAGTATATACTCTCTACTTGCCAACCTATTTCTTATCGTCATCCAACTCTTGTCCATTACTTCTAACCTACAACATTAATTGAAGGTTACACAACATTACTATGTTTTTCTTACAACACTACATATGGCCTAAGTATATGCACAAAATAGAAATAAATAAATAACGAAGCATAAAAACACCGGTATGTGCAGAGAGAGAGAGAGAGAGAGAGAGACCTATGTTCACCGTTGGAGAGCGAGAGAGAGAGAGAGAGAGAGAGACCTATGTTCACCGTTCAGAGACTCTGGGACAAAGTGACGAAGACGAGGGTTAAGAGAGACCTATCCCGGCCTGTTTACCAAAAAAAAAAAAAAAAAGAGAGACCTATCCCTTAAACGATGTCGTTTAGGGAAAAAGACTGCCGCCAATAATTTTCGCGGAAATTCAATTGTCCCGCAAAAAAAATTTACAATTTGTCCGACTAATAAACCTAATTTAGTCGGCAATTGTCCAGTTTGACAATTTGGGAAAAAATATTTAGTGAGCTCTAATTACGCCACCATTGCATATAAACTCTATACTTTTTCACCATTGATGTTTTTTATAATGCTTGATCTGAACCGTTAGGATTTCACGTTTTATTGATTATAGAATTGTCACCAAAATTGAAGATCATTTAGTATCAACAACCACATGATCGGAATAGTTTTACTGCTTCCAGAAGCATTAGAGTCTAATAGCACACCACCTGAGCCACACTTGAGATCTTTTTGCAAGATCAAAACCATCTGTCTTTAATTTATTATGGATTAGATCATTCTTACCGAGTTATAGTTGAGATCGCTTTTGATTAGACAACTTATTGAATGAAATATACTATTTTCCTAATGAGTCCATGTCTCCATAAAGGAATTTTCTAAACCTGATCAAGCCACAAATTTACAATAATGAACAATTTAACAAGTGCAGCAAAATCAACGGTCTCGATTATCATGTTTGTCTCGCGATCATGTAGCTATTGCAACATCAAATGCAACATAACACTTAGTTGACTATCAATTAAATCAAAAGTATAAATTGTAAAGGTAACTGCCGAGTCATTTTTTTTAATGCTCGATCTAAACTGTTAGAATTTCACGTCTTACCAATTATAGCACTGTCACCAAAAATTAGAGATTATTTGACATCGACGACCTCATGATCAAAATACATTTTATGCATTCAGAGACGTTTAAGTGTTATATTGCACTAATCGAACCCCACATGAGATCTTTTTTGGCAATCAAAACCATCTATCTTTGACGTAATACGAATTAAATTATTCATCCTAAAATATGAAGTTAACCGCGTATGAATAAACTCTTGATTGGACAACAAAATTTTTTTAATTGATGAATTTATGTGTCGATAAAGGGATTTCCTTAATCCAATTGAGCCAAAAATTTACAAGAATCTTAGAATTAAGAAGAAAAGAAATTGGAACAGTTTCGATTAGAAAAGTTGCATTGTAATCAATGCACATGAATTCCAAATATTCATTTCTTGAAATTTTGAGAAGAGAATAGGGAAAAAAAAAAAAGGACACTTACTGATTTTTTAACTTAATATTTGTCGACTAAATATAAGTTTAGTCGTGTAATATAATTAATTTCCAACTAAAATAATTTGTCGGGAAAATGTATTTTATTGATTGATTTTTTAAATTGGCTAAAAATTAATATTTGCCGACTAAACTTATGTTTAGTTGTGTAATATAATTAATTTCCGACTAAAATAATTTGTCGGGAAAATGTATTTTATTTATTGATTTTTTAAATTGGTTAAAAAGTAATATTTGCCGACTAAACTTATGTTTAGTCGTGTAATATAATTAATTTCCGATTAAAAATTAATATTTGCCGACTAAACTTATGTTTAGTCGTGTAATATAATTAATTTCCGACTAAAATAATTTTTCGAAAAAATGTATTTTATTTATTGATTTTTTAAATTGGTTAAAAAGTAATATTTGCCGACTAAACTTATGTTTAGTCGTGTAATAGAATTAATTTCCGATTAAAAATTAATATTTGCCGACTAAACTTATGTTTAGTCGTGTAATATAATTAATTTCCGACTAAAATAATTTGTCGGGAAAATGTATTTTATTTATTGATTTTTTAAATTGGTTAAAAATTAATATTTGCCGACTAAACTTATGTTTAGTCGTGTAATATAATTAATTTCCGACTAAAACAATTTGTCGGGACAATGTATTTTATTTATTGATTTTTTAAATTGGTTAAAAATTAATATTCGCCGACTAAACTTATTTTTAGTCGTCTAATATAATAAATTTCCGACTAAAAATTGTTTAGTCGGGAATGATTACAATTTCTACAGACTAATTATATTTAGTCGGTAATTATTCAATATTTGCCGACTAAAGTTTTTTTAGTCGGTAATTTTAGTCAGGAATTATGTAATTTGTTGTAGTGAAAACATGTTTTGGTGACTCAATAGCTGGTCGCGGAATATATTTTGCTTTTGTCGCAAAAAGGTCCTTGGACTTCACATCTACTTGTTTTGATAACTAGAGAGTTTGGTCGCAAAATATATATTTTTTTTTTAACGATGGATTGCATTGGTCACAAAATTAATTCTGCTGCACTTTTTTTTTTTTTTTTTACGATGGATTGCGTTGGTCACAAAATTAATTCTGCTGCACTTTTTTTTTTTTTTTTTTACGATGGATTGCGTTGGTCACAAAATTAATTCTGCTACAAATATCTTTTGTAACTACAACTAGCTTATATATCAAAAATACCAAGAACCAACTAGGTAGTCACAAGATACACCATTAACAATAAAATCCTTAACAACATTATTAACCACATAATATATATGTTTCTCAAAAGCAACAAACAGTAATCAACCATCCCCAAAAACAACAAATCCCACAACCTACTTGTTTTCCAATGTGTTCAGTTACACCACATCCAAAACTATAAATACTAGGTAAAGTCCATTATAAAGTGGCAAAAAGTGGACTTCATACTCCAAGCTCTAACCAAGTCCAAACTACTTCTGAACATTTGCAAAAAGTGACTCCATACTCCATTCTGCCAAAAAGTGACTCCATCTGCAAAAGTTCAAAACGTGTTAAAGTACAAGATGGCTTGCAAGGTAATAAAAGTAGTGAGCCACTTTTGAAGAAACTCAATCCAATGTCATAATATTATCTAAGAAATGTCGTAATTTCAATAGCGATTGGGGCACACGCAATGCGTAAAATATGCACAATAGCTTCCACCACGTAATTTTGACAAAACGTGCATATTTTGTCAAAAAGTGTACCTAGTCCACTCATGGTAGAACTAATGGGTTATTTTTTTTAGAATGGGTAGAACTATTAATGGCTAGTAAGATGAGAAAGAGGGAGAGGGGCATACCTGGAACTTTCATTTTTGAATCCATATTTCTTCATTCTTCTTCAATCTGTCATTCCACATCTCCTGCAATTAATACACAAATACTTATATGCATGAACTTTATATCCGACCTTGAGTGGAAATAGGAAGAAGTGAAGAATATTATAGCTTCAATTCAGTACAAGAGCAATCAATTGTTTCCGGGGGGTTTTGTCGTTGATCAACAAACGTAGAACAGTAGAAGAGAAATTAAACATGGCTGTTCTAAATAAAGAAGGAATTAAACATGATGAATACGCAGTTGCAATTGGAGTCTAATACGTGGGGATTTTCAATTTCATACTTGTAGTTGTCAGTTTCGCCCTTACTGAGTTAACCTGGGTTTAGAGACCTTCAATAGTAAATAAGGCATAGTTTTAGGGCTAGGAGAACGGCACCGGGTAAAAAATATTCTTACAGTCCTAATTAATCATCTAAGCTATGACTAGAGTGATTAAGTTCACTTAGCCACCTATTTAGACATCAAAAGAGAGGGAACATATCTCATGATGGGGAAAAGCTTATCATTAGGCTCCACTACGTAATGCAATGAGAAGAGGACATATTACCAAGTTTATGTAGGTGAACTCCCCATGTCCATCCTCAAGGCAAGTTTTTCGTATAATGATTCTAGGCGATTTGTTTTCTCAGTCAAAAAGTCGATGGTAGACTGTTGAGAGATGACCTCTTCAGTTAATTCTTCTGCCCTTCTTTCAGCCACCTCTGCCTTCTATCAGCCTCATCTGCCCTCTTTGTACATTCCTGTAGTTGTGCACGCATGACATGTGCTACCTTGGTTGATGTGTTGGGTCTCACTCTGTAGCCAAGACCACGTACATATCCTATTGCACGACCAAGAACTTTGTCACATATTTCATCCTCTGTCATAGGTGTCTCACCTTCTGGCACAGGCTGGTTATTTAGTTTCATCATTTCCATCTGAAAAAAGACATAAATATAGTTAATCTGTATTTTAACATAAGCAAATATAGGAATTAGTAATTACCCAAAAAAATATAAGAATTAGTCCACTAGAAGAAAAACGGATGTACATAATTCTTTTCAGCACCTTCAGAAGTCCAAAACCCTTTCTTGCAATGAGTCTCCTTATAAAACTCGATCCTACCCATCTCACTTTCTTTCTGTGCAGCATATGCAAGTAAAATAAAATATACACATAATATCTTGAAACAAAAGCAAATTCTTCTCGACGTTGTACAAAACATTAGATCGTTTGGCTGTATTTGTATAAAAACATCTTACCAATTCTTCTCGACGTTGCACAAAACATTTTGATCTGCAACAGTGAAGAACTTCCACCTTAGATCGTTTGGCTATATTTTTTTTCACTCTTTTCCTGCATTGAACATTAAAAAGGACTAAACACATTCACCTCGGTAGGTTTCTTTCTAATTAACGTAAGCAGATAGGGTATATCTTACAATATATGCTTGTGTCTTCATATAATCACATATGAGATTCCAATAGTTGGGATCTATTTCAGCATCTGCGTGCTTACGAGCCTCTTCTATTGTGGAAAATGACTTGATGCAACAATATAGTTCATGATGGTAGTCAGAGTAACGTCCATTCAACATGTAATCAGTAACGGCTTTGACGTGTGGGTGGCTGAAGTCTACATCAAACTCCTCCTATTTACAACATAAATTAAGAATCAAAACTACAATATGAGTAGCTATTATATTCAAGGTTAGACATGCTTGAGGGTTCAGAAGAAATTACAAGGGTTGATACGAAAATCCATACTATACATAAAAGGTGACAAATACAAAAATCTTAAGAGGTAACTGCAATAAGAAAAATGCAAAATCTTAAGAGGTAACTGCAATAAGAAAAATGCATAACATAGTTGAAAGCAACATCTCTCTCTCTCTCTCTCTCTCTCTCTCTCTCTCTCTCTCTCTCTCTCTCTCTCTCTCTCTCTCTCTCTCTCTGTTTTTGTAAAAAAAAGTACCACATTTTTGAATGAACGATTACTTACAGCAAGATGAACAAACATTGGCTCTTTGTCCTCATCTGTCATGTTTTTCCAATATGGGATACTTAAATTCGGAAACATTTGACATACAACACCTACTTCAGTTGTATAAACACGAGCATTTTGTCCCACTGGCTTCCATTTGTCGTCCGGAAAGTATACATGATCTATTTTTCCTTCAATTCACAACCTCTTTTGGACTCCAAGTCCTCGTGTTATGCCTCTAGTTCTCTTTGGATATTACTTTTTTGTTATGACTCTAGGTACATTCGTTTGTGAAATTTACATATACATTATATCTGTCCAGACCATAGCTGATACACAACAACTAAAACATTAAAGGACTATATATTTCTTACTCTCATTGTTGGCTGCAATACATGGAAGCTGAGTAGGTTGGGTAGCCACCACGGACATGCCTTCAACATGATCAGTTGAAGGTTGTGTCGGCGGAGTTGAGGTTGCTCCCTCGATGATAAGCCTCTCTTCTCGAGTTCCTTGCGAGTCTCTCAAAATATGATTAGCATAATCACCTTTCTTCTTTTGTCCAACCGCACATTTGACCTGAATTTTTTTTTAAAAAGAACTAGATTAGTAGTATGTTACTAGAGTCATCTTTCATAAACTATTAAGTAAAGAACTACAAAGAAGAGTGGACATATTGCAACAGTAGACCTTTTATGCCAACGAGTATCCGATATATTATGTGTATATGTTACCTTATCAGCTTGAGACCCAGAAGAATCGTCACTAGAATAACCAAAACTCTCCTCGCCGACATGGGGTAAAAATTCATCATCATTGCTAATAGCAACTTTGCTCTTTCGTATCCTGGTACCTTTTCTTTGACTAATTCGATACAAGGCAGGTAGTGAAGCTGCTAAGTACTTTATCCCAAGAGCCTTTAACACTGCCAAGTTATTTGCAATTTGCTCATCTCTTTCCCTTTCATATTCAGCCATTTGCTGGATTATGCAGCTGCCCTTTACAAACTTGCTCAATCCTATGGAACTTCAACGAATATCGTTTAATAACATAAACTGCTTTACCCATTTATGTAGCTCGCACAACATCTATTCTTAAGTTCGAATTGATCGGACGTCCGCAACTACCTCATCGAAATACTTTTATATAATAAAAAATTAGATGAGTCTTATCATTTTTTGGCATGACTAAACTATTTCAATGAGGTGGTTACGGGTGTCCATTAAACTTCATTTTTGATAGGAATGATCTACTCTACAAGGTACAAATTAAGATAGAAGGTTTTGATCGCGAATAAATAGCTCAAGTGGTGTTCGGGTGGTACATTATGAGACTTTAATACCTCTGAGCGCATTAAATGTCTTCTGATCAAGTAGTTGTCGATATTCGATGATCTCCGATTTAGGTGACACTGATTGAATTGGTAAAATATAAAATTCTAACGGTTTAGATCGCCCATTATAAGAATAGATTCAACAATGACCTTTAGAATCTATACATTCAAATTACTTGGTAGTAAACTAAGTCATCTGCTGTAGGTGAATGTACAGCAGCCACGCAACTACAACACAACCATGACAATCTATACCATTGATTTCCTTCAGCTTGTCGATTAAATCATTAACGTGAATTTTTGGCTCGATCGGGTTTAGAAAACCCCTTCATCTGTATGCAAATTCGTTAATAAAATGAACTTTTTATGTCCGATCAAGTGTCTAATGATACGCGCTCAACTTCATTCTTGAAACAAAAGTGATTTTGTCCATATTACGTAAAAAATAGACGATTCTGATTGCAAAAAAAAGGCCTCATACAATACACTATAAGACTTAAATTTATTTGGGCGCATTAATTTCTTTTTGTAGCAACGTCGATTCCTCGCAAAATGCAATTGTTTGGGCGGACTAAATTAGCCAAAAAAAAAAAGAAGTATAGGCTTATAGCGACAAATTTACAATTTCCTCGCAAATAATCTGCGTTTTTTTGCGAGGAACACAATTCCCCACAAAAACTAAGTAGATGCTTTGACCGACCAATTGCTTATTTCCTCGCAAATAACCAATGTTTTAGCGAGAAACTTAATTCCTCGCAAAATGTTTACAACTTTAGCATCCAAATAAGTTTGACACGAAAAATCACTGCAACCTTTTGGCGACAAATTTTTGTATTTCCTCGCAAATTCATTTTTCCCGCCCAAATAAGAAATTCCCACCACATTTTCGGCGGCAACAATTAGCGAGGAATTTTGAAAATTTGTCGCAAATACTCTTTGGCGACAAGGAAATAGCGAGGAAAATATGTCTTCCACGCAAAAAAGTGCCACTAATGTACCACTGTGGGCTCCCGCGCCCGTTGGTGCGATTTGTGACAGAGTCGCCACCCGGATTTTTGAGATGGATGATCCGAGGAACCGAGGGGGTTTTGTTTTGAAAAGAAAAAAAAGGGCCTTTTGATCTAGCGAAACTGTTTGAGATTTTGGATCCAGGAGCCAGGTTACGAACGGGGAAGGTTTTATGGAAAAGCACCCCGCTCGCCCGGTGAACACTGGTCTCTACTAAGCATTTTGAATGGGGGGATTAATACGATTCGGAAAACCTCAAAAACATGTAAAAGGGGAAAGGGAACAAGATAAATCATAACACGTTGTCGTGCTAGTGGTGCTTGCTGTACAGAGATGATAAAAATGACATAGCGATGATATAAACAGGAAAGGTACAAACAGACTGTCTGAATCACTGCCCTCCGTCAGACGGCATATCGGCTTATAACGCGCGGTTTACCAATATGCCGTGCGTGGTTCCAATCTCGATACCAAACTTTTATAGTTTTGTAAAGCTTCGCACGGTGCACCCATTACATCGCACGATTTTATTTTAAAGCTTCAGACAACTCACAGCCGTCAGATCATCTCAGATCTGCGCCATTCTTTCAAACCATGAAGAGAAAGCCATTTTTGATACGTTTGCTTGTTTTGAAAAGATCTATGGAGTTTAAAACATGGCTTGTAGAAATGGTCTCATTCTGAGACAGCTTTTGGTAAACAGAAAAGACCCAACAACGGACGATCGCGTTCCAGACAGTTCGATCAAGAAAACAGTGTTCTTTCGAAATGCCGTGCGTGCAAGTCGACTACGCCGTGCGACGCTCCGAAGAGCCGCGCGGCGTGGCACACCTTTGCACAGAGCACTAGTTTTGTTTTGTAAAAGAGATTTTGGGTCAGATCTCAACCAAAAGGGTTAAGCCTGAAAACAGAAAGGTCCCCTCAGGGGCCAGGACAGAGCCTAGCCTAAGGAAACTTGGTTTTTACCTTAGATCTGGAGCTTGAATGAGCTTTGATGAAGGCGGATGGACGTTGGAAGGTTGAAAAAGAGAGTAGAAGTATGGATGTGTGTAATAGATGGGTATATTGGGTAGTTGGGACCTCAAAGTTAGTAAGGAACTAACTTCAATGGTGAAGAGAAAAATGGAGTAAAGGGCCTAGAGAATGTCTTTTGAGAACAACATTCTCAAGGCTTGGAAATGGGAAAGTGGGTGTGAAAGCAAGAAGAGAGAGAAGGGGTATAATGGTTATCAAGGGCCCTTTTTCCTTGAGTGGAGGGGTGTATTTATAGGCAAGAGCCTTGGATTTTGAATTTCAAAAGTTGGAGGTATTTTCTGGGCGGGCCAGAAGTGTGCTTTCGGCTGAGCCGTATTGCAGCTGTGGCTCAAATGGGCGTGGCCGACAGTTTTCTGAGCCAGTCCGAACTTTATCCAAAATGTCGTGCGGTTAACCTCATGACTGCGTGCGGTGTATTAAATTTCGATACGCTGCGCGGTGTAGAAGTGTCGCGCACGGTACTTTAGGTTCGGTCTAGGGCTTTTTGGGTTTTCTCTGGGCTTTTGGGTTTTGGGGCTTTTCTGAGTTTTTCTGGGCTGATGGTTGGTTTGGGCTGTGGATGTTGGAGGAATACTTCATTCAAGCTCGCAAAAGGCTTTGTTTCCTTTATTTCATCATCGGGGAGGTCAAAGACCCTTCGAGGTCCAGATTGGGGTGTCTACAGTAGTCCCTCTTTAACGTAACTCGGATACCATTGTTTTGATACGAGTGACGCTTAAAGAACAGGCATCCCGATCCGTTTGCTCTAAAGTCTTTGAACAGAAACAAAAACAAAATGCTCGAAAAATGCAAGTAAATGATGATGGTGGTCGCGTTCGTGGAACTGCCTACGTACCCCGTTTGTAGGGATCAGACCAACGTAGTTCAATTGGGACAATGCAATCGCAGCAAACAATGCGAAAAATTTGAAGTAAGTCCTTTTGAAAATTTGAGACGAGCCTTCGGGAGGCGAATTTTTGAAATTGATTTTGAATTTGAGGTTTGAGACTTGAGGCGAGCCTTCGGGGGGCGAATTTTTGAAATTGGCTTGAGACTTGAATTGAGACGAGCCTTCGGGAGGCGAATATTTGAAATTGATTTGAGATTTGAATTGAGACTTGAGACTTGAGACTTGAGACTTGAGACCTGAGACTTGAGACTTGAGACGAGCCTTCGGGAGGCGAATTTTTGAAATTGATTTGAGATTTGAATTGAGACTTGAGAGTTGAGACTTTGAGACTTGAGACTTGAGACTTGAGACGAGCCTTCGGGATGCGAATTTTTGAAATTGATTTGAGATTTGAATTGAGACTTGAGACTTGAGACGAGCCTTCGGGAGGCGAATTTTTGAAATTGGCTTGAGACTTGAATTGAGACGAGAGACTTGAGACTTGAATTGAGACGAGCCTTCGGGAGGCGAATTTTTGAAATTGGCTTGAGACTTGAATTGAGACGAGCCTTCGGGAGGCGAATTTTTGAAATTGGCTTGAGACTTGAATTGAGACTTGAGACTTGAATTGAGAAGAGCCTTCGGGAGGCGAATTTTTGAAATTGGCTTGAAACTTGAATTGAGACTTGAGACTTGAATTGAGACGAGCCTTCGGGAGGCGAATTTTTGAAATTGGCTTGAGACTTGAATTGAGACGAGAGACTTGAGACTTGAATTGAGACGAGCCTTCGGGAGGCGAATTTTTGAAATTGGCTTGAGACTTGAATTGAGACGAGCCTTCGGGAGACGAATTTTTTGAAATTGGCTTGAGACTTGAATTGAGACGAGCCTTCGGGAGGCGAATTTTTGAAATTGGCTTGAGACTTGAATTGAGACTTGAGACTTGAATTGAGAAGAGCCTTCGGGAGGCGAATTTTTGAAATTGGCTTGAAACTTGAATTGAGACTTGAGACTTGAATTGAGACGAGCCTTCGGGAGGCGAATTTTTGAAATTGGCTTGAGACTTGAATTGAGACGAGAGACTTGAGACTTGAATTGAGACGAGCCTTCGGGAGGCGAATTTTTGAAATTGGCTTGAGACTTGAATTGAGACGAGCCTTCGGGAGACGAATTTTTGAAATTGGCTTGAGACTTGAATTGAGACGAGCCTTCGGGAGGCGAATTTTTGAAATTGGCTTGGGACTTGAATTGAGACTTGAGACTTGAATTGAGACGAGCCTTCGGGAGGCGAATTTTTGAAATTGGCTTGAGACTTGAATTGAGACGAGCCTTCGGGAGGCGAATTTTTGAAATTGATTTGAGATTTGAATTGAGACTTGAGACTTGAGACGAGCCTTCGGGAGGCGAATTTTTGAAATTGATTTGAGATTTGAATTGAGACTTGAGACGAGCCTTCGGAAGGCGAATTTTTGAAATTGATTTGAGATTTGAATTGAGACTTGAGACGAGACTTCGGGAGGCGAATTTTTGAAATTGATTTGAGATTTGAATTGAGACTTGAGACTTGAGACTTGAGACTTGAGACGAGCCTTCTTGAGGCGAATTTTTGAAATTGGCTTGAGACTTGAATTAAGACGAGAGACTTGAGACTTGAATTGAGACGAGCTTTCGGGAGGCGAATTTTTGAAATTGATTTGAGATTTGAATTGAGACGAGCCTTCGGGAGGCGAATCTAGCAAATACTGCGAGCAAACGTAAATACGACCAATCCTCGGGGGACGGGGAATTTTGCGAGTCCCGGGGGACTAGGATCAAATAATCCTATCATTAATGCACGCTATTCCAAAGGATTTCTGCTGCAAAACGGCTGGAGCTTTCGGTTTCCGAGATGATTTTGGTGGCTAGGGTGCTCAATTTCCGAGAAAACACATTTATTCTTCTGAAGCCATAATGCCGTGCGGGCGTTCGATGTGGCGCGCGGTATTTCGTTTTCCCATGCACCTCTTCGATTTCCGAGATCAGTTGGCTGGTTTAAGGGTGCCCATTAATACATGCGTGCCCTTTCGTCGGTCAGGACCTCTTTTAAAGGGATGGGGGTGCCTCATTCTATGCACCATTCTCCCAAATCTTTCTAGATTCCTAAATTCGTAAACTACTTCTCAAGACATGGCGGCAGGCGACTTGGCAGCACGGGTGATCTCTTTAGAGGCAGAGATGGGTTTTTATCGCGAGGAGATTGAGCAACTGAACCATCAGATCGCGAGGCTCATATCGACGATCCGCACTCTCCGTCGCGCGGTGTCCAACCTTCAAGACTTTGCTTTTGATCAGATGGACAGCAAACATGACCCGGAGTATGCGCCGGGGCGCGATTCGGACGGGACTGCAGAGGACTCGGAGGGGAATCCGAATGGCTCGGATGACCGTTCTGGCGAAGGGGATGGCACGTCCGGCGGAGGGAGCGACTGAGGATGAGAATTTGAGGAAGAAGAAAGGGAGGCCAGTAGGATTTCTTTTTCTGTTTTGAATTTTCTCTTTCTTTTTTTCTTTTTTTTTTGAATGATGTAAGGAAAATCCCGGGGATTACCTTGGGCTTCATGGAATGAAAAATCTCCCTTTCTTATCATTGCTTGTCTACTTTTTCATACTGTTCATGAAATTGAATGCGAATGCCATTGTCAGAAGACTGCTTTCAGAATCTGAACTTGTAGACACCCTATTCTGGACGGTCCAGATTAGTTTACTTACGGTCTTTGATTCCCCGATGATGATTAAAGGTCAAGAACATCCCGAGTTTGTGAATGAGTTTGAGCTTTGAGCGTCCCGAACCTCATCCGAACCCATGTCAAACCCTTGTCGAACCCTCAAGCCAGAACCAAATGGCCCCAGCAAAACCATACTGGAGTACGCTGGTGGTGGACTAGCGTGCGCAGGAACCAATGCCACGTGTCAGTCATCGCCGGTTTCTGGCGCACGCCACTCAACAAGGGGCGCACGCCAGTCAATGCCAGTCAAATCAACCTTTTTCAGCCAAATGGGCGGGAGTTTTTGTAGCCGACTGACGTCAGCTGGCAGGCTCCTGATGATTACTTCGGCCAGAAGTGTTCCCCTCTCTCTCCTACACAACCTCTCAAGCCAAGTCCCATGCATTTAATGCATGGGAGGCTCCCCTCCTCTTCACCACCCCAAACAGCCCCTTAGGCTCAACTGATCAGACCTCTCTCACCTCCATAAATACCCCCCCTTGCATTCATTTGCAAGGGGTTAGCTACATTAAGAGCCCAAGCCTCTTTGTCTTCTTCTTCTTCATTTTTTTTGCTTCCTTTCTCTTCCATAGAAAGAGCAAGCAAGGGAATACTCACCACAGTCCATAACACTCACCATATTCACCATCCATCCATCATCTCCAAGTTCAAAGCTCAAGCTCACTTCCAAACTCACAAGCAAAGGTATACCACCTCTTGCTCCTGTTTTCTGTTCTGACCCCTGAGGGGGGCTGGCAGGGTCAAGGCTGGTAATCTATACCACCCCTAGCCCTAAAGCTGGCAAGGCTTCAAAGCCGTTTGGTCTGATCAGGTGGCGTACGCCAGTATATTGTGCCGTACGCCAGTCATGGCTGTATGGCAAAACTGGCGTGGGGATCATCGATCATCCTTATTTTGCTTTATTTAAGTATTGATCACCCTGATGCATGATAAAAACCAGTTTATTGCTTTCTGTATTTAGAACTGCTTTCTCTTCCATCTGTATTTGTTGCTTAGTTTGGCCTTCTGGGTTCCTCTGGTCTTGTTCCAGAGCCCAGAAAGTGCAAAGCCAAAGCACTGGAACCTATTGACCTCTGGCGTGCGGCCCTCATCTTGTGGCGCACGGCAATGGTTCATGTTCCAATGGCTTGGCCCTTGCATGGATCTTACATCTAGGCCTTTGATCATCTTCCCCTCACTGTTTAAGGGGGTTTTCTGCTCATTTGGTGGCTTCTGAGCCCATATCCTGTCTGTAATAGTTTAGTAACTAATATAAACTGCGTGGTTTGTCCTGGGTGTGCACTGGTCCTTTCCAGAGCCCAGAGGGTTGAGAACAGAAGCTGTGGGCTTAAGTTTACCGGCGCACGCCAGTAGTGTAGTGGCGCACGCAGGACATGGCTGCATGCAGGGGCCTAGCCAGTGCATGCAGGCTTGATTCTGTGTGCAACACCCCACTGCCAGTGTGTTCTAGTCTACCTAAAATGTCCACAAAAGCTTGTTCTCAATCTATTATACTTGTTTAGATCAAACATCAAACATCCATAAACATTTTGTCACGTTCTTTGTACATAAATGCAAATGTGTTACAGTTTTAATCCCTATTAACTGTTCCCCCGCCCTAACTGGTTAAAAGAATGATCAAACAAAGAGAGAAAAACAAATGCTTTACAAAAACGTCTGAGTAGAGACCGGTCTCCGGACTGGGCGAGGGGGGTGCCATAAAACCCTTCCCCTCTCGTAACCTGGCTCCCGAACCTCAAGATCGAAGGTGACGACGGTCCAGTCTACAAAAGCCTTTTTCGAAATCAAACAAGTGTAATTCAAACATTTTTCGAAAACACGGTTTCTTGGGTACTAACCGCAAAACCCGAGTGGCGACTCTCTGATTTGCGAAGCGTTTCGCCGCGCTTTCCGCGAGAAGGGCGCACCCGGAATTTTATGCCTAAAACATGGGATTTTTTTGGGGCGTGTGCCCACAGTGGCGACTCCGCTGGGGAAATTACATTAATTTACATTTGGAAATTAATACATGAGTGAACAGTTTTTAAAAGTCTGTCAAAACAGTACGCTCCGCGCTGCTGAAGAACGGAATGGTAACGTAACAGGATTCTACATCCGACCATCCCGAACTGGGGCTTTTTCTATTGTTCGCTTATATAGTTTTGTCCAAGTGTCGATTAATGAAGTGAGCCAAGCTTCAAAAGACGTTTTTCAAAAAAAACATTGTGTTTCTCTCTCTCGATCGCTCTTTCAACGCGCGCATTTGCATCGGTGTTCTATCAGCCCCGTTGAGGTGTTTTGGGTAACCGGCACAGTTTACTGGAGCCCGGGGTCCTCGAATGCCCAACAACCTTGGACGATGATGAGACGTATTACCGTTCGACCGTCACTCTGCTACACGCATTGCGATGGGAGGTATAGAACATCTCTAGCCTGAGGAACCCCCTTAAGCCAAAACCGGCCTCGCCATGCGTACAGAGCAATAGAACCTTTCAAACTAAGACAGGAACCCACAGGGTAGGATTACTTGCATCTAACCCCCATAAACTGTCTATGTGTTACTGCTTTCCCTATCGCATGCCTGTACATACATTCATACCGTTTTGCGTAGGAGCATGCTAGGGCGGCTTTTAGGGTTTTTCTTTCAAACCCGTTTTATGCCTGTTGAGGCGCTGCTTGGACCGATGACGAATCGTGCATCGCAAGGGTGCACGTTATCAACTTTCCAAATCCTTGGGTCAACGAGACTTTGGGAAATCAAGACTTTCTAAGTCTTTGCCTGAACCCGTTCGAGGTTTCAAACAGAAAACTAGGAACAAAGGGAGACATGACATGATGCTTGCACCACCCAGGTTAAAAGTGCTAAACACTTACACCATTCAAGGCTCCAGCACAGTGATGCTTACGCCCTTTTTGGTTACAGTAACATGTCATCGACACCAAGTTGTTCCATTCCAACATTGAAACGTCGAGAACGGAATAGTCAAAGACTTAGGCTGTTTCGACATCTCTTAGTGTTAGTCAATCCCTTCAAGGTACACTGTCGAAAAGAAATCCGAGGACCTAGGCAGCGTCTCGCTGTCATAAAACGGTTTTGTCTGCTAGTTCTAGAGTCTAGGGTGACACCGACGACGCTCTTTCAAGCATTTTCATTTCCTTCCCTCTCTTTCAAAATAAAATTGCTGCAGGCTGTCACTGAGCCCTTCTACTTTACTGTCTAGCCATCGCACCGTACAGATTCAGAATCAAGAGCCAAACCTACTTGGGAACGTCCGCTGGGTCTGTCTGTAAGAAGATTTGGGTGGGTCTGTCTCTGGGTCTGCCACGACGGAAGCTCCGGGTTGTTTTCTGTTGGGAGAGGCTTCACCACTGACACCTGTCACTCCATTCCCTGCACCTCAGAAGCTCATACAAGTCAAAACCGAACCTCTCGACATGGCTGAAACCCCAAACCTTGCTCAGGTTCTCGCCGAAATCCAACGCAATCTGGCCATCATGCAACAGAGGGCCGATCAAGCCGATGCCTCCACTGCTAATCTCCGTGCCTTAATCGAGGAGCGCCTCCCTCCGGCAGCTGCAGCTGGAGGAGGCGGCGGAGAACGTGAACTAGTGGTCGAAGAAGACCGTCAAGGAGAAAATCCTGCTCCAAATCCGGAAATGACCGCTCTGATCGCCAAGATGGCTAAGCTCGAAGAAATGGTTTCCAAAGCCGAGAAGATAGGCGCTGGTGGTTTGGACATGGACCGTCTGTGCCCTTTTCCCAATGCTAGGCTGTCCGAAAGATTTAAGATGCCTGATTTTGTAAAATTCGATGGTTCTGGGGATCCTAAGACCCATTTGTTGGCATACCATAGCGCAATGAAACTGCACGGCATTGAGGAGGAAACCATGGCTCAACTCTTTCCTCAAACTCTCACTGGCCCTGCATTTCAATGGTTTCTATCGCTGGACCTCTCCAAGAGGAAGACATGGGTCGATATTGGGGCCGCTTTCAATTCCCAATATAGCTACAACGTCCAACTTAAGATGACCACGCGAGAGTTGGAATCAACCAAGATGGGCGCGAAGGAGCCCTTTGCCGACTTCATTCAGCGATGGAGGGCAAAAGCCGCCAAGATGACAGATCGTCCCAGCGAAAAGGATCAGATTCGCATCATCTCCCGCAATCTGCAGCCGGACTTTGCCAAGAACCTTGTGCTGGTCCAAGGGGCCAATTGGGAAACCTTCTTCGATTCCGGTCTCGCCATAGAGGAAGCGCTCCAGAATGGGGTCATCCCGAGGACTGAGTCTGCTCCTACCTCCTCAACATCGAAACCCAAGCCTCGTGCATACACCGGAAGCAGCACCGCTCTCTTTGGCGGTAGCAGCTATGCCAATGCTGCCACTGCTAGCAACACTGCCACAACCCAGAATTCGAACCACATTGCTGATGTCAACCAAGTGCAAGCACCGCAAAAACCCCGAAACCGCAATCAACCTCGTGTCTTCGCCAACTTCGAAGCACCTCTCTCTGCTGTCCTCGAGAAGCTAGCCAAGACGGGTCACCTCAAACCTCTTACTCCAACTCCACTCCCTCAAAATCCGCCACCTAGCCACAACCCCAATGCCTTCTGCGCATACCATCAAATGCCCGGCCACTACACCGACTCTTGTTATCGTCTCCGTCATGCGATACAAGATTTGGTCGATAATGGAACTCTTCCTAACCCACCGTCTAAACCTAACGTCATCTCCAACTCCCTCCCAAAGCACCATAACCAAGTTAGCCAGATATCCCTTAGCTCCACCATCACTTCCCCTACCTCCACTATATTCAACCCCACCGACTACATCACCTCAGTCGTTCACCCGAGGCCCGTCGTGGTAGTCCCGACCGGACTCGATGTCAACATGGTGTTTGCCAACAGGGAAATGGAAGAAAGAATGAGAGAATGGACGGAGCTAGCCCACGACTGGAATGAGCAGTACCACTTGGGTTTCCCTGTACCTCCGCAAGTTTATCAGGCATGGTTAGACCAATTGGAAGAGGAGTGGGTTGCAGTGCAGTCCGACCCGCTTGATGGCCTGTCCTTACGAACGTTATTCTATCAGGTCGAACCTACCCCTCCCGAAGAGGAAGAACTGTACTCTTGGGACCCCGAGCCAGCATGGCAGTTCCCGATCGACTATGACCTCGAGGCTGTCGTCCCCAACTATGAGGCGCTCTACGCTGAGGAAGATTTCCAACAAGAAGAACCCCTAGTTCCGGTGGCCGATGAAGAGTTTGATCCAGCCTCCTACATGATTGACGAAGAACTCCCGCGACCCGACGTCCCTCTCTCCCGTGACAAATGCCGCATTATGACCCTGGATGCTGTACCCGATGATCTGTGGGAAGTCGACGAAATTGTGGACCTTAACGCGAACCCGCTGCCGTCCGATTTCTGGGATGAAGAAAGGGTGGTCGACGTACAAGTAGGCGATGAGGTGTGGACTGTCAACTCCGCTCTGGTCGACGCAGGTTTCTGGGACACGCCGTTCGTAACCAATCCGGGAGCACCGTTTGAAGAAGCTACAGCACAGGATCCGTTGTTTTGGGAAGATTTGGTGATGCACAACTTGGAACAGGATCTGGCTCTGGGGCAGGACCCGTCTGCAACCGTGACAGCAACTGATAAGGGGAAGCGCAAAGTAGAAGACATTCCCGCGGATTTCTGGGACTTCGATGATTCAACCTCTTGGTGGGACATCGCCAATGTTACAAGGAGTGGCCGAATCTTTCAGCCCTCTAACTTGCAAGCAGGGAGTTCATCCAATCCTCCCGTTTTGCAACCCGCCAACCCGGTCGTTCAAAGGGGTGCTCCGAACATCCCTAGTGGGATCCCAGAGGAGGACATGATTCAGAAGCAACTGGAGAAGATACCTGCCGCCATCTCAGTCTGGGGTCTGATTGCGTCTTCGAAAGAACACCGCGACAAGCTATCTTCATCTCTCTCTCGACTCAAGGTAACCACCGACATCACCCCCGAAGCATTGGTCGCTCTTATCCTGCCACTGCTCGCCAAACACTCTGTCACTTTCACCGAGCGGGACCTGCCTGTCGAGGGAACTGATCACAACCGCCCACTGCACATCACTGTCAAGTGCAAAGGGCTGTGGGTGCCGACCGTGCTCATTGATAATGGCTCTGCCATTAATGTCTGCCCGCTGAGGGTTGCTTACCGCTTGGGGCTTGCGAAGAAGGATTTCACACCGTCTAACTTGGCGGTCAAAGCCTATGACAGTACCCGTCGTGTGGTGGAAGGCACCATCATGCTCAAGCTCGACGCTGAGGGCTTTGAAATGGATGTGGAATTCCATGTGGTTGACATCCCCGCCACTTTCAATCTGTTGCTAGGGAGGCCGTGGCTGCACAGGTCCGACATTATGGCGGTTCCCTCAACTCTGCACCAGAAAGTCATGCTAGCACTGCCAACAGGAACACTTACTATCTGCAGAGACTCTGGGATCCGCCCACTCAAGGAGGACGAGCCTGTTCTGGGGATCGCGCACGGAGAAGAAGACTCTGACTTTGGGGGATTTTCATTTGACACCGCGGGTTCCGTTCTTACCGTTGCAATAGACAAGGACTTCTACGTCAGCTCTGCCGCAATCGACATCATGCGGAAGATGGGTCACATGCCTGGCTTTGGACTCGGGGTCAACCAACAGGGGGTCGCTGAGTTCCCTATCTTTCCCTCTTCCGAAAGCCGATCTGGCTTTGGGTACGCACCTCCGGCCAAGAAGGCTAAAAGGGGGAAAGGTGCGGGAAAACTTCGAAGCCTCTATGGTAACCCCGACAGCTACTTTATCCGAGAAGGTGGGAGCATCGTGTATGGGGGTCAACCTGAACTGTTTTGGGATCCAGAGACTGGCACCTGGCTACCAGGATTCGAAATCTTTGCTGCGGACACCTGGTCCGATGATGAAGAGGAGATAGCCAAGGACAAGCTGGCAGAGGCAGAATTCGAGAAGCAGCTGGTCCGGGCTAAGACAGAGACTGACTGGATGCTGACAGTTGATCAAGAGAGCTTGGAGATGCTGTTCTCTCAAGTAGGTTTGGTTGGCAAGGAAGAAGAGGCTGAAGTGCTGATGCTTGGGCCCGACTCTCCGGACATCCTTGAGGATCCGACCTCCCTCATCGTGGAAGCTAAGGGTAGTTTAAATAATTGCTTTTTCACTCCACGCTTGACATGCATTGACAATGTTCCTGAGTCTGACACAGAGTCTGTCCAGTCTAGGTCTAGCTCAGAGTCGGAGTTTGTGCCTCTTGGCCCTCCACGTCATAGCTTCTACTTCGAGTTCGAATCCCATGTACTTGGCAACCCGCTGGGGTTTTATGAAATGAATGATCCTGCTTCTGATTACTTTGCTGAATTTTATATAAACTGTGTCGACCCCGACGATGAAGGAACAGACTTCGATGGGAACATCCCCGCCGAGTTGCGTTCCCTCATCGAAAAGGAAGACGAAAGGCATGCTCAGCCTCTAAAAGAAGAAGTAATTTCTGTAAATTTGAAAGACGAGGATAACCCCCGAATGATGCAAATTGGTTCAACTCTGTCCGCCGAGGATCGTGATGCACTAATCGACCTGCTCAAGGAATACTTCGAGGTTTTCGCATGGTCTCACAAGGACATGCCCGGTATTGATCCCGAAATCGTGCAGCACCGAATTCCGTTAGCTCCAGGGGCTGTTCCAGTCAAGCAAAAGCTCCGCCGGATGAGGCCGGATTGGGTCGAGAAGATCAAGGAGGAAGTCACCAAACAGATTGACGCCGGGTTCCTGAGGGTGGCTGAGTATCCGAAATGGGTGGCTAACATCGTGCCAGTTCCTAAGAAGGATGGAAGAATCCGAGTCTGCGTCGACTTTAGGGACTTGAACAAAGCAAGCCCCAAAGATAGTTTTCCCTTGCCCCACATCGACGTGCTTGTGGACAACACGGCGGGGCATGCTTTGCTCTCTTTTGTCGACGGATTCTCAGGTTACAATCAGATCTTTGTAGCGCCAGAGGATCAGGAGAAGACTACCTTCGTCACCGAATGGGGTACTTACTGCTATGTGATGATGCCGTTTGGGTTGAAGAACGCCGGTTGCACCTTCCAGCGGGCCCAGACCACTTTGTTACACGATCTGATCCACAAGACAGTTGAAGTCTACGTCGACGACATGATTGTTAAAGCCAAGGAGAAGGAGGATTTCATCCCAGCACTTAGACGATTTCTCGAGAGGCTCCGCAAGTACAACGTGCGTCTTAATCCACAGAAATGCACATTTGGGGTCACAGCAGGCAAAATGTTGGGGTTCCTGATCACCGCAAGAGGAATTGAGGTCGATCCCTCTAAGATTACAGCAATTCTCGAAATGGAGCCGCCGCGGTCAGAAAAGGGAGTACGAAGCTTCCTAGGAAAAGTTCAGTTCATCAGTCGATTCATAGCCAAGCTCACACTGACTTGTGAACCACTGTTCCGTTTGCTCAAAAAGGATGTTCGTTTCGAGTGGACAGAGAAGTGCCAAGCTGCTTTTGAATCCATTAAGACGTATCTGAGGAACCCGCCAGTCTTAATGCCGCCTACACCGGGTCGACCTTTGATCCTGTATTTGTCCGTTACACCAACGTCTATGGGATGTTTACTGGCGCAGGAGGGAGAAGACGGAGTCGAGAAAGCCATTTACTATCTAAGTAAGAAGATGGTGGGGAGTGAGGAACGTTACACCCCTCTGGAGAAGACGTGTTGGGCGCTAGTTTGGGCTACCAAAAAGCTTAGACACTACATGCTAGCCTATTCGGTGAAGCTGATCTCTCGGATGGATCCTATCAAGTATCTGTTCGAGAAGCCGGCGCTCCCCCATAAGCTAGCACGTTGGTTGCTTCTGCTGGCTGAGTTCGATCTCCAATATGTCACAAGGAAATCAGTAAAAGGCCGTGCTGTAGCAGAATTCTTGGCCGACCACCCGATCGATGGACCTGAAGACGTGGATTTCAATTTCCCGGACGAAGATGTGCTAACAGTTGTCGAAGAAGTTTGGACGCTCTACTTTGACGGGGCTGCGAATCAACGAGGGTTTGGGATTGGGGTACTGCTTATCACGCCCGCTGGGGCTCATATCCCGCTCGCCTTCAAGTTAAACTTCGACGTCACCAACAATCAAGCTGAGTATGAGGCCTGCATCGTCGGAATGGAAGCCGCTATTGCATTGGGAGTCGAGAGACTGGAGATAATTGGAGATTCAAACCTGGTGATCTCTCAGGCTAATGGAGACTGGAAGGTTCGTGAGGAAAAGCTGAAGCCTTATCACCAAGATTTGGAAGAACTGATTCCTCGCTTCAATAAGGTGACTTTCACCCACATTCCACGCTTGAAGAATCAGTTCGCCGATGCTTTGGCGACTTTGGCTTCAATGATCGAACTTCCAGTAGGGGTCCGAATGCGACCGATTGTGATCGAACAGAGGGACTTGCCCGCGTATGAATATGTCAACGCCATTGATGATGTCGATGATGGCCTACCCTGGTACCATGATATCTGGAACTTCATCGAACGAGGGGAGTTCCCTGCTGAAGCTTCAAGGAAGGATCGGGTTGCTCTGCAAAGGCTGGCCGCTCAGTACATCATTTGTGGAGGGAAACTGTATCGAAGGTCTCACTGTGGAATGCACAAGCTGTGTGTCAACGGGGCCGAAGCGACAAGGATAATGGAAGAAGTTCACGAAGGGGTCTGCGGTCCTCACATGAGTGGAGTCATGCTCGCACGGAAGATCCTCAAGCAAGGCTACTACTGGTCAACAATGGAATCTCAATGCATCGACTACGTGCGGCGCTGTTTCAAGTGTCAAATCCATGCCAACCTACAGCATGTTCCACCGTCTAAATTGTATGGCATGACCTCGCCGTGGCCGTTCTCGGTATGGGGAATCGACGTTATTGGGATGATCTCGCCTCCTGCTTCCAATGGTCACAGGTTCATACTGGTGGCAATAGATTACTTCACTAAGTGGGTCGAAGCCGAATCTTACAAGACTCTGACAACGGTTCAAGTGGCTCAATTCATCCGAAAGAACATCATTTACCGGTATGGTGTTCCTCAGGCATTCTTCTCAGACAATGGGAGTCATTTCAAAGGAAGGGTTCTGGACCTCTTCGAGGAGTTCGGCATCGAGATCCACCGATCAACAACCTATCGCCCGCAAACAAATGGAGCAGTCGAGGCCGCTAACAAGAACATCGAGGTGATCATCAAGAAGACTATTGAGTCTGCAAGGGATTGGCATGAGCAACTGCCTCTGGCGCTATGGGGGTACAGGACGTCAATTCGAACTTCAACTGGTGCAACTCCCTTCTCCCTGGTCTATGGAATGGAAGCAGTACTTCCCATCGAACTAGAGGTCCCCTCTCTAAGAATCATGGTCGAAAGCGGTCTCGAGGAATCTGAATGGCTCAGCGGAAGGTTTGTCGAACTAATGCTATTTGATGAAAGGAGGCTCCGGGCTCTGTATCATGTTCAAGGTTACCAGCGTCGAATCGCCCGGGCATTTGACAAGAAGGTGAAATCCAGGGGCTTAATCGAAGGAGATATGGTCACAAAGGAAATACGGGCTCCGGTATTCGACGCCCGCGGAAAGTTTCGACCGAAGCGATCCGGGCCTTTCATTATCAAGACCATCCTATCCGGGGGTGCTGCTCAACTCATCGATCTCGACGGCAACGAATTCAGCACTTTGGTCAACCTGGATCAGCTCAAGCGCTTCTACCCCTGAGAGATGCTCGTTGGGCCGAAAACCACAAGGGTGGGCGGTTCCAAGCAAAAGTTAGAGCAGCCTGCTAGACCGAAAACCTGTGAAGGCGGTCTAGGCAAAAATAAATAGGCAAAAAGTCGAAAGCTCGCTAGGCCGAAAACCTGTTAAGGCGGCGCTAGGCAAAAGTTAGAGCGTAAAAGGAGAGGTAAAATACACGAGCGAACCTTAGCCTGAACTACGTTCTGACCTGATTCCTTGAAAAGGGATACGTAGGCAGTCTCACCATGAGACCCGGTCACATTCTATCACAGCGATCCAGTGTTCGACGCTCCGTTTCCATGTCAGGATCCGAGCAAGGTCGAGGAACGAGACAACATTTCATTAAGGAATCAGAAGGGGGAAACCCTCCGTCTTTCAACTTTATTTATAAAATTACTACTTCTAATACACAAGCTGAGCATAAAAGCCTTAAAACAGTGAAGCATAAAAACAGAACAGATGCTTGAGAAGCCTAACGGCTCACAGTTTATTCTAAGCACAGCAAAGTAGTCCGGAGTCAGTCGACGTTTTCTCTTGCTGCAACATCTGCTCTTAGCCATTGTCGATAAACATTCCGAAGCCTTGGAGTGAAGTCTGGAGACTCTGCTTGAAGGGCCCTGTGGCCCCAGCGCCTGTTATACCCATTCAGAGTCTGAGCGTTGAAATTGGGGACTCGGAAATCCCCGGCGGTGATACGAACGTTCCCCTGAAGGATACCCAGTTGACGAAGGACGCGGCCCGGGATATAGAAAGTGAACCGCGTCAACCCTGCAATCACAACCCTGTCAAACCCCTCTGAGTAAACCGTCATTTCCTCCAATCCCAGCCATGAACACCTCCAAGCAATTTCGTCGGGCTGCAGCTCCCGCATGAAGGCGAACCATTCCTCCTCATTCATCTCGGGGTACCTCATTCCCCGCTGGTGAATTCTCTTCGGGAAAAGATCCCAGCCAGCCTCCGGAGGATGCAACAAGTTCAGTTTGTCTGATAGCCACAGCTGTGTGAGTGAAAAGACAAGTCAGAAACCAGATAAAAGCCTGAGCGAAAAGACAAGTGAGTAGCCAGCAAACAGCCTAAACCGAGTGTCGAGGTAAAATGAGAAAGTGCGAAAAACCAGAAAAAGGTGAGCTGAGTGAGTTATACCTGAAGGAGCAACGGACTGCCGCTAAAGATGACCGACACCCCGGAATACACCGAGTCCAGACCGATAAGTGTCTCAGCCAGGACCAGCGGGATCACATTTCGCCGGTCCACCTCCCCCATTTGGAGAGCGACACTCACTAGCAGAGGGCTGACCCGCCCGTCAGCAGGAATGAGCAGGTAGCCGGCAAGGAGGCAAATCACCAGAGCGAAGCGGCGCCGAGCCTGCCAAGCCATGTCCTCCGGGTCACCCTCAGGACTATATCGCTCGATCAGCTGCAGGATATGGACCTGACCACCCTCTAACATGGAGTTGGCCAAACCTCTAGGAATGTCAAGCGCAGTGGCCAGCAGCCTGGGCATGCTCACCTGGTAAGGAGGAACGACGAGCGTCGGAGATGAGTAAGTCCGGAGGTATGCTTGGAATTCCTCGACCGTCGGACATATCTCGTCATCACCAAAGCGAAAAACATGGACGTCCGGATCCCAAAACCGGAGCGCAGCCCTCAGGAGAGCCGGGCGGAGCGGCACGTGCCGCAAGTATCGGAACGAGGAGAGACCGTGGTATTGAAAATTCAACCAGTCAACGCCAATCATTTCCGTCAACCAAGGCCTGATCAGAGTGGGAATTGGGTTTGCCATTTGGGACCAGCAATTCAACTGGCTGAATATAGGAGTGGGATATATCAGTGTGGTGTCAAATGCGTGCAAGCATTCCATCTTATACCAAGCCACGAATCTTACTTCCTATTCTAAATTCAAAACCAAAGGCTAGCATCCAAACCCTCCTTACAATGAAGGACACTGCCTTCTGAAAGCCAGAAACCGTGTGCAAACCGTGTGGGGATGAAGACAAGGTGTAGCCAGAAAAAGGACAGACAGGCAGACAAGTGGCTCTGTGTCACATGTTATTGGCGCACGCCAGTCATTAACAGGCGCACGCAGGATGTCCTACACCACTGGCGTACGTAGCTCAACTTCTGGCGCGCGCCAGTGAAACCTGCACCAGACAGCAGCAACAGCAGCAACTGTCGTCGAACAACCGTTTTCAATTCTGGGGCTTGTTCGGCGAATTTGTCGATTTGTACCAGTCTTAAATGATATTTGGGACTACGGGGAAGCATCGGTTCGGAAACGTCACGCTTAACGAAGAATTCGGGACTTCGGCGGCCCGTATCCTCCTAAAATTAGGATACGGAGGCTCAAAATTCATGCAACAGGGTTCCGTGCCAAGTTATCTCATACCGTACATGTCACGTAGGTCTTATGTGACTATACGGGGGTGTCGGTTTCAGTCCGGGACTATATCGAGTCATCTTTGGCGTCTTATGTCCATTTTATGACATTTTCGAGCACTTGGCAGCTTATTCCTCCTGCTGGTTCGTTTTTCCCGAGTCTCTCCACTCGTGCAAGTCGTTGTACATACATCTGGTCTTACGAGAAGTGTCAGTTTCCCTGTCAGAGGAGGGTTAGGCGTTTCAGCCCGCCAATGCCGAACGTCCGTATCCTCCGCGTGTCTTAAGGATACGCAGCGTATCCTGGGACTTCTCTCCCTTTGCATTCGAGCTAGGTCAGTCCTGTACGTGTCCTAGTGTTTGTTGGTCGATTCAGAACATTTGTCAATGCATGTTAGGCATCAGTGGTTGTTTCGCTTGCTTCTACCATCAATACCATCAATATAGAAGTCGAGTAAACAGAAAAAGCAACTATTATATTATCCAAAGCATGTATCTGTAAATGTAAGAAAGGTGGAAATGTATCAAACGGCACAACGGCCCGAGCAAAGCAAGCAAAAGTCGCGCAGCAGGCACAACCGCCTATGAATCAACGGGCACGCCGGCCCCATCTCAAAATCGAATCAAGTCTAGTATCAGAAGGCAAAAGACAGTAAAGTAACTGAGGCTCGGTGGTAGCCCTCACTCGTCGAAAAGCTCACGGGTGTCGTCGCTGTCGCCCTCGCTCTCCTCAGCTGCAGCTAAGTCTCTCTGAGTGGTCCTGTACCTGGGGTCACTGGCAGAGTCGGAGCCGCTGCTGAGGGACGCGGACCCCTCGTCCTCGTCCTCGTCCTCCTCCTCTCTCCTCTTCTTCTTCTGCGCAGGCCCCTCTGCTGGCTGCTTCTGGGCAGCCCTCTTCCGCAGCTCTCGCTGAGGCGGTGGTGACCCTCTGTCAGGAGCTATCACCACCCCTCTGGTCTCGGGCCGCGCGGTCCTCGCCGGTCGCTGGACCAAGGCAGGGGCCTTTCCTTTCCCTCTGCCCTTCTGAGGGGCTGCCCCCGCTGTCTGTCGCCTAGAAGCCGTCCTAGAGTGTCCCTGCATTGTCAATTCAATTCAATTCCATATCAATACTATGCATCGTGTATACATGTAAATGCTGAAACAGGAATCAAGAGCAGGCACTTCTAACATGCATTGTAACAGACATGCACAGCTATTATAAGTATCGAATTTGGAATTCTGGGTTTGTACCTGAGGCTGCGCAGTAGGCACTGGGGCTGCCGGCGGGTAATGCAGCTGCAAGGGAGTACCACTGGCTATCTGGTGAAATTTCTTCTCCATGGCAAGCATCAAGCGCATGGCCTCCCTCGCCCACTCTAGCGGCACCTGCATTACAGTATCAGAAATCAGTGACAGTTCAAGTACGGTGCAGACATGATACGGGAATGAACGAAAGCTGAAAGTACATCATACCGGCCCTGTGACCTCTGCCGGCTCTGTCCGGGCAGGCTCGAAACGAACCTCCGCAACCTCCCCCTGAGGGTCACGTACAGACAGCGTCCAAGAAAGCTGGGTAAGTCCCGTCGACTCCGCGTACTCGCTCCTCTCCTCAGGCCTCCTCCTACGGCCCCGCCTCTCCTCACCAGCAACCAGAGCCTCCGCCCGCACTGCCCTGTGCTCCATCACCCCCAGTGCTCCTGCCAAGTATCGCCTCTGGTAGATGGCATAGTCTCGCTCAGCCCTCAGGAAAGGAGCCGCAGGAGCAGGAACAGTGAACCTCCTCAGCTCTCTCAGAGTGTACCTCCCAGTGTGCGAAGCACGAAGCGGAAGTGGCCCAGGGACAACGAACTTAGACGAGTCGAGTGACTGTCGCGTCACCCGGTCGCCCAAGTACCACTGCCACCCGAAAGCCGACTCCAGCAGCACTCGGCTCGCTGTCACCGCTCTGCTCCGGGCAAGGTACTCAGGCTCAGACCCTGCAGGCCTCCACGGGTCCCACTCCACCTGCAAAGCAATCAAAGCATCAGCGACAGCATTAAAGCAATTCAAAGGCATGAACTACCAAAACGAAAAGCAGGCCTCACCTGAGAGTCCGTCAAGTGGTCGAGATACAGTCGGAAGTCCGCCAGCGTCTTCTTCGTCTTCTTCCTCCCAACGCGAAGTGGTCCCCAGACCATCGCTCGAGGAAGCACCCTCGGGTCCGGACTCCTATTCTCCGGAGGATACATCCTCAGCACCTCGTAAGCCCACAACTGCAAGGTTTTCAAAACAATCAAGGCATCAGAAATACAGTATATACAAGATAAAGTGCAAGTATGGAATGGAATTGAAAGACAGCATTGATTCCTTACCTCCCAGACTCTCCAGTACCCAGCAGCCGCCCTGCTCCCTCTGGAGAACTCGCCCAGGAAGCAGTAGCACGTGCCCAAGGCCGCTCCTCCCCAGTCGAACCGAGAAGCCGACCGCAAGTCAAACAGGGCCGGCAAGTAGAACAGGTGCACTGTGGACCTCTTGTTCGGGTACAGAGTAGCCCCGAACAAGTACAGCAAGTAAACCCGGGCCAGCCGCGCCAACTCTAACTCAGGGATCGGCCCTTCTGCCAACTCCAGCGCCGGGACTGTCAGCTCCACGTGTCTCGCAAACTGGTCGTACGAAACCGTCTCCGACGTACCCGCGGGCACCACGCCCAAGAACCACTGCAGCGCCTCCCTGTCTCTGTGGATCCCCGAGTCAAAAGGGATCGGGTCCCCTCCTACCCTCAGGCCCGTGATGGCCGCAAAGTCTGTCGGAGTCACTGTCATCTCCCCAATCGGGAAGTGGAAGGAGTTCGACGTGTCCCACCACCTCTCCGCCAGGGCAGACAACACCGCGTGGTCACTTCTCACCGCTGTCAGCGTGGGGATGAACACGCCAAACCCCGCCGCGTCCACCAGCTCTCGTGCCCCCGCCGGCAAACTCAAGTATAGCTCGAGTGAGCGAGCCGGACCGCCATGTCCCCTCGAGCTAGCCACTCCTCTCTGCACATCACAACAACCAAAGCAACAGAAACAGCGTCAGTTCAGCAATTCAAATTCAATGGATAGTCGAATCAAAGGATTTAAAAGCACCAAAGGCACTCGTTCAGTCGATTCGAGTTTCAAAGGCATTCGTTCAGTCGATTATCGTTTTCAAGGCATTCATTCAAGTTTCAAGGGCATTCGTACAGTCGATTATCGTTTTCAAGGCATTCATTCAAGTCTCAAAGGCACTCGTTCAGTCGATTATCGTTTTCAAGGCATTCATTCAGTCGATTCAAGTTTCAAAGACATTCAGTCGATTGTCGTTTTCAAGGCAGCCTATCGGTCGATTTAAGTCATTCGAGCATCCTACGGAGTTAAATCAGATTTCAAGGCAACCTATCAGTCGAGTTACGTTACAGGGCATACGGCAAGTCAATGCCAATTACCTACGGGCATTCTATGGTCGAATTGTGCAGTCAAAGCTCTCTACAGCCAATCCAGTCTATTCCAAGTCGAGGTATCACTAGTTCTACACAGTCAATCAAGTACAGAGGTTCGAAAATCATGAAACACAAGTGCGAAATGGAACTTTAAAGCAAAGTTCAAAGGTATACCTCAGTCCAGCCCCTGGACAAGTGCTGCTCACGGTCCCTCAGCACCAGCTCCTCGTCGTAGTCTCTCTGTAGAGGGACGTAGCTCTCAGTGCCCGACGCCACAAACACGTGCGGCTCGGGAAGGACGTACGTCTCGGCCACAAAAGGGGCACGAGTGGCCGACCGTCTGGTCTCCGCTAAGTCCACGGCCACCTCGTACGCCCCAGGACCCTCCTCCTGCTCCCTCTCGGCCTCCTCAGCCTCTCGCACTAACTCCGCCTGCTCTCTCTCCGCCGCCTCGGCCTCTCGCCTCAGTCTCTCGGCCTCGTCAGACCGGGCTATTTCCCTCAGCCGCTCCTCACGCGCCCTCTCCACTACTGCAACCACCTCAGGGTTCTCTCTCATCAACCGGGCAAGCACGAACTCACCCACAAACTCTGCCAAGTCACGGCTCATGATCGGCTCGTGACTGGACGATCCCGCAGGCGCCATGAACTCAATCCGCTCAACGTGGTCTGCCCTTGGCACATACCCCTCCTCCTCTGCCATCGCCGGAGCCTTGCCGCTCGACGGGTCTCTCGGAGGAGACCCCGGTCGGTCCTCACCAACACCACCACCACTGCTGCTACCACCGGCCCCAGCCGAACCACCACCGGTCACGACGAAACCCTCTATGTCACTCCTCGAGTCCAATCGTTGCACCTGTGGACCCCCTGGACTCACCGCTACTGGCGTACGCCCCAGATCTACTGGCGCACGCCGCTCGACGCCACCACCGGTCTCCTCTGCATGGCCATCGCCACTGCCCTCGACGCCTGTAACCTCTGCACCAACACTCGACGAAGCCCCCGCAGAGGGTTGATCGTCGACCAAAGGCCTCTCGGCCTCGATTATTTCCGCCCTCGACTGATCATCGCCACCGCCGCCATTGCCGCTCCTGTCGTCGCTTGATTCTGCCATGGATGTGCGTAGACGAGTGGGATTGGGAAGGGAATGGAGAAGGATTTCGGGTACGAAAGATTTGGGAGAGTTGGAACGATTTCAGAAGTTTTCAAAACGATCAGTGGCGGTTTCGTACGTCCCCTGAGAGTTTAATCGACGTAGGAAGCAACCGGGCCGGGTCTGGGCCGGATCTGGGCTCGGACATTTCAGCATCAGTGGCGCACGGTACAAAACTAGTGGCGCATGCCAAATGTTTGTGGGCCTGAGGCCCAATTCACGTTCCGTGGTCAAAATGAAGGCCTGTGATCATCAAATTGGTCCTGTCACTTCAAATGGTTACTCCCCAAGCAGAGCCCGTCCTATTTCAAGTCAAACGACGATCTATCCGTCCAATTTCGATCAACGACGATCTATCCGTCCAATTTCGATCAACGACGATCTATCCGTCCTATTTCAAATCAACGACGATCTATCCGTCCAATTTCAAATCAAACAGGTGATCCTGAGTCGCCTTCAATAGACTATTCCCCAGGAGAGTCAACACCCCAGGACAGCCTACTCTGTCCGTGTCCAATCAACGACGATCTGCTCGTCCTACTTCAATCAACGACGGTCCGTCCGTATGTCCATATCTTTCCCCGGCAGAGTCACCTCAAATCAATCAATTAAGCGGTACGTATCGCTGTTATCCCCAGTAAGCGACAGCCTGTTCTGTCCCTCTCAAATCAACGACGATCTATCCGTCCAATTTCAATCAACGACAATCCACCCAAAGGACTGTATCTTTCTCAACGGAGCCGATTCTCGGCTAATCGCTCCCCAGCTAAATCAACCACCCCGGCCGTGCTATCAAAAGCCAATGCCAGCGTCGACTCAACCAAGCATATTATCCCCAACAGCGATCCATCCGCTCCAGTCGATCCAACCAGTCAGGTTATTTAAGTTTCATGTCCTCATTGATTCGTATGTTCTTGCTCTGGATGGTCCGGAAGGGTGTCTAGAAAAACCTTTGACGTTACTTACACCAAGTCGAATGGTGCTATAAGTGCCGTCAAAGGGGGGCTACTGTAGACACCCTATTCTGGACGGTCCAGATTAGTTTACTTACGGTCTTTGATTCCCCGATGATGATTAAAGGTCAAGAACATCCCGAGTTTGTGAATGAGTTTGAGCTTTGAGCGTCCCGAACCTCATCCGAACCCATGTCAAACCCTTGTCGAACCCTCAAGCCAGAACCAAATGGCCCCAGCAAAACCATACTGGAGTACGCTGGTGGTGGACTAGCGTGCGCAGGAACCAATGCCACGTGTCAGTCATCGCCGGTTTCTGGCGCACGCCACTCAACAAGGGGCGCACGCCAGTCAATGCCAGTCAAATCAACCTTTTTCAGCCAAATGGGCGGGAGTTTTTGTAGCCGACTGACGTCAGCTGGCAGGCTCCTGATGATTACTTCGGCCAGAAGTGTTCCCCTCTCTCTCCTACACAACCTCTCAAGCCAAGTCCCATGCATTTAATGCATGGGAGGCTCCCCTCCTCTTCACCACCCCAAACAGCCCCTTAGGCTCAACTGATCAGACCTCTCTCACCTCCATAAATACCCCCCCTTGCATTCATTTGCAAGGGGTTAGCTACATTAAGAGCCCAAGCCTCTTTGTCTTCTTCTTCTTCATTTTTTTTGCTTCCTTTCTCTTCCATAGAAAGAGCAAGCAAGGGAATACTCACCACAGTCCATAACACTCACCATATTCACCATCCATCCATCATCTCCAAGTTCAAAGCTCAAGCTCACTTCCAAACTCACAAGCAAAGGTATACCACCTCTTGCTCCTGTTTTCTGTTCTGACCCCTGAGGGGGGCTGGCAGGGTCAAGGCTGGTAATCTATACCACCCCTGGCCCTAAAGCTGGCAAGGCTTCAAAGCCGTTTGGTCTGATCAGGTGGCGTACGCCAGTATATTGTGCCGTACGCCAGTCATGGCTGTATGGCAAAACTGGCGTGGGGATCATCGATCATCCTTATTTTGCTTTATTTAAGTATTGATCACCCTGATGCATGATAAAAACCAGTTTATTGCTTTCTGTATTTAGAACTGCTTTCTCTTCCATCTGTATTTGTTGCTTAGTTTGGCCTTCTGGGTTCCTCTGGTCTTGTTCCAGAGCCCAGAAAGTGCAAAGCCAAAGCACTGGAACCTATTGACCTCTGGCGTGCGGCCCTCATCTTGTGGCGCACGGCAATGGTTCATGTTCCAATGGCTTGGCCCTTGCATGGATCTTACATCCAGGCTTTTGATCATCTTCCCCTTACTGTTTAAGGGGGTTTTCTGCTCATTTGGTGGCTTCTGAGCCCATATCCTGTCTGTAATAGTTTAGTAACTAATATAAACTGCGTGGTTTGTCCTGGGTGTGCACTGGTCCTTTCCAGAGCCCAGAGGGTTGAGAACAGAAGCTGTGGGCTTAAGTTTACCGGCGCACGCCAGTAGTGTAGTGGCGCACGCAGGACATGGCTGCATGCAGGGGCCTAGCCAGTGCATGCAGGCTTGATTCTGTGTGCAACACCCCACTGCCAGTGTGTTCTAGTCTACCTAAAATGTCCACAAAAGCTTGTTCTCAATCTATTATACTTGTTTAGATCAAACATCAAACATCCATAAACATTTTGTCACGTTCTTTGTACATAAATACAAATGTGTTACAGTTTTAATCCCTATTAACTGTTCCCCCGCCCTAACTGGTTAAAAGAATGATCAAACAAAGAGAGAAAAACAAATGCTTTACAAAAACGTCTGAGTAGAGACCGGTCTCCGGACTGGGCGAGGGGGGTGCCATAAAACCCTTCCCCTCTCGTAACCTGGCTCCCGAACCTCAAGATCGAAGGTGACGACGGTCCAGTCTACAAAAGCCTTTTTCGAAATCAAACAAGTGTAATTCAAACATTTTTCGAAAACACGGTTTCTTGGGTACTAACCGCAAAACCCGAGTGGCGACTCTCTGATTTGCGAAGCGTTTCGCCGCGCTTTCCGCGAGAAGGGCGCACCCGAAATTTTATGCCTAAAACATGGGATTTTTTTGGGGCGTGTGCCCACAGAACTGTCGAAATAACCCAGTATGCCGTGCGCAGCATGGGTAATGCCGTGCGTCGTGGTGACTCGATAATCCTCATCCGGTTAAGCTATTATACCGCGCGCTTCTATCCATTATGCCGTGCGGTGGAACTCTCTTCAAACCCGGTCCACTTAAAGTCCAGACGAACCGGTTCAGGGGATATACATATATATACGGGGCGTACACAGTACGCTCCGATCATTCGAATTTCCCTCTCTCTCCTGTCTCTCCCGAACGTCTCTCTCTCTCGTCTCTCTCTCTCTCGCTGTTCTCTCCCTCTCTCTCGTCTCTCTCCCTCGCTGCTCTCTCTCTCTCTCACTGTTCTCTCTCTCTCTCCCACTCTTTCTCTTATGGATAGCATGGACATACCCGGGGGTGATCACCCCCCGCGGGTGTGGGCACACGCCCCAAAAATATCCCGAGTTTTTAGGCATAAAATTCCGGGTGCGCCCTTCTCGCGGAAAGCGCGGCGAAACGCTTCGCAAATCAGAGAGTCGCCACTCGGGTTTTGCGGAGAGTACCCAAGAAACCGTGTTTTCGAAAAACGTTTGAATCACATTTGCTTGAGTTTGAAAGAGGCTTGTAGACTGGTCCGTCATCACCTTTGAATCTGAGGTTCGGGAGCCAGGTTACGAGAGGGGAAGGGTTTTATGGCACCCCCTCTCGCCCAATCCGGAGATCGGTCTCTACTCAGGCATTTTATAAAACATTTGCATTTCTCTCTTTATTTGATCATTTTCTTAGCCAGTTAGGGCGGGGGAACAGTTAATGGGGATTAAAACTGTAACACGTTTGCATTTATGTACAAGTATGTGGCAAAATGTTTATGGATGTTTGATGTTCGAACTACACAAGTATAATAGATTGAGAACAAGCTTCTGTGGTTGTTTTAGACAAGCTAGTGTACGCTGTTTGTGTAGTAGTGCACACAGAAGCAAGCCTGCATGCACTGGCTAAGCCACTGCATGTAGCCATGACCTGCGTGCGCCACCCCACAACTGGCGTGCGCCGGTGAGCCTAAGACCACAGCTTCTGTTCTCAACCCTCTGGGCTCTGGAAGGGACCAGTGCACACCCAGGACAAACCACGCAGTCAATAGATATTACTAAGCTATTACAGACAGGTAAAGGGCTTGAAAGCCACCAAATGAAAAGCAAACCCCTTAAACAGTGAGGGGAGGAAAGCAGAGGCCAGGGGCCTAGTTGCCATGCAAGGGCCAACCACTGGATGAGAGACAACTGGCGTGCGCGGGTAACGCGACACCGTGCGCCATTTGGTCCCATTCATCCAATGCTTGGCTTTGCATCATCTGGGTTCTGGAACATGACCAGAAGGCTCCCAGAGACATTCCAAAGCAACAGACACTAGTATTTAAGAAAGTGAAGCTAGCAAACTTTAACTTGAAAAACAATAAACTTGTTATTAGGCATGCTCACAGTGATGAATAGACAAGAAATAGAGCATAAACAAGGATCTGACCCTAGTTCACAACTGGAGTACGCCAGTCGTTAACTGGAGTACGCCAGTTCTGAAGGGTTCACAAGTGTGGTACGCCAGTTGTTGAGTGGAGTACGCCAGTTCTTGACAGACCAAATTTTAAAACTGTACGTACTGTCAAGGACCGGCGTACGCATGCTTATGACCGGCGCACGCCGATTCTAGTTAGAAAACGTGTTTTTTTGAAACCTTGCTAGCTTTAGGGCCAGGACCGGTATTGATTACCAGCCTTGACCCTGCCAGCCCCCTCAGGGGTCAGAACAGAAAGACAGTACAAAGATATACCTTTGGTTTTGAGGCTTGAGAGATGTTTGAGCTTTGAACTTGAGGGTTGAATGGTTGATGATGAGTGTTTGGGTGTAGATGGTGTATAGAAAGGGCTGCTTGCTTACTCTTTCAATGGGTTGAAGGAGAGCAAACAAGAAGCCAAAAGAAGAGAGAGAGAAAGAAGCTTAGAGTTCTTGTAACTTTTTTTGTAACCCTTTGCTAGGATGAAGAGTGGGGGTATATATAGGGGGAGAGAGGATTGAGATGGGCAGTAACCAGCTGGTTAGGAGCTGGTTCCTTAGCCCTTAAGCTTGCCTCTCATTGGATGAGAAAAAGGTGATGGGATGGGTGTGTAAGAGATGTCCCCCGGCGAAAATTGATTTTTCGGTGGATTAAAAGGTTCCCATGTGCTATAGACCCCTAACCATGGCTTCTGCATGCTGAAAAACATAAGTTTGACCGGAGGTTTGACTGGCGTACGCCAGTTGTTGCCTGGTCAACAATCAAAGTTGACCGATGACTGACACGTGGCAGATGACCAGCGCACGCCAGTTTGGTACCAGCGTATGCAAGTAGGGTTTTGTTGAGGCTTTTTGGCTCTGGCTTAAAGGGTTTTGAAATGCTCAAAGCTCAAACACGCTAACAATCTCGAGATGTTCTTGACCCGTTTCATCATCGGGGAATCAAATACCGTAAATAAACTATTCTGGAAAGTCCAAAATAGGGTGTCTACAGCGGGTTGAGGTTTCACTGGCCACGGTGGCCCCGGGGAGTGGCGTGGCAGCCGGGATGGGGCCGGAGACCATGGGGGTCTCGGCCCAAGCGGCATTGGCCGAGGAGGCAGCCGCGGTGGTTGGTGTGGATGGCGACGACAGTGGTGGTAGAGTACTGGCCGGTTTTGGCCAGGAGACGGAGACTCCGAGTGCAGTGGAGCCTAGGAGTGAGGACGAGGCTACGGGCCAGACAGAGGGTGCAGTTGGTTTGGAGGAGAGGGTTACGGAGACTCACGGTGGTGACAGGCCTGACGGAGCGGAGGTGGTGACAGAGGCCTCCCCTGTGAGAGAGCCTCGGACTGACCTGGGAAGGGTCCTGTTGTTGAGGAGGAGTTGGTGGAGGAGAGGGAAACGCCGGCCATGTTTGTTGGCAGCGGCGAGGGTGCAGGGTCATCGCGGCCCATAGGTTTAGGCGACTACCTCGAGGAGGCGTCCCTTGAGGACTTGGTTGAGACCTTACGGGGGGTGCCTGGACTGGCTGCGGCTTTACTTGAGGCTCAGGAGAGGGTGCTCCAGGTTGAGCTTGAGACAGGGGCCGCTGGAGGGTCACAGGGAGTAGAGGAGGAGGCTGCCGGAGGTGAGACAGGCCCTCGGAGGAGTGTGGTGGAGGAGGCGACGGTGGCCCTGAAGGGGCGTGGACCTTACGAGGCGGAGTCTTACGTGCCCTTTCAGCACGTAGTGGTTCCTACACTTTTGGACGCCTACTGGCCGGCGAGGCCCACGTACGACGAGGCTCTGGTCCTGAGGGACCCACAGCAGCAGCTTTCTTTGCGCCGAGACGAGATATGCCTTAAACACTTGCACTTCAAATTCCAATGTATCGTACCTTCATTTCTTTATCTGAATGCTGTATTTGCTTTGAATAGTATACCTATTTACTGAATGTTATCAACTTATTGCAACAGGCGATCACCATCTCGTGCTACGGTGGTGCGGCCGACGTGCCGACGTTTTGGGAGAGACTCCCTGAGGCTGTGAGTGAGATCGTGAGGCAGCCGGGTTTTGGGGAGTTTGTGAGCGTGCTGACGAGGGCGAGCAACGATCGCCAGGTGGTGAGGGCACTAGCTGAGAGGTGGTGGGACACTACGAACACGTTCCACTTCCTTTTTGGCGAGCTAACGGTGACGCCGCTGGACTTTGCGGCGATCACTGGTCTGAGGGTCGGGGGTGACCCTATCCCCTACGACGCTGTTACAGGGAGGAGTGCGGTACTCCAGTGGGAGACACTGGGGTACGTGCTGAGGGCGGAGAGGGAGGACGCCCAGTACGCTCAGCTGTTGGGTTTTTGGACGGAGGAGCTCCCGATTGACAGGGTGCAGGAGGAGCAGATGGCGCGGTGCTTTCTGTTGTACTTGCTCGGTGCGTCCTTATTTCCCAACAGGCGCAACTGGGTACACCTTGAGGGACATCGGGGAGATAGCCCGTTTCGACTGGGGCGGTGCAGCTTTGGGGGCGTGCTACGCCTTCATGGGGTCTCTTTCCCGAGGAGCGGGGAAGAGCCTCGGCGGTTACTGGAGGCACAATGCAGGGAAGAGACCTCCTGCCCTAGCGACACAGTGCTTCCCCGGGCCCTACGCTGGTCCAAGGAGTTCCGGGGAGTGAAGAAGGGGAAGGGCGACCTGAACGCCTACCGCCTCTTCTTAGACGAGCTTCTTCCTGACCGGGTATGATTATGTATCGCATGCTTTCATTTGTTTGATAGTTCTTATTCAAATCGCATGCTGATGTCATTCATCTCTGATTGCAGGTTCGCTGGCGTGTGTGGGACCGCTGCGAGCTTCCTTTCTTGGTCCGGAGCAGGGAGGTGACGAGGGGGAGAGTGCTGCTCGAGTCCCCTTACGGCTGGCAGTGGTACCTGGGCGACCGGGTGTCACGTCAGTCATTGAGGTTGGACGCCTTTAGAGTCCCTGGTCTCCTTCCTGCTCTGGTGCAGCGGACGAGCTTGTACACCAGGGGAGAGGTTGAGCGGTTTGTACGACCGGACCTTGAGCTGGAGTCGCTCTTCCAGGCAGGCGTGGACTACTCTGAGTACCGGGCTCGGTACTTGATGTCGAGTTTCGGGTTATGGGCTGCTGCTCGGGAGGCGACGCTTCGAGCGTCAGGTGGTACAGGTGGTAGAGGCGGACGAGGACAGAGAGGAGGGAGAGGCAGAGGACGCGAGGGTAGCGTTGGTGTAGACACCCCAATTTGGCCTAACGATTATTTCAAGTCCCATCTTGGGACAATCCCGATGATGAAGTGGATATAATGATTGATGATTGCTTCCTTGAGGACCTTAGGACTTTCGGTGAGAACTTTGAACCACTTAGAGGACCCAATTCAAAGTCATACAGCCTTTCAGACAGAAATACAGAAGCCTAGGAGAATCCATCTGACGGCCGTAACATCGATCTAACGGCCACAATATCAATCCCTCACCCGAGCAACCTGTTGCCAGCAAAATCTCCCTGATAGATCAATTCCTCGGCCGCAAGATCTATCCTTCGGCCGAGACATCCATTCCTCGGCCGTGTGATCCTTTACTCGGCCGCCAGATCGACCTTTTTCCAGACTCTGGAACGTTCTGTCAGACGTTTGGTTTGATCCAACTACACTACCTTTCCGATGCGTTCGGGCTACGTTCGGAGATCACGACGTAGAGTTAGAGATGCATTGCAATTGCAATTGCCATCTCGTGATTTGATTGGCCGGAGCGAGTCATCCCTATGCCTATATAAAGGGGCCTTTGGGCTCCGAAATAAACACAGAAATTGAGATACCTACACACTCAATCAAACCTCGAAACTCTGCAGAAATACTCCCTCAATCCCATACTTTAAAAGCCCTAACCTTCCGAAGGTAGCCGTCAATCCGGCGATCAAACCCCGAAGTTCAAACCCTAACCCTAGGGTTTTCAATCAAGCGATCAATCAATCACACCCAATCCAAAGCAATCAAGCAACTGAGGGATCAAGGTGGTGAGGCCCAACGGCCTTTGGTTTGTCTTATTTACTGTCTCTTTTACTAATCGTAGCATTTTGATTAATTGTTAATCTTTCTGTCTGGTGTGAGGAAGAACACCGACCGGGGCATCGATCCCTCGGCCGGTACATCAAACCAGGAGGATCCCTCGGCCGTGATATCTATTCACCGGCCGCGAGATCCATCCCCCTGGGACATTTTGTTTGCTTTCTCTGCTCTCTAATGCATGCTTCAATTATCGCACTGGCTCACTTTGCTTACTGTTTAAAGGAATAAATAAACAGACTATGTGCTAGGATTAAACAAAGCATCTATACGTCTTATGTTGAACGATTATGGGCCAGTCTCACGACTGGACAAAGAGGGGTGCCTAACACCTTCCCCTTATTGTACCTTTGGCTCCCGTATCCAGAATCTCTATCTATTTTCCCAGTTTTAATAAACTGGGTGGCGACTCTATTTGATGATAACCGTTATCATGTGGCGATGTTCCTAGCCATGGGAATGTCCATGATTTTGGTTTATGAAGTGAGCAACCAATCGAACAACACAACGTGATCAATCTGTATGGCGATGCCCCGTTTGGGAGGTGTCTACAGTTTTTGGCGACTCCGCTGGGGATATGAGAGCCATAACCAGAAAGTTCAACATAAGACTAACACACGCCTTGTTTAATTCATTTATCATATGCATCGAGCGGGCAACCCGTTGAGTTCACCTGATATCCCGGCATGACACGGGCTATGTTGGAGGTTCCAGCAAACTCCACAGTCACTCGTACCTAGTGGTATATCAAAAAGGAAATCACCCAATCGCCGCCTATGATGGGCTGGTGAGAGGATTGGTGCCCTTTGACAACGGAGCACCCTGAAACTACCAAAAACCTTGCATGCTTTAGAAAGCCATAGAACTTATCAAACTAAGACAGGAACCTACAGGCTAGGAACCTACTTGCATTCTACTTGCAAAAGTTCTTCCTCACACCTTGTACCATCTGTTGTTGTAATTAACTCTTTCTATGCAGAAGGGTTGGGATTTTCAGCCTAAATCCTAACCCTACACAAGCAAAGTACTGAATTCCAGGTATTCTACTTTTAAGCAGGCACAATAGGTAAATCAAAGAAGCAACCACAGCCAACTTTGTACTCTTATAACACCCGAAGCTACGCCAAACAAAGGTCTCTGCAACCCTCCCGTCTATCGTCTCCATCTGACAAAACACCCTCACCACAACAGTTCCAACCACTCTCAAGAACCTCCCGGTCATCCCCTCAACGGACCCCGTCATTTACTAAATCTCAAGCTTCATCAAGCAACCCTTCTACCTTCATGGCAGACAATGACGCCACTATTGCCGACCTCCAAGCTCAAATCGCTGCACTACTGGCAGAAAAGGCAACTAGAGATGCTGAAGATGAGGAAAGATCAATGGAAGGCGAGAATCCCCATAAAGTGATATTGGCAGAAAGTCCTGAGTTGACCAAACAAGTCAAGGAAATCAAACAAGCCTTGGCTCGTTCGCAAGGGGATCAAATTCTGGATTTCGAGGGACTTTGCCTCTTCCCAGAATCCAAACTGCCTGAGAATTTCAAGATGCCCAACATTGAGAAGTTCAATGGAACTGGCAACCCTACCAGTCATGTTCGCCATGTTATCAACACCCTGAAGCCGATGGGCTTGAATGATGAGCTCATCGCCCAGTTGTTCCAACGGACCCTCACCGGAAGTGCTCTCGACTGGTTCCTTACTTTGGAGTTTGTACATTATCAAACTTGGCCAGAAATTGCCAATGCTTTCGTCAAGCAATATGCATACAACGTCCAAATTGAACTAACAACTCGAGACTTGGAAATGACCAAACAGGATTCCAATGAGGACTTTGCTACCTTTGTGGCAAGATGGAGGGAAAAGGCCGCCAAGATGAAGAACCGTCCCTCCGAGGAAGACCAAGTGAGGATAGTTGTCAAAGTTTGCAACCCAAATATCTCAGGCATATTTACACACAGGCTATCACTGATTTCAAACGCTTGCATGCCACTGGGTTGCAAATTGAAGATGGAATTAAGCTAGGACTCATTGGAAAAGAAGAGGCCACTCCTCCACCTAAGAAAACCTTCTCTAGCCGTACGTCTCACGCCTCCGTAAATACCCTTGGTTCCTTGTCTCAAGACCCTTTCCAAACTAGCCCATCCCGAAGCTCAAATCGACCTCGTCGCAGCTTTGATCCTCTCTATATGACCTTATCCCAAGCCTTGACCATCCTTAGCCGTCAAGGGCATCTTAAACCTCTAAACAAGCCACTTCCTCCGCCGCCCTACGGTCCGAACCATGATCCAAACAAGCAATGCGCCTATCACCAACATCCTGGACACGAAACAGACAATTGTATGCGTCTTCGTCACGACATTCAAGACCTTATTGATAGTCAAACCATAAAGCCACCAAAACCTGATGGGCAAGCCAACCAACTCCCCACTCACAATACTGAGCCGCCACCCCGAAATATCAATCTCATAAATCTATCTCACAACCCCACATACAATCCCAGCCAATACATTGTCCAAAACAACCGAACCAAACCTACCTTGACCTTTCCCGAGGAGGACGAGTGTTTCATGATGGAAGAGGAGGAGGTTAATGATTCTAATCAGTCAGAAGTAATTGACATTGATATGTCCGAAATAAGCAGCGAAGATCAGGTAGAGGAGGAAAAGCTAAGGAAGTGGAAGGAACACTCTTGGGCGAAACACAATTTGGAGGATCCAGACATTCCATTTGTAGAAGACGACGAGTGGCTTCGTATCTGGTTTGAGAAAAGGAAAAAGGAAAAAGAAAGGGTCATCATGATGAGAAGGCACGCTCGCTTCGAGCCTGCCCAAATAGTGGTACGCATCAACCGTCCCAGGATTCCAACACGGCCCATTGTTTGGGAGACAGTCAATCTCATTGAGAAAGTAGAGGAGTTCCAAATGCAACCGTGGGTCAACCCTTATGATGAGTGCGACTATAGTCAATGGATAGAGGAAAGAGAAGATTTGGATTTCATGTATACAGAACCCTATAAAACAGGGGAAACCGACTTTAATGAAATGGAAGAAGAGTGCAATGATCTGCTCGACGAAACCTCCTTGGTATCACTATTCAATCAGGAGGAAATAGCTGAAGACCACGCAATCAATGAGGAAAGAGAAAGGGAGTTTCCTGCTGACACATCCATCTGGGGATTACTCATGGCTCAAGGAGGTAGCCATCATGCAAATGATGAACCCGGTTCAAAGGCTCTGTTTGGCAAGGAAGAGTGTGGGAAAGAGTACAAAGTTGCAAAAGACGAGGGAAATGACCCCGACATGCTGCAGTAGCTGAGAAATCACAACATGGCAAATAAGGAACGCTAAAACATTGTTTTGTGCTTTAAATAAACTAGAACGAGTTTTGGGCCCCTGTTTGGGCATTTTATTTCCGCTAAGAGAACTCCTTTTTCATCTTCCAGATTATGCTTATTTAAATCCAAATTTCTAAATTGCAACTGCCATGCACTATACTCTCATTGCCAAAACAAAGGAAGAATTCGAAGGGATCAAAATCTTTGTGTCCCCGACAAAAGGGAAGGAACGGATGAACTCTAATTACTTAGAACTAGGTTTTTATCAAAACTCAGGAAGAAGACGCTATCTCCGTGAGAACACTTAGGGTTAGCTTGCCCATTGTGAAAGTACAAACGCAACAAGGAGATTCATAAAAACATCTCCATCAGATTCCTCTCCAAAACACAAACCCTCTTGAGAGAAAAATGCTCGTTGGGCAATCTAAACACCTAAGCAAAAGTAAGAGCAGAGCCTGCTAGGACAAAGGAAAAAGTGAAAAACGCAGCCTAGGCAAAAGTTAAGGCATTTGAAGGAAAGCTCGCTAGGGACTCAACCTCTATCAGGTAACCTAGGCAAAATTTAGAGCATGAAAGAAAGAAAAAACCAAGAGTGAAAACCCAACCCCCAAAGGTGGTGATCTTGGAACTACGTAAAAAGGCCTGATTCCCTGATCGGGATACGTAGGCAGTCTCGCATCGAGATACGGCCTAAACATTTGGAGAGAGGAAAACATCAACATGTTTGTACTCAATGATAGGCATAGCTAACCCTGCGTATTGAGCTCACAAAAGATGAGTTAGTCATTTTTCAAGGAATTGGCAAAAACAAAGACACATAGGAATTACAGTTCATCCTCTCTAACCCAAAAGTCGTCAAACGCAATGGGTATGATCCTTCAAAAGACTCTTAAGTTTGGCAATCAGGCTGTAAAGCATGGCAAAGGCAAGAGACAGCAAATCAAAGATTAAGCATAGGAAAGGATGTGAAACAGGATGCCACTTGGCTAAAGCAAAACCTATCTTCCTTGGGAAAAATAGATGCAGCGGCCGGACAATCAATACCTCGGCCGCAAAAAAAAAAAAAGATCCTTCGGCCGAGTGATCGATTCTTCGGCCAAACATTTTTTAACTATCTATCAGCAAAAATTTGTTTAAAAAGCCATGTTCTGACTATCGCATGCAAACTCAAGACATTTAGGGGGCATGAAAGGCATTTCTCATTTCTCAAACAAAAACTTGCTTACAAAACTGATGCTGTGATTGCTTTTACTATACAAATATAGTTTTTGCCTATCATCTACTAACTATGAACAGGGAAAAGGAAAGCCCTAAAAACTAGGCGATCTCTGAGAAGAAGGCAAAGGCTGCTCACTGGTCCCCACATTCCCCTCAGCAGCCGGTACTCTCTCAGCCTCGAGCTGCAACCAAGGAAGATATAAACGTCCAGACTCAAGGGGTAATACATAGCAGACAAAACTCGTAAAGAAAGTCATACCTCGAGGATCCTACGGCGCTCTCTCCGAACCAAGACCTCTGTACTCTGGTAGGCGCGAAGCCATTCCTGCACTATCTCAGCAGGCACCTGTGAAATAGCCAAGCATTACAAACATCTAAAGCAAGGATACAATGCGAAGTGATGAAAGCTAATACAGGAAGCTAAGAATACCTGTGAAGCCCCGACTGGCAAAGTATAGAGCGGGGTCGTGCAAGGAGTCAGCGTCAGGCGCTCCTCCTCCCCATCGTCTGAATGGAAGGAGACAAACGAAGGAGCCCGTGGCCAGACAGGAGCAACGGGAGGAGCCTCAACAGAGGGGGTCAAGAAAAGACGGCAGTATTCCGTATAGTCACCTGCCTGGAGGAGTAAGCCTGCCCAATCTCTGATCCGGGCATTCTTCAAATCTTCCCTCGACATCAAGGAAGTGGACCTCATGGATACTGGAGGAGAAGGAGGAACAAGCTGAAGAGCCTCAGCGCGTGACCGCCACTGGCTGGCCACTCGATCACCTAAGTACCAGGCTCGGCAAAATGGACCCTCGAGCAAGCTACGGGTCCGATCTAGGACTCTACAACGAGCGAGAGGGGCATCCTCTGGTACACCACCCCAAGGGTCAAACCGTACCTGTAAGAGCAAGGACAAATCAGTCTCGACACAAAAATAGGGAAGCCTAAAGGGCAAGAGGTACAAAAGAAAAAGTACCTGATCGACCGTCAGTCGGTCCAAAACTCGCCGCCACTCGGGAAGGCTCAAAACTGGTGACCGTGGCCTCCGTTGCCCCATCAACCATCGCTCGTAACGAGGTACGCAGTTCGCATCACCATGCCTAGTCTCAGGAGGAAACTGGAGAAGATGCTCAAAAGCCCAGAGCTGAAAAGTAGGTTAACCAAAGCAAGTTCAGAACTAGGAAAAAGCCAAAGTAAAAACAGAAGTACAAAGGAATGATACGTACCTCAAGCACTCGAAAGTGGCCACAAAGAATGGGACTCTTGTCCCGTGAACAAGCTCCAAGACTGCCGTACAAAGTGGCCAAAGCAGACGAGCCCCAGTCAAACTCTCGAATGGCTCCCAAGTGCTGCAGAGGGGCCAAAAACTGCGTGTGTACCGAACCATCCTTGTTGGCAAACAAAGTTTGCCCAAGGAGGTAGAGAAGGAAGGCTCTCGTCAACTGTTCGGCACTCACCTGGGTCAGAATGTCAGCCATCATGAAAGTCTTGCTTAGCCAAGCAAGATCAATGTGACCCCGAGAATGAACAGGGGGCACCTTGCCCAGAAACCACCTCAAAGCACCATCTCGCTCCCAAAGCCGGGGGTCAACTCGAAGAGCAACCTCGCCTATCCGCAGGCCAGTCAACAAAGAAAAGTCACCCGGAGTGACGGTCATCTCACCAGCAGCAGGAAAATGGAAGGTATTGGTGGTATCCCACCACCTCTCGATCAGCGAGGTCATCAGTGACCAATCCATCTTCGGAAGATCGAGGCCCAGAATGAATGTCTCAAAGCCTGCAGCACGTACTAATTCCCGAGCCTGCTCTGGCAGCTTCAAGAACCATCTGTGCACCTCTTTGCCTCCACCGCGAGCTTCCAGCCTCCTATTTCTCTGCCAAAGACAAGGGAGTTAATCTCATGATTACATAAACAAAGAAAATGCAAAGGGGCGTCAAATTAACATCTAAAAGCATGCATTGCCTAGACAGGGGGCATAGTTATTTTAGTTTTCTTAAACAAAAATAAATTCAACCCGAACATGGGTTCCTCACATTCACGCTCCTAGCCAAAAGGGATTTTCGTCCCGCAAACAAAAATTTTATTCTAAATACAAGGATCTCCAAAACTCTGAACTAAAGTAAACTTTTTACTTTTTCAGGAAACTCACCGGCACGTTCAGAACGCTCAGATGATGCTCAGGCTCTCTGCGAACTATCTCGGCCCCTGGGCCACCAACAGGAGGATGGTATTGCAGGAAACCGCCATAACCCAGCCTACGCGAAGGAAGAACGTAGGTAGTAGCATCAAACAAATCGGGCTCCTCAATCGCCTCCTCATCGGAAGACGGGTGCTCGCACCTACATGGAGGATGCGAGGACGAACCCGCAACGCCTGAAGATGGTGTGGCCATCACGTCTAAAACAAGATGGGAGGAAAACCAACGGTTTCAAGCAACCAAGGCCAGCAGCAACGACAGCGGCGGCGATGGTCGGAGAGGATGGTCGCCGGAGATGATGATGGCCGACGGTGGTGGAGGAAGACGGCGGCGTGCGGTGGTCGTCGAACGAGAGGAACGGAGGAGAATGAGAGAGGAGGAGAAGGAAAGATTAAATGGGCCGTGAGATCGATTTAACTGAACTTAAATCGATTTCCTGGCTTTTGGCGTTCTCACGGCCGAGACATCCATTCCTCGGCCGAGACATCAATTCCTCGGCCGAGGGATCGATCTCCTGGCCCCTTAATCAATTTCCCTCAGCAACATCAGATCATGCTCAGTGCACCAATCCAAGCCATCATGAATTCTGGGTCCGTGACCAACAGAACCAACCAAGTAGCCTTGGGGGCACCCCTGAGCCAGACGCAACATGATCAAAACCAGCCTTGGGGGCATACCCAAGCATGAGGAAAATTTCTCTCCACAAACTGCTGGCCAAAACAAGTCAGAACACCTGGTGGTTCTAAAGCCCAATCATTATCAGCAGCCCTACGCTTGCCATTCCAGTGACCGTACAACCATCAACAATTCAACGGCTCCGTGCCTATGGTCATTCACATCAACTCATATAGCAGCTCGACGCTTGCCACTCCAGCAACCATATCGCCGCCAATTTACTCAACAGGCTCAAAGCCATAGCAACTCATTCAGCGGCTCGAAGCCCATTATCTCAAATGGCTCCAAGCCGTAACCATCACCTCAACAGGCTCGAAGTCTGTATCTACTATCTCAATTGGCTCGAAGCCGTAATAACCAATCTCAGCGGCTCGAAGCCATCAACTCAGCGGCTCGAAGCCCATTACCTCAATACAGCAGGCTCAATGCCCGTTATCTCACCCAAAGCGGCTCTACTCAGCGGTTCGAAGCCCATTACCTCAACAGGCTCGAAGCCTTCATCTACTATCACCCGGCGGCTCGAAGCCCTCGAATCAGCAGCTCTATGCTCACTATCACGGCAACAGGCTCTACGCCTGTAATTACTCAACTTAGCGGCTCCAAGCCCATTATTTCAACTGGCTCAAAGCCGTAACAACCAACCCAGCGGCTCTAAGCCCATTGTCTCAACTGGCTCGAAGCCGTACACAATCAAGTTCTTAACAGGCTCGAAGCCTGTGTTCATCATCTCAACTGGCTCAAAGCCGTAAACAAGCAATCTCAGCGGCTCAAAGCCCATCATCTCAACTGGCTCGAAGCCGTAAACAAGCAACAGGCTCTAAGCCGCCCCATCAATCAAGACATTTATTCTCAGGCTCTACGTCTGAATGCTCAAAAATCTAACATTCTTGAATTCTCAAGCTCTACGCTTGGATGCCCAACCACTGTGTACTGGATGCTCAAGTTATACACTTGAATGCTCAAGCTCTACGCTTGGATGCCCAACCACTGCGTACTGGACGCTCAAAGCCTGTACTTTGAATGCTCAGATTCTGCCGTCCGAATGCTCGAGCTCTACGCTCTGAATGCTCAAGTCCGGAACTTGATAGAAGCTCTAAGCTTAAAACAAACACACACGCACGGGCCCGTGCACATTTGCATCAACATTTCACATCGAGTCTGCATCACCATATCTGTTCACATCTAACAAGCATTGCACATATACACTCTGCATATCTCTCATGAAACAGGTCATCCCTGCAATCAACCGGCTCTATGCCTCGGTTTTATTGATCGGCCCAACGCCTCGATCCTTTGGCTCCACGCCAACGCTTATGATGAGAAAGCTCCGTGCACAGACCATCAGAATACAACCAGCTCTACACTTCGGTTTATATCACGTCAAGCTCTAAGCTCTGACACCTCAGGCTCTCGCCTCACCATCAATACCAGCTCCGCGCTTCGGTCCCCTCAAGCTCTAAGCTCACCTTAGGCCTTCATCTCATAACCACAGCAGGCTCCACGCCTCAATCAATCACCTCAGGCTCTCGCCTTATGATCAACACCAGCTCCGTGCTTCGGTCCCATCAAGCTCTAAAGCTCACCTTAGGCCTCCGCCCCATAAACCACAGCAGGCTCCACGCCTCAATCTAATCACCTCAGGCTCTCGCCTTATGATCAACACCAGCTCCGCGCTTCGGTCCTATTAATCACCTCAGGCTCTCGCCTTATGATCAACACCAGCTCCGCGCTTCGGTCCTATCAATTACCTCAGGCTCTCGCCTTATGATCAACACCAGCTCCGCGCTTCGGTCCTATCAATCACTTCAGGCTCTCGCCTTATGATCAACACCAGCTCCGCGCTTCGGTCAAACCCAATCTCCTCAGGCCTTCGCCTCAAGATTGCAACAGGCTCCACGCCTCGATTCCATCACTCTCCAGGCTCTCGCCTCATGTCTACAACCGGCTCCGTGCCTCGGTTTCCTCATCACCAAAGCTCCGTGCTCCAGCTACTGGCCCTGCGCCCCCCATCTCAAAAACAAACCGGCGTCCAACTCATCCCAGTAGATGGTTTGGACTCCACCCCACTACATCAATTCCTTCCAGCTCATTCGCAAGGATAGGCTACTCTACCGAGCTCCTTTCAGTCAAAGTAAGGATGATCAAGAAAAGCAAACGCACCTGCAGTGTACTGATCTACCCCAAAATAACTAAGGAAGCTCTCCGCAAAAACTCCCCAGGTAGCCCCGCGCTCCTTCAACTATCTTTCGCCAAAACCCTGGCTCAGTCTAGGTACGTCACACTACGGCTTTTTAAGCCCTAAGGTACGTCTTCTGTCTCTAACCCTCCAAACTTTTTACTTTTCTTTATTGTCCCGAACTACGATTGGTCTGAATTTCCCTTGTGGAATACGTAGGCAGCCTCTCGGCCCGACCATAACAAAACCTTTTTCGAAAACCCCTTGGAATAGTGGTTGGACCAAATTGAGTTGCTTTTTACAGCTTTGACTCTTACTCAAACATGTCTCGCGATCCGTCTGAGTTCAGTCAAAGAGGGGCATCTGTAGACACCCTAATTTGGCCTAACGATTATTTCAAGTCCCACCTTGGGACAATCCCGATGATGAAGTGGATATAATGATTGATGATTGCTTCCTTGAGGACCTTAGGACTTTCGGTGAGAACTTTGAACCACTTAGAGGACCCAATTCAAAGCCATACAGCCTTTCAGACAGAAATACAGAAGCCTAGGAGAATCCATCTGACGGCCGTAACATCGATCTAACGGCCACAATATCAATCCCTCACCCGAGCAACCTGTTTCCAGCAAAATCTCCCTGATAGATCAATTCCTCGGCCGCAAGATCTATCCTTCGGCCGAGACATCCATTCCTCGGCCGTGTGATCCTTTACTCGGCCGCCAGATCGACCTTTTTCCAGACTCTGGAACGTTCTGTCAGACGTTTGGTTTGATCCAACTACATTACCTTTCCGATGCGTTCGGGCTACGTTCGGAGATCACGACGTAGAGTTAGAGATGCATTGCAATTGCAATTGCCATCTCGTGATTTGATTGGCCGGAGCGAGTCATCCCTATGCCTATATAAAGGGGCCTTTGGGCTCCGAAATAAACACAGAAATTGAGATACCTACACACTCAATCAAACCTCGAAACTCTGCAGAAATACTCCCTCAATCCCATACTTTAAAAGCCCTAAGCTTCCGAAGGTAGCCGTCAATCCGGCGATCAAACCCCGAAGTTCAAACCCTAACCCTAGGGTTTTCAATCAAGCTATCAATCAATCACACCCAATCCAAAGCAATCAAGCAACTGAGGGATCAAGGTGGTGAGGCCCAACGGCCTCTGGTTTGTCTTATTTACTGTCTCTTTTACTAATCGTAGCATTTTGATTAATTGTTAATCTTTCTGTCTGGTGTGAGGAAGAACACCGACCGGGGCATCGATCCCTCGGCCGGTACATCAAACCAGGAGGATCCCTCGGCCGTGATATCTATTCACCGGCCGCGAGATCCATCCCCCTGGGACATTTTGTTTGCTTTCTCTGCTCTCTAATGCATGCTTCAATTATCGCACTGGCTCACTTTGCTTACTGTTTAAAGGAATAAATAAACAGACTATGTGCTAGGATTAAACAAAGCATCTATACGTCTTATGTTGAACGATTATGGGCCAGTCTCACGACTGGACAAAGAGGGGTGCCTAACACCTTCCCCTTATTGTACCTTTGGCTCCCGTATCCAGAATCTCTATCTATTTTCCCAGTTTTAATAAACTGGGTGGCGACTCTATTTGATGATAACCGTTATCATGTGGCGATGTTCCTAGCCATGGGAATGTCCATGATTTTGGTTTATGAAGTGAGCAACCAATCGAACAACACAACGTGATCAATCTGTATGGCGATGCCCCGTTTGGGAGGTGTCTACAGTTGGAGGTCGAGGTGACGGCGCAGGTTCGAGCGGGGCCAGCTTGCCTCGACTCTCCTGGACCGTGGACGTGACGACTGCCCAGGGGGTTTCTGGTGTAGTAGTGGTGCCGCGTCCCACGGTTGCAGCTCCGGAGTTCCTTGCTCAGGTATAACTTGCACTCTTTCGCCCATTTATATGCACTTGTTAGTATCACTGTACGTTCTAAACAATTGACCTATTGTGCAGGCGACTCCGGAGTACGTGAGAGAGATGGCCGAGGCCATGATGAGCCTGGAGCAGCTGGTGAGGCAGTACGCCATAGGGCGTGCCCCAGAGGTGCTTCCTCGTGCTGGTGGGACCATGGTAAAGCTTTCGAACCTTTTGCTTTTATTTCCTATTGCTTATTTCAATGCAAATGATGAATACCACGTTATTGCAGGCTGGAGGAGGGGCTTCGCGTGGGCTGCGCAGGAAGTCTGTGCGCATGCAGGCGCCACAGGTTTCCTCTGCGGGTTCGCGGGAGGAGCCTCCGTCGAAGAGGCAGCGGCTTTTTGGGGGGACAGAGGACGAGCCGGTCGACGTCTCTGACGAGACTGAGGAGTCGACGGACGTTGACCTCTCGGACACCTCGGGGAGTACAGTGCCTAGGGCATCAGGTACTCAGGAGGTAGCCAGCTCTCAGGCAGAGGAGGCCTCTGGGGAGGACAGCGAGGAGGGTGAGGACGACGACGAGGATGAGGATGAGAGTTGAGTTCCCTTTTATTTTGCTTTTTGACTGGAGCCTGCGTGCTTCTTTTGGAAGGGTGCCTGTTTACCCTCAGTAGATAGAATTTTGAGGCTTGCACGCCTTTTGGTACTTCGACTCATGGATATTTTGGAGATTATATATATAGAGAAGTTTATTTCTGTCATTGTTTTCGTCATTCAACTTCCCTTATTGTCGTTTGCTTAAGAAAGATTGAATAACAGAAACACTAACCAATGCATGCAACTAGTCTTTTGAGCCATAATCTGAAGCGAACTTAAGTTTTATGATGAGCAGCATGTTAGGGCAAAGATTTATCGACATTGGAATAGAAATCAAAGAAGATAAATGAATAACTCTGAAAAGCTGATCCCTTTGTGCAAGACTTTATAAAACTACCCCTATCGCGGACTCTCGTTTATCAACGATGACCCTGGATACTTGACACGTGATTTTGATACTCAAAAACCGAAAACCGCTTGAAAACATGCCTGAAAAGCAAGAAAACCTTGACTTTGAAGGGTGACATTCTCAGATTTTGACATTAACCACGAAACGGAACTTGGACCAGGTCACCTTTGGCCATTATGACCTGTAGGACCCGAAAGACCAACTTGAAACGGTTTGAAACGGACTCCGACGCCTTGACACGACCTTGGAAATGGTGTTTTATTGACTTTTTGGTGTCCTCACATCGAATTTTGAAAGTTGGCTTGAAGCGGGAGTGCCTTGAAGTCTCAAATACCCATTGAAACATGTTCTGAGGGTTGGGGATGCTTGCGAGTGCCTTGAATAGGTTTCAAACCTCTGCTGTCAAAGTATGCAGAAATGCAGACTTAATATGCCGTGCGGGGCTACAAAGCGCCGTGCGTAGCTTCATATGATCCCACGGCGTATCCGTGCTATGCCGTGATTTTCTCCTGGTCTTGGTATGCCGTGCGCTATCTCTTTACACCGCGCGGCACTTTTTTCCTGACATTCTGCCATTTGTTGCTTCCCAAGACAGATTGCACGAGGTTTAAAGTTTGACCTGTTCTATAACATATCCGGGCCAATGCATGTCTACTTTGTTCTTTTAGAGCATGACCAAGCTTTTCCCTATGCAAGACTCATGGAAAATCTATACTTTTGGAACCCAAGACTCTTTTGGAAGTTGAAGTTGTCTCCTCTATCCTTCTATAAATTCAGGCCTTAGGCCTCATATTAACCATATCTCTTCTTCTTCAAATCTTCATTTCCTCCTAATGGCTCTTTCTCTCACCGGTTCACTACGGCCATGGTTGATTTCCATGGAAGGGGTCGATTGGCTCAACTTTCGGGCGCACGGTCTCTACTCCATGAGATACCTTCGTAACATCTGCCTTCGCCTTGAGCTCCTAAAGGCTGCCATAAGTCTTTGGGATCCGGAGGTGCATGTATTCCGTTTTGGTGGACAGGAGCTTTGCCCTACAATTGAGGAGTTTTGCGCCTATCTTGGCGGTTTTGGCTCTGGAGATGTCATTGTCCCTTCCGTGCGCGAGAACATGTCCAAGGTTCTTGCTGCCTCTCTTGGTTTGAACGACGGTGTTGCTCGTTACTTGGTTGGCAATGGTCGTCTCAACGTGATGCGCCTCATTGAGATGTTCTATCCTCTTGGCAACCTAGCAGACGTAACCTACCACTCTCGGCGCATGACTGCTCTTTGCATGTGCTTACTTGCCGCCTACTTCTTGGTTCCCTCCACTGGTCATGCCAGCTCGGCACTGGTCAGCATTGCAGTGCAGATTGGAGCTCGGAAGGATGTGATTCCAATGGTGTTGGCTGAGACACTGATGGGTTTAGACAGGGTTCGTTCCGGAGAGACTGAGACTTTTGGAGGCAGCCCCCTTCTCTTGCAGGTTAGTTTTCGCCTCATCTTCCCTCTTTGCAGCTCTTCCTATTTTCTTTAACGTTAGGCTTGGCTTTCTATGATTTTTCACTTGTTTTCTCTCTTTGGCAGATTTGGCTGTGTGACAAGGTGAATATACTGACTCTCCCTCCTGGCAACTTGGCGTATGGAGCTAGGTTACTTTCCTCTCGGTGCTTTGAATTTGCGGACAGGCGAGTTTCCGAGTGGGTCACCTTCTTCAAGCGTCAACAGGCTGAGACTATTTCCTGGAGAAGCTCTTGGCTTGATCTCCCGCCCATGACTGTGCATTATATGGGTTCCCAGTGGGTGGTTCTTCCCGGGCTGGAGGCTTTTACCTTCTATATCCCCTACCGGATTCAGCGTCAGCTTGGTTTGAGACAGGAGGTTCCTGCAGAGATCCTGGTGGATGTAGTTCTGCCTTTTTTCCGCCATTCTGTTCTTTGCAACTACCAGCGATTCTGGAGGTCTCGTGAGGTGACCGACGCTCATCCTTACCCTTCTGTTGCAGCGCGTGGGAGTTACAAGAAATGGCTCAAGAGGGACATTGCTGCGAGGGCGGGCGCCCAAGGGAACTGACTCGACATTACTACCCTGATCATTGAATAAATCGTGGACCTCCTTTTATTGTATTGCCTTTTATTTTCGAAGATCATGCTCAGCCTTATGTATTAGAAGCAGTTATCTTAATAAAATGAGTTATAGAGGGTCTCCCCCTCTCTGATTCTGTCTTTCTGGATTCTGTCAACCTGGATTTTTGTTTTGATTGATCGTGACCGAGTCCCATAGTGAGACTGCCTACATATCCTTTTGATGAAGGAATCAGGTCATGACGTAGTTCAGGGGTAGGGTTCGCTCTGGTTTTGGCACTCTCCTTTTGCGCTCTAATTTTTGCCTAGTACCGCCCTTTTGGGTTTTCGGTCTAGCGAGCTCGTTCATTGCATGCCTTAACTTTTGCCTAAGATGCCCTTGCGGGTTTCCATCCTAGCAGGCCTTCTGCTCTAATTTTTGCCTGGGACTGACTGCCCTTGCAGTTTTCAGCCCAGCGAGCTTCTCTCAGGGGTAGTAGCGTTTGAGTTGATCCAGGTTGACTAGAGTTGAAAATTCGTTTCCGTCCAGATCGATGAGTTGCGTAGCTCCTCCAGATAGGATAGTCTTGATGATAAACGGCCCAGACCATTTTGGTCGGAACTTCCCTCGTGGATCATAGATTGGCGCTCGTATCTCCTTTAGAATCATGTCGCCTTCTGCCAGGTCCCTAGGCTTCACTTTTTTATTGAATGCGCGCGCAATTCTCCTTTGATATCCTTGAATGTGGTAAAGTGCCCTTAAACGACGTTCATCGAATAACATGAGTTCTTCAAACCGGTTGCTCAGCCAATCTGCCTCTTGTACATTGCATTCGATCATAGTCCGGAGGGATGGAACCTCTAATTCTATGGGGAGTACGGCCTCCATGCCATAAACCAAAGAGTACGGAGTTGCCCCTGTTGGTGTACGCACAGACGTGCGGTATCCCCACAATGCCAAAGGTAGTCGTTCATGCCAATCCCTTGCAGACTGAATGGTCTTTTCCAAGATGGTTTTGATTGTTTTGTTGGCCGCCTCCACGGCTCCATTGGTCTACGGTCGGTAGGTTGTTGACTTGTGTATTTGGATCTGGAACTCTTCCAAGACTTCCCTTGCTCGGCCTTTGAAATGAACCCCATTATCGGATACGAATGCCTGTGGGACCCCATACCGATAAATAACGTTTTGCTTGATAAAGTGCGCGACTTGAACCGCGGTCAGGATTGCATATGAGGCTGCTTCTACCCATTTTGTGAAGTAATTGATAGCTACCAAGATGAACTTGTGGCCGTTAGAGGCTGCTGGCACAATCCTTCCGATGACATCAATACCCCATGTCGAGAAAGGCCATGGCGAGGTCATCTGCTGTAACTCATGTGGTGGAACATGCGTGAGGTTAGCGTGAATTTGGCACTTATGGCAACGTCGTACGTATTCCACACATTCTGTCTCCATGGTGGACCAGAAGTAGCCTTGTCTCAAAACCTTTTTGGCGAGCATCATGCCGTTCATGTGAGGACCGCATACTCCTTCGTGGACTTCCTCCATCACCATTTTCGCCTCCTCACCATGAATACACAGCTTGTGGGTTCCACAGTGAGACCTTCGGTATAGATTTCCTCCACAAATGATGTACTGGGCTGCCATTCTCCGAAGGGCGATCCTGTCTTTCTTGCTTTCTTCAGAGGGGTACTCTCCTCTTTCCACGAATCTCCAGTTATCGTAAAACCAAGGGTGACCGTCTTCGGGCTCGTTGATGGCCATGACATGTTGGTATACTGGGGTATCCCTTTGCTCGATCATAATTGGCCTTAGTTTCACACCAACAGAGATTTCAACCATAGAGGCTAATGTTGCCAAGGCGTCAGCGAACTGATTCCTGAGTCTCGGGACATGAGTGAAAGTTACTTTGTTAAAATGGGGAATGAGATCTTCGAGATCTTGATGGTACAACTTTAACTTCTCTTCCTTGACTTTCCAATCACCGTTTGCTTGAGAAACGACCAAGTTGGAATCTCCCATGACTTCCAACTTTTCTACACCGATTTCAATGGCTGCTTCCATGCCGACAATGCAAGCTTCGTATTCCGCTTGATTGTTGGTGACTTTGAAGTTGAGCTTGAATGCAAGCGGGATATGCGACCCATCCGGTGAGACCAATAGCACACCAATTCCGAATCCTCTCTGATTGGCTGCTCCATCGAAATACAATCGCCATACATCCTCAACTATGGTCATTACGCCTTCATTTGGGAACTCGAATTCGACGTCCTCCTTTCCTTCGACCGGGCAGTCGGCCAAAAATTCAGCGACAGCTCTTCCTTTTACTGACTTTCTGCTGACGTATTTTAATTCAAATTCTGCCAGCATCAATAGCCATCGTGCCATTCTTCATGTGAGTGCTGGCTTTTCGAACAAGTACTTCAGAGGATCCATTCGGGATATCAACCTTACCGAATAAGCCAGCATGTAATGTCTTAACTTTCTGGAAGCCCAAACAAGTGTCCAACATGTCTTTTCTAATGGAGTATAGCATTCTTCAGACCCAACCATCTTTTTGCTGAGGTAATAGACAGCCCTTTCAACCCCATCGTCTCCTTCCTGTGCCAGCATGCACCCCATGGAAGATGGAGTGACTGACAAGTATAGGATCAAAGGTTTTCCTGGTTCCGGCGGCATTAAGACTGGCGGATTCCTTAGATAGGCTTTGATGGCCTCGAAGGCTTGCTGACATCTGTCATTCCATGCAAATGGTGTTCCTTTCTTGAGCAAGCGGAATATGGGTTCGCATGTTGAAGTCAGTTTTGCAATAAACCGGCTGATGAACTGTATTTTGCCAAGGAAACTCCTTACGTCTTTCTCCGTCCGTGGTGGTTCCATTTCCAGAATGGCCTTAATCTTTGATGGATCGATTTCGATGCCGCGAGTGGTGATCATGAATCCGAGCATCTTCCCTGTAGTGACTCCGAATGTGCATTTAGCCGGATTGAGGCGCATCCTGTACTTCCTTATCCTTTCGAAGAACTTTCTCAACGCGGGTAAGTGACCTTCTCGCTCTTTCGCCTTAACGATCATATCGTCAACGTAAACCTCCACCTCCCTATGAATCATATCGTGCAACAAGGTTATAGCTGCTCGCTGATAGGTGGAACCCGCGTTTTTCAGCCCGAAAGGCATGACCCGATAGCAGTAGGTTCCCCATTCAGTAATGAATGTGGTCTTTTCTCGGTCTTCCGGGGCCATGAGAATCTGGTTATATCCTGAGAAGCCATCCATGAAGGAGAGTAGGGCGTGTCCCGCGGTGTTATCAACTAGTACGTCGATGTGGGGCAGAGGGAAGTCATCTTTGGGGCTAGCTTTGTTTAAGTCCCTGAAGTCCACACAGACCCTGATTTTGCCATCCTTCTTTGGAACGAGAACGATGTTAGCAACCCACTGAGGGTATTTAGTTACCATTAAGAACCCAGCATTGATTTGTTTAGTTACTTCCTCTTTTATTTTAAGCACCCAGTCGGGCCTCATGCGTCTCAGTTTTTGTTTTACTGGTTTTGCGTCAGGGTAAAGGGGAATCCGATGTTCCACGATTTCAGGATCAATTCCGGGCATATCAGCGTGCGACCATGCAAAAACGTCTTCGAATTCTTTTAACAATTCCACGAGAGCCTGACGCTCTTCTTCTGACAGCGCGGAACCGATCTGGACCATTCGGGGATTCCCTTCGTCCCTCAAATTTATTGAAACAACTTCTTCTTTTACAGGCTGAGCATGCCTTTCGTCTTCCCTTTCGATTAGGGACCGAATTCCTTCAGGGATTTTCCCCTCGAAATCGATCTCTTCATCATTGGGGTCGACACAATTTATTTCAAAATCAGGGAAGTAAGCGGAATCAGATTCATTTATTTCATCATTAGCAGAGGCCTCGAGGGCATCGTACACACGGGTAGACTCAAACTCAAAATACAGACTCTGAGGAGTTGGGCCAAGAGGCGCCGACTCAGACTCAGAAGACTCAGAAGACTCGGAAGACTCGAAGGACTCAGAAGACTTAAAGGACTCAGTTTCAGATTCGGACTCATGACTGGTTGCACTTGGTATGAGAGTCCAATTCTTATAATCTCCAGCGGCATCCATGATGAGTGAAGTTGGATCTTCAGGGGCCTCCTGCCCCAGCATCTGCACTTCTGCTTCCACGGCTATACCCAATGGTTTGTCTTCCCCGAATAAGGTTGCTAGGCTACCCCCGGCAAGAGTTTCAACCCAGTCTGCCATCTTTGTTGGTTTGATTGTTATTTCCAATTCTTCATCACTTTCAGGCCAGACATCATTAGCGAATATCTCAAACCCTGGTAGGAAGATATTGGTTTCTTTGTCCCAGAATGGTTCCGGCTGCCCTTGATAAATCTGCTTTGCCTTTTCTTTGACAAAATAATCTTCCAACCTATCTCCTTTCTTCTCCCTCCTATCCTCGGAAGGGTGGTATCCCACACCTGTTATGCGGATTAAAGTTCCTGGTTCTTCAAACTGTGCTGGCCCTTGAAGATTCTTTTCCAGCCCCAATCCTGGCATGTAGGACATTTTCTTCATTATCTTTATGGCGACATTACTAACGACAAAGTCGTCATCAATCTTGACAGTGAAAACAGAATGAGAGGTGTCAAGAGAGAAACCGCCTAGAGCAACGTCCTCTTCCCCATGTTGTATCTCCAAAAGCGGGGCATTGTCTTCCACGGGAACACGAATCCCAGAATCACCATGAATGGTGAGCATCCCAGTTTCTAGTCCCAGTCTAACTTTCTGGTGGAGTGTTGAAGGAACTGCCATGATATCAGGTCGATGCATCCAAGGTCTACCCAGCAGTAGGTTGAAGGACGTGGGAATGTTCACCACATGGAACTCCACATCTGTTTGGTAAGGCCCAAAAGTCATAGGAAGCATGAGGGTGCCAGCCACATCCCGACGGGTGTTGTCATATGCCCGAACTTTGACTTCTGATGGAGAGAAATCACTATTTTTGTATCCCAGGCAATAAGCAACACGGAGTGGACAGACATTGATTGCTGACCCATTGTCAATCAGGATTACTGGTACCCATTTTCCGTGGCATTTCAGAGTGATATGGAGTGGTCGATTGTGATCAGTTCCATCAGCGGGCAAATCCTGATCAGTGAAGGTGATAGCATGTTTGACGGGTATGGTTTTGATGAGTGCCACAAGTTCATCAGGGGTTATGGCAGAAATGACTTTTAGGTGAGAGAGAGCTTGGATGAATCCTTTGCGATGGCGGGTGGAATGAACAAGTACGTCCCAAACAGACATTTTGGCTGGAGTCTGTTCAAGCTGGCGCTTGATCATTCTTTCTGGGTCTTTCTCAGGGCGTGAAGGTTCTTTAACTGGTGAGGCAAAGGGTTGGAAAGTATCTTTGATTGGGGTAACGAACGGGTTAGAAGGTTCTTTGGTCAGTGGAGCTGGAGGGTTGGAAGATTCTCCGATTTGAAGATTTAGGGGTTGATAGATTCGACCACTCCTGGTTAATTGACCAATCTGTTGGTACTTAGACTCTTCATTCCATAAATCCGCAAGGGCCTTGCGCTTGTTTCCAATGGTAGTGTCTTGGAGGTTGGCAGCCAAGTCAGCGACAACCAGGTCTTCCCACAGATCCTCGGGCTTCCATTTCTCAGCTTCTGCTACTGCCCTATTTACAGTCCATTCTTCATTCCCCACTTTTATGTTGATGATTTCCGTATTACCCCACAAGTTTGTCTTAGCACCTGGTTCATCTTCCCATAAGTTCATCATGGCAACATCAGCGTCTTTTGGGAATGTGACAGATGACTCTGACTTAACTTCATCGACCAGGTAGTCCATTGGGTTAAACTCATTACTAGCCACATCTTCTTCAGGACCCGGCGGTTCTGGGTATGGATCAAGACCCACGTTGTTGTATGGGTCGCTAGCTATGAGATCATGGAGGTAGGAAGAGAGGTCTGGTCGAAATGGAACAGGTTCAGGCCAGTCGTAGATCACCGTCGGTGGGTATAGAGAAGGTATCTAAACGATCATTCCAGGCCAAGAGTTGGTACTCATCTGGAATTGGGTTCCACTCCCATTCAGGCATTTCTGGCAAGTTGAACATCATATTCAAAGAAAATCCATCAAGAGGGTCTGCATAAGTGTTTTGCCAATCAACTTCCCATTCTGGCTCAAAGAACGGGTTTACATCTTCTTGGAAATTAGCGACTTCAAACTCTTTCCAATCGGCAATCAAGTCTCCCCAATCCCAAAGGTAACAGAGGGCAATTTCTTCGGGAATTTCCACAACAGGCTCTGGTTCGGTATCCGGGATGATGAAAGAGGTGGGATCAAAGTCTTGGCTTTTGTCTTGGGTGATTTGGTTGATATGGAATGGGGTATTATGCTGTGGCAAGGGATTTGTCATGGTGTTTGGTTTGTCAGAAGGAGGGGTATCAATGACTTTATTGTCGATGAGGTTTTGAATCTCATGACGGAGACAGATACAGTTATCAGTGGTATGGCCATGCATTTGGTGAAAATTGCAGTAGATGTTTTGGTTTAGGTTGGGTGGAATGTTCTGTGGTGGCTGAAGGGGATTTAGCACTCCTACTTCAGTAAGCTTTTTGAGCAAGGCGGATCTACTGCTTAGCTCCGTAAACCTTGCCTTCGATAAGGTTTTAAACCCCAAGCGTAGGGCTAAGTCGTTGGAAGCATAATATCCGGAAGTCCGGGATCGTACCCACAAGGAATCGAATTCAGCTTAGATTGGATTGAAGGTTTATGTAATGGATGGTGGCGTTTGAGACGGCCAACTGAGTTTTTCCTTTGAGTGGAGTAGAAACTAAAATGAAAGACTAGAAAAGAGTTTTAATGAACTTAAAAAGGCAAGTCTAGGGATCTTCTCTCCCGTGACTAAGGCCGTTACCGATTCCCAAAGATAACTCAAGCAAGAGTCACGACCGCGCGCTCTTGCCCGGAGGATTTAACTTTAAAACTATGTTTGTCACAAGATGAGATTGACCGGAGGCGAACCAACTTGGTTGAAAACTTTTATCAAACACATAGGGGGCAACAATCTCTTGGTAAGCCGCTTGCCAAGACCGCTTGACTAAACACCTTACCAAGTAGTTTACACCCCTAGTTTAGACCAAAAATACAAGTTAGGATCTATTCCGAAACCCATGATTTTAAGCCCGAAGATTTGAGAATCGAATAACCACCTAAGTCCTTGGGATTGATTAGCCCAAGACTTAGCCAAACGACTACTCACACATATTGAAAAGACTAGAAATCATGCTAGGAAAGGTAAACATATTAAACCGATAGAATTGAAAACGAACTAGATATTATTAAGGATCTAAACCGTAGCAACAACTTTAGTATTTGGAAAATTAACAAACAACTTAAAACTTACCAAGTTCTTAAGAAATTTAGGCTAGGAAAGCTTTGAAAATCAACAAGACATTAATGGAGGAAAGTTAAGGAAAGTAATTAGCTAGCTTTCTTTTTTGAGGGAGAAAGGTGACTCTATTTATATACAAGAGACACTCTCTCTCCTCAGAAATATCTTCATTCACGCATAAAGAGGTAACTTGCCAATTAAAGAAAGTGGACAGCTGTAAAAATGTAAGTCGGTCTTATCTCGTATCGATACTCCAATCGCGTATCGATACCGAGACGGCTTGCTTCAAAATCCAAGTTCCTCCGTAGATGACCCGTATCGATACGCAGAAAACTGTATCGATACGCTGAAGCCCGGGAATGATTCTGTTTTCGAACCGTATCGATACGCTGGGATCCGTATCGATACGCTGAAGCTTGCAAATCCTTCTGATTTCAAACCGTATCGATACGCTGAGACCGTATCGATACGCTGAAGCTTGCAATCCTTCTGCCCGGTCTTGACACCCGACGGATGCATCTTCGAGGCACCGCCTACTTGCTTACCCTCTTGGTTTGTCCAATCAACTCAACAAGCACACTTATTCGCGTAAACCTGCAATGCTCGAAAGAAAAACTTACGCGCAAAATACTACAAAACGGCAACTAAACAGAAAATAAAAGACAAGAAACGGGACTAGGCGCACCAAATATCTACAATATTGGGTGCTTATCACACCCCCCAACTTGAGCGTTGCTAGTCCCGAGCAACAAAAACATACTAATAAACTAACTAGACAATCCTTCCGATAAAACAGCTCATCACATGCGCATTCCGTATTCAACTAGCAAGAGTTCCAAAGAGCAAATTTATTTAACCTTCGCAACTAACAGCTGAAAACTCAGATAGATAACTACGCAATGAGCACATTCCAAACCAAGTACAAAAATCCGTATCTTTATCAAAAGGGAGATACGGTCAACACATATGCATTTGCACGCTACAAAACATATCCCCAAGGAAAAAGGGCTCGAAGCTAGGCAATGGAGAAAAACAAAAACCATGCCTTAATTTAGGAGAGCACCTTTAAACAGATTCCGAGATACAAAGTCTAAAGCTAAAGTACGAAAGGGAAGCATGCCACACACTAAAATATGCAAATTGTCAAAAGTTGAATCAAAATGGAATGAAAGCGCACTATAGATCAACAAAGGGCTTCATTAGCTAAAATTGACCTTGGATGAACAAAAAGAACGGTTAGCAAAGAACGGGTGACGGCCATATGCTTGCTTGGTTTAACTACCCTTGGCCATCACCGACTACCAGACATCCAGTCACTGGCCACATACAGGCCTCAACAAAAAGCTTCCTAAAACTACTAGATACGAACTAAACTAATGAAAGTAAAAACAAGATAGGATAGGTGGGCTGTCAACCACCACGCACCCCGACCAAGTTTAGGGTTTTAACAAGAACTCCAACTACTCCTCGTCTCCTGAGTCTGGCTCCTCTTCTCCGAAATCATCACTATCCTCAGCATCCACAACCGGTAGTGGTGCATATGGCTCGCTAGTAGACCCCTCTTGTCTTGACAACATGTAATCCAGCTTGTGGTCGATCCTCTCTTGCCTCCTAGTATTCTCTCGGATTTCCTTTTTCAGCTTACGGTGGCTATTCATTGTTGCCACCCCCTGGCAGAACAGCAGCTTTTGCCACACTGATTGCTTGGCACGTTTGGGCGGCATTGTAGTAAGGTAACTCCCACCTAGCACACCCTCTTCTCCTCCAGCTCCCCTCGTCTGCGACACACTCTTGGTCAAACTTGTGCTATTCAGAATCCCTGGCTCAAGTTTTCCCCACTCCTCATAATTCTCCCTCGGAACACCCTTTTCCATACAAATCTTGGTTATCATGCATGGGTATGGCATCCTTGTGTAAGATGGCGCATTGGACTTAAACTCTACCATTTGGCGAAAAATGTACTTCGACCAATCTTTCACGGTTCCAGGATCCATAAACGAGTAAAGCATCTCGCCCTCGGACTTCGCCGGCTTGTTCTCGGTGCCCCTTGGGTTCAAGTTGTAATGCACAAATTGGTTAATCAGACGGTATTCCTCTTTAAATTTACCCGGAACATGGGGCCGTTTGGCTTCCGCCGGATTGGTGTACAAAGCCTGATTCACTTCATTCCTCGAGGCATAATCTTCCCTCGGCAAGTTAATAGACGCAGCAGGGGGTCGAGCATAATCTATAGCCCTAGCAATGGTCTCCGGGTCCACCACAACGGTAACCCGACCAATCTTAGAAGTAATCCGGGAACCCCTATCAAACATCTTCCCCAACTCGGGGACTTTCACATTTTTATAGAAATCTCTCACCATGCCTTTAATATAACCCGGATTTTGACGAAAGAAATAAGCCAAACCTTGTTCGGTGATCCTCCGGACGCAGATATGATTCGGCCCAAGACTTTGCACATCAACGTGGCGCTCGTTTTTCACCCCCCTTTTCACAAAGCTCCTCTCCCACCTCGCTTGTTTGTCAGCCTTTACCTCGTCCGAGGTCCGTTTCCTCCTTGACCCAACTTGGGCCTGCTCTGGATTAGCCATCATTTCTTCCTCCTCCTCAAAATCTCGAAGAACCTCATCCTCCTCTTGAATCTCAGGTTGGCGAGAGGAGGATGCCACGTTGGTAACCGGGACCCTTGGAGGTTTATTAGCAGCCCTCTTAAGCCTCGGCATTTCAAAATTTCCCAAAAATTTCGGATCTTGGACAGGGGAAGTTTGGGTTTCGGATTTTTGGTAAGTGGGGGTAAGAATGGTGGTAGGAATTGGTTGTAGGTGGTTTATATGGTGGAAATATGGAGGTTTTGTGGCTTTTTGGTGGTGGGAACACGAAAAACCGAAGAGAGAGAGAGAGGGTACGAAAATACCTTGATTTTTTTGAGAGATGAGACGTACCCACGGATTGATGCTTGAATCTTGGAGAGAAGGTGATTTGGAGTGGATTTGGTGAAAGATTTGTGAGATTTGGTGGTGTATTAGAGGTTTTGGGGTTAGGGTTAGTGAGAGGGGCGGCGGCTATGGAGGTTTAGAGAGAGAGAGGGGAGTTTGGAATGACAAGGGTCGAACACCGATCTGTTTTTAAAAACCCAGATTATTGAACCGTATCGATACGCTCACACCGTATCGATACCGAGAAGTCTTCCCCTGTAACCCGTAGCTGACCCGTATCGATACGTAGAAATCCGTATCGATACGCTGAACTCTCAAAACCTTCTGTTTCCAAACCGTATCGATACGCAGAAATTTGTATCGATACGCTGAAACCTCAAAATCCTTCTGCTTGAAATGGAGTGTCAATACTCAGAAAACCGTATCGATACTCATTCACTTCCCCTGCACTCCTCAATTTTCAACCCCTTTAGCTCATTCCAACGCCCATATGCAACTCACAAACACCCAAAGCATTGTCGAAACCACGAGAAACCAGTAATTCAGCCACCAAGAAGCAATCAAATCCAACCAAACATCCGGTTTCCTAAGGTTAAAAGTGGGAACGACTCGGACTCGGCTTATTCAAAAGGACAAATGAGACTCATATGTGGCTTGATCATACAAAAATGCCTTGTATCATATCCTAAGTGCGCTATAGATTCCAAATCGATTCAAATTAGACAACACACGTATCTAGGCATGAACATGAGATTATTATCTAACTAAGGATGCAAGAAAAAAAAACAGAAATGGGATATGAGCCAAACTTGATCAAAACATACTCGAACGTCGTGAATTCCACCTTAGTCCATTCATGCAAGTTGTGGTATACAAAATTTGCGTTAACGAACTCTTTCAAAACAACACTTCATGAGCATGTGCCAAGTTGTTTTAATCCACTAATTTTGTAATAACGGAAGGATTGTCCTACTAAAAATGAAAAAAGTTAACCGAAACACAAATAACATATATATAGCATATATATAACCCTCCCCCCAACTTAAGATATGCTATGCCCCCATAGCATGAAAAAGAACGCTTAGAGAGGGAACAAAAGATGGTACCTACGGGGGAATGTCAACCCCCGGATACCTCGACCAAGTTGGAGGCTTTGATGCCAATTGCCCGTTCCAGTCAGGTTTTATGCTGCCAGAGCTTACTCTTTCGGTTCTGCCCACTCGGAATCAGCAGTAGACCCTGCAAGACGTAAGAGAAAGACCTTCCACAAGACAATTGACATTAGAACCGTCCGGCTCGTGTTATCCAGGCGCAAAAAATCAAAAAGAAACAAAAAGGAACAAAAAGGTACACCACCGATATTCACGCAATCTTACGAGTCATACTTTTCTTCCCGAGTCTCACCGGCGAGGTAAGACACGGGTGGCTATACCAGACCGTCAAGTTTGTTACATCATGCCCGAAGTAAAATTTACCGCTTGACCTCGCCAAGCAATTAAGCCCAGCGTTCCCTATGATCTAAACAAGGTGAGACAAGACAGAGCCTAGCGCCAAAGCACGGGAGTATCAAATCTCACCCACAGACCTAAACTGCCCCCGATAGGGACATATCTGGAAAGCATGGATCATTAACGGTAAACTACTACAAAGAAGAACTAATTAAAGCCCTAACAATGATGCATTAGTGAAATCTTATAGTGTGAAAATCCCAGAACTAAAATAAAGAAGAGCGAATATGTACAGACTAAACATTGCCCTTACTAACCGGAGCTGGGCACACGATCCTTGTTTTAGTAGCGGCGTGCGAAGCTACAAATACCCAAGTCAATGGTGGGTACCCCCTACCCGGGGGCCGGGTCCGACAAACAGTTAAGTTCAGCGGTTACGCTTTCGCTCCCCGTGCAAATATAGTTAAACCACCCTAAGAAACAACATCAATGGAATAAACGGGAGTACCCAAGTCCTCGTCGGGCTCCCCAACTTCAATATAACCAAGAAATGGCTTAAGCCGTTGTCCATTTACTTTAAACACGTTCCCATTGGACTCATTCTCAATTTCTATGGCTCCGTGAGGAGCGACAGATTTAACAACATAAGGGCCGGCCCAACGGGACCTTAACTTGCCAGCAAACACATGCAATCTAGAATTGTACAAAAGCACTCTTTGGCCTATCACAAAATCCTTTCTAAGAATGTTCTTATCATGCATGGCCTTGACTTTGGCTTTATATGAACTAGAGCGATCATAAGCATCATACCTGAGCTCCTCAAGTTCATTGAGTTGAAGCTTCCTCCTAGCACCGGCAAGCGGAATGGAGGCGTTCATTTTCTTTATCGCCCAATAATCTTTGTGCTCCAATTCCACCGGAAGATGGCAGGGCTTTCCATAAACGAGACGATAAGGCGACATCCCCAACACCGTTTTATAAGCAGTACGGTAAGCCCACAAGGCGTCGGTCAACCGAAGGGACCAATCCTTGCGGGTAGGATTAACCGTTTTCTCCAGAATACCCTTTATCTCCCGATTGGCTAGCTCAGCTTGTCCGTTAGTCTGAGGATGATAAGCTGTTGAGACCTTGTGCACAATCCCATACTTCTTCATTAAGGCTGCGAATGACCGATTGCAGAAATGCGTGCCTTGGTCACTAATAATTGCTCTTGGCATCCCAAACCGTGCCAATATGTACTCCCGGAGGAACTCAACTACGACTTGAGCATCATTGGTGCGAGTTGGGATCGCCTCTACCCACTTGCTAACATAATCAACAGCAAGTAAAATGTAAAGGAAGCCAAATGATGTAGGAAAGGGCCCCATAAAATCTATGCCCCAGCAATCGAAAACTTCAATGATTAAGATGGGATTTTGGGGCATCTCGTTGCGTCGAGTGATCTTTCCCAAGGCTTGACACCGTTCACAAGTCCTAACAAACTCGAACGTGTCCTTAAACAAGGAAGGCCAATAGAACCCGCATTGCAAAACTTTAGCTGCAGTCTTCTTGAAAGAGAAATGGCCGCCACAAGCCTCCGTGTGGCAAAAGTTCATGATACTCCGATGTTCGGAGTCGGGAACGCACCTCCGGATAATTTGATCCGCACAATACTTAAACAGATACGGATCGTCAAAAGAGAAACGCTTCACCTCCGCTAAAAACCGACGCCTTGCTTGCGTATTCCACTGAGCAGGCATCAAACCGGTAACCAAGTAGTTCACAATGTCGGCATACCATGGGGTTGTGGAGATTGCAAAAAGCTGCTCATCGGGAAAGGAGTCGCCGATAGGAATGTGAGACGTGTGGTCTTCGAACTCCAATCGAGACAAGTGGTCAGCTACCACATTCTCGACACCCTTTTTGTCTTTAATGGTGAGGTCAAACTCTTGTAGGAGTAAAATCCATCTAATCAATCTCGCCTTAGCGTCTTGCTTCGTGAAAAGGTATTTAAGGGCGGAATGATCGGTGTACACGGTGATCGGGGCTCCAACTAGGTAAGAACGGAACTTGTCAAGTGCAAAGACTATAGCTAACAACTCCTTCTCGGTAGTTGAATAATTCATTTGGGCCTCGTTCAAAGTCTTGCTAGCGTAATAAATGACATACGGCTCCTTCCCTTGGCGTTGTCCCAACACTGCTCCCACGGCGTAATCGCTCGCGTCGCACATAAGCTCAAATGGTAACTCCCAATCTGGAGACCGCACGATAGGTGGCGAGGTAAGACTTGACTTGAGCTTGGTGAAAGCGGCCTCACACGCCGGTGTCCACTCAAATGGCACATCCTTTGCGAGCAAATGACACAACGGTCGAGCAATGGAACTAAAATCCTTTATGAACCGGCGATAGAAACCGGCATGCCCCAAGAAAGATCGAATGTCCTTTAAGCACTTTGGTGTCGGAAGGTTCCCAATTAAGTCAATCTTGGCCCGATCGACTTCAATTCCTTTGGATGACACAATGTGGCCAAGCACGATGCCTTCGGTCACCATGAAGTGACATTTTTCCCAATTTAAGACCAGGTTCTTTTCCTCACATCGAGCCAATACGAGCCCCAAGTTGGTAAGACACGCTTTGAAAGAATCACCAAAGACGGAGAAGTCGTCCATGAACACTTCCATGATCTTCTCCACCATGTCGCTAAATAGGCCCATAATACACCTTGAGAAGGTACCGGGGGCGTTGCAAAGCCCGAACGGCATACGACGATAAGCAAAGGTCCCGAATGGGCACGTAAACGTTGTCTTCTCTTGGTCCTCCAAAGCCACCTCTATTTGATTGTAACCGGAGTACCCGTCTAAAAAGCAATAGAACTTGTGGCCGGCCACCCTCTCCAAGATTTGATCTATGAAGGGAAGAGGAAAGTGGTCCTTTCTTGTACTTGCGTTTAACTTTCGATAGTCTATACACACTCTCCAACCGGTTTGGACACGCGTTGGGATAAGCTCATCCTTGTCATTTCTCACTACCGTCACCCCGGACTTCTTTGGTACCACTTGTATTGGGCTAACCCACTTAGAATCCGCAATCGGATAAATTATGCCGACGTCCAGGAGTTTGAGCACTTCCGCTCGCACAACGTCCTTCATTATTGGGTTCAATCGCCGTTGAGGCTGGTGAGATGGCTTAACATCATCCTCTAGGTAAATATGGTGGGAGCAAAGAGATGCTTCGATACCCTTAATGTCGGCTATAGACCACCCGATTGCCTTAGAATGCTTTCGCAATAAAACAAGCAATTCCAACTCTTGAAGTTCGCTTAGAGCAGAGGATACCACAACCGGGTATGTTTGGCCATCGCCAAGATAGGCATACTTGAGTGTATCCGGAAGCGGCTTAAGCTCGAGCGTTGGCGGTTCCACACTAGACGGGACGGCTCGCTTCTCAATAGGGGGTAGCTCCTCAAATTTTGGAATCCACGGGGTAATCCCACACACCTCCTCCTCATCTAGTAAGGAACACATATACACCACTTCGGGTGCATTAAGAAAATCAACCTCGGCGGATGTGAGTGCTATTTCCAACTCGTCTTTGCAAATGAACTCATTGACATGGTCCTGGACAAGTGAATCAATCATGCTCACTCCATAAACATCCTCATCATCCCCCATGTGGCTCCCGACATGGAACATATTAACTTGCATCTTCATGTTACCAAAACTCATGTTGAGTCGACCATCCCGGCAATGAATCACGGCATCGGATGTTGCTAAGAAAGGTCGTCCAAGAATAATTGGAACGGATGATTGAGCTGCCGGCACCGGACAAGTGTCTAGAACCACAAAGTCAACTGGATATACAAATTGGTCGACTTGAACTAGCACATCTTCGACCATCCCCTTGGGAATTCGAATACTCCTATCCGCCAATTGTAAAGTCACCCGCGTTGGCTTCATCTCGCCCAACCCAAGTTGTTCATAAACCGAAAATGGTAAAAGATTGACGCTCGCCCCCAAATCAAGGAGAGCTTTCTCAACAACCTTGCCCCCTATAGTGATGGAGATAGTAGGACACCCCGGATCATTGTACTTGGGCGGAAGGGTTGACTCGAAAAGTGAACTAACTTGTTCGGTCAGGAACACCTTCTTTTGCACTTGGAGCTTCCGTTTGTGAGTACACAAGTCCTTTAAGAACTTGGCATAAGACGGAATTTGCTTGATAGCATCGATCAAAGGGAGGTTGACGGTTACTTGTTTTAACACATCGTAGATGTCGGTATTAAGATTTGGCTTGGCCGGCGTCCGTAAGCGGTTGGGATAAGGTGCGGGAACAGTGAAAGTTTGTGGGACATCTCCCTCCTTAGACTTTCCTGTCTCTTCTTCCGAAGGAGCTTGCTTGGGAGATTCCTCACTTGGTATAGTTGGCTTGGACGGAGTTGGAGAAGGTAGGAAACTAGGAGCGACTGGCGGTTCCACTTGAGCGTTGTCCACCGTCTTCCCACTCCTCAAAGAGATAATGGCCTTCGCTTGCTCGGGGAAAGGCACCGAAGAGCCTTGCGCGAAGTGTTGGCCTTGTGGATTGGCCACAGGTTGAGTAGGGAGTTTTCCTCTCTCTTGTTGTAAAACACCAATGGCCGTAGTCAATTTACCCATTTGACTTCGCATGTCATTCAGTGCTTGAGTGGTTTGATCGTTGGTGGTTATTTGCATCTGACAGAACGTATTCATAGTGTCCTCCAAAGATCACCGCGGAGGAAATGGTTGTGGTTATTGAAACTGGTTTTGTCCTTGAAATTGTCCCGGAGGTTGAAAACCGGGCGGACCTTGAATTGCAGGAAACCGTGGTGGACCTTGGAGTTGGGGTTGTCGCCAATTCTGATTCTGAGCGGGAGGAGGTGCTTGTGAAGTCGATGAAGAACCCGCCTCATTCTGATTATTCCAACGGAAAGCCGGATTAGACCGCAACCCCGGATTGTAAGTATTGGAATACGGATCCCAACGTTGGTTCAATGCACACGCTTCTTCCGGAGGGAGTTGACTAAAATGGTGCCGAAGGGCGGGGATGGTAGGGCAATTATCGGTAGAATGGCCCACCATCTCGCAAATCACACACACTTCCTCCAATTGTCGAACCTCTTTTACTTCCTTAACGTGAACTGCGTCCAACTTCATCTTATCCAATTTTGTCGATAGCTCATCTAGTCTTGTCTCAAAAACGTTATGCTCGTTCACTGAGAACTTGCCGGAGCCACCTGGTCCTTGATTCCTCATAGCTTGATCACCCGGATCTATGTACTGCCAAGATTGAGCCCTTTCTGCCAAAGCATCTAAAAACTCCCAAGCGGTATCGGGATCCTTCCCCATAAAGTCACCGCTTCCCATCGTATCAAGAAGTTGTTTGGCCTGCTGATCGCAACCCAAGTAGAAATGGTTGATCACTAAGTACATGGGAAGATTGTGGTGTGGAATGGCCGCGAGCAAATCCTTGTACCTTTCCCAAAGCTTGTAAAAGACCTCCCCATCCTTCTGCTTGAAATTCTGAATTTGGTCCATAAGAAGCTTGGTTCGGCTAACCGGAAAAAACTTAGTTGTAAACACATCCTGAACTTCGGACCAAGTTAACAAGGAGCGAGGCTTCAAGGAATGGAACCATTGCTTGGCCTTGTCCTTGAGTGAGAAAGGAAACAATTTCAAACGAGCTTGGTCAAGCTGTCCCGGCCCCGTCACGAAAGTGCTAACAATGGTCTCGAATTCCCGAATATGAGCATAAGGATCCTCAAGTTCACGGCCCCGAAACTCTGGTATAACCCGGTGATATTCTGGCTTGAAAGCAAATGCATTTGCAGCGGTACAAGTCGGAATAGCTATAGGTGACACATGCGGACCTCTTTCCGGTGTTAGGTAATCACGCAACGTCCGGGCTGGTGGTTGATCCGCCATTGGCCTTAACAGAGGTGCTAACTCACGTGGTGGAGAGTATGCCTGAGCGATATTATGAATCCTCGGAGGAGAAACAGAGCGATGCAACCGTTTCGATAAAGGACTACGATATACGTTGAGCATACACCTTGCACAAACTAATTAAACAGACTAGAGGGGCTATGCCGCCGCCTCGTTCTCAACAACAGAATATTCCGTGGGGTTATGCCACCGCCACGTTCAACAACTAAAAAGTAAAGCAATAAAAAGGGCAATTGACGCTCAACTTAGCTTCGTTAAACCTCAAGTCGAATTGATGGCTCAGTTAGAGGTATCCGCTAGTTTGAGTTCAACACACAAAAGAAAAGAAAAGAAAACGGAGTACTCACAATGGTTTGTCGATCCTCCAAAATAAGCTATAATAAGAATCCCCGGCAACGGCGCCAAAAATGCTTAGCTCCGTAAACCTTGCCTTCGATAAGGTTTTAAACCCCAAGCGTAGGGCTAAGTCGTTGGAAGCATAATATCCGGAAGTCCGGGATCGTACCCACAAGGAATCGAATTCAGCTTAGATTGGATTGAAGGTTTATGTAATGGATGGTGGCGTTTGAGACGGCCAACTGAGTTTTTCCTTTGAGTGGAGTAGAAACTAAAATGAAAGACTAGAAAAGAGTTTTAATGAACTTAAAAAGGCAAGTCTAGGGATCTTCTCTCCCGTGACTAAGGCCGTTACCGATTCCCAAAGATAACTCAAGCAAGAGTCACGACCGCGCGCTCTTGCCCGGAGGATTTAACTTTAAAACTATGTTTGTCACAAGATGAGATTGACCGGAGGCGAACCAACTTGGTTGAAAACTTTTATCAAACACATAGGGGGCAACAATCTCTTGGTAAGCCGCTTGCCAAGACCGCTTGACTAAACACCTTACCAAGTAGTTTACACCCCTAGTTTAGACCAAAAATACAAGTTAGGATCTATTCCGAAACCCATGATTTTAAGCCCGAAGATTTGAGAATCGAATAACCACCTAAGTCCTTGGGATTGATTAGCCCAAGACTTAGCCAAACGACTACTCACACATATTGAAAAGACTAGAAATCATGCTAGGAAAGGTAAACATATTAAACCGATAGAATTGAAAACGAACTAGATATTATTAAGGATCTAAACCGTAGCAACAACTTTAGTATTTGGAAAATTAACAAACAACTTAAAACTTACCAAGTTCTTAAGAAATTTAGGCTAGGAAAGCTTTGAAAATCAACAAGACATTAATGGAGGAAAGTTAAGGAAAGTAATTAGCTAGCTTTCTTTTTTGAGGGAGAAAGGTGACTCTATTTATATACAAGAGACACTCTCTCTCCTCAGAAATATCTTCATTCACGCATAAAGAGGTAACTTGCCAATTAAAGAAAGTGGACAGCTGTAAAAATGTAAGTCGGTCTTATCTCGTATCGATACTCCAATCGCGTATCGATACCGAGACGGCTTGCTTCAAAATCCAAGTTTCTCCGTAGATGACCCGTATCGATACGCAGAAAACTGTATCGATACGCTGAAGCCCGGGAATGATTCTGTTTTCGAACCGTATCGATACGCTGGGATCCGTATCGATACGCTGAAGCTTGCAAATCCTTCTGATTTCAAACCGTATCGATACGCTGAGACCGTATCGATACGCTGAAGCTTGCAATCCTTCTGCCCGGTCTTGACACCCGACGGATGCATCTTTGAGGCACCGCCTACTTGCTTACCCTCTTGGTTTGTCCAATCAACTCAACAAGCACACTTATTCGCGTAAACCTGCAATGCTCGAAAGAAAAACTTACGCGCAAAATACTACAAAACGGCAACTAAACAGAAAATAAAAGACAAGAAACGGGACTAGGCGCACCAAATATCTACAATATTGGGTGCTTATCATCTACGAGTGCTGAATTGGGTAAAGGCTCTTTGTTGGGACTTTGGTTTTTCCGAGATTTGGTTTACTTCTGCTGGTTTTGCGGATGAGGTTCCAGCCTGATTGGAATTCCCGAAGAGGACATTACTGTTTCCTGAGTATATCCTTTTGGGCTTTGTTGCTGATTCCTTTCTTTCCAATGTTCCGTCTCGCAGTGCTTCCTCCACAGCCAGGCCTGAGTCATAGAAGGTTTCGAAATTCGGGGCCGCTTGAGAGAGAACCATGTATGGAGCAAACGAGTTGGGCAGATTTTTGGTGATGATCCTTATTTGTTCTTTTAAGTCCGGTTTGCTTTGCATCTGAGTGGCTTTGGCCCTCCAACGTTTCACAAAGTCGGCGAAGCCTTCTTTCTCATCCATCTTGGTGCTTTCTAGTTCTCTCGTGATCATCTTTAGGTCGACATTGAAATCGTATTGAGCCACAAATGCCGTCCCAATATCTTCCCAAGTCCTTTTCTTAGAGGGTTCCAGGGTAAGAAACCATTGCAAGGCCGGCCCTGCCAAGGATTCGTGAAATAGCTGGGCCATGGCTTCCTTTTCGATTCCCCTCATAGTAAGCGAACCTACATACCCTTGAAGGTGAGCTTTTGGGTCTCCGGTACCGTCAAACTTTCCGAAATCCACCCCTTTGAACTTTTCTGGTAACTTAGCGTTAGGGAACAAGCACAATTTGTTCATGTCAATTTCCCCTCTTCCTAATCGCTTGTTTTCTTGCATAGATTCTTCCAGCTTACCAATTTTGACCATGAGAGCGGCTAAATTGGGATCGATTGCCGGCGTGTCTTTAGCTGGCGTCTCCTCCTTGGGTATGTCAGTTTTTACCAAAAGGTTGTCGCAAACCTCTTGCATGGTTTCCATTATCATATTCATGTCGCCTTTCATGGACGCAACCGAAGCTTTGAGTTGCATATCCATCCCAGCAAGGGATTGCCTAAACTGAGCATCCATGGTAGACATGTTCTGCCTAAGCTCTTCTATCCCGTTTCCTTGGTCAGCCATGGGTAAGAGATTTTCAAGTGACGGAGGCTCCTGTATTGCTGGACTTAACGAAACCGCTAATGACGGCGGGCCATCCTGTTCTATGTGGACCTCAACCAGTTGGGTTTCTTCCAGGGTATCTACGCGAACCAATCTTCGAGACGGACGAAACCAATTGGGTAGAGCCTCTTCTTTTTGCAGGTGTCCAATGTTTCTGAACTTGTAGCAAAGCAAAAGGGAACAACTCAAAATCCGCCCTTAGTGTCTCTCCTACCTTCTACGTGCCTTCTAGGTCCTAGAACCTACCGTGACTTGAGTTGCACTTGGGTCATTTGTACAGAAGATTTCTGACGATCCGGGTAGGTACTGTTAGGCAGGTTAAATTCCGATCGTTTTCGGAACCAGAGCCAATCTCCTTATCTTGACCATCCGAGACAGAGCAATGTGACTGTCAGAATCCAAATACGCACACCTTCAAAGTTAATCCCATGTCAAGGGAGCCGTTCGGGCACGGCAAACACCGGAGGTATCGCAACCCCCATGGATTTATAGTCTCCTAGACTGACCGAAAAGTCCTAAAGAATTCTAAGGGAGCCTAATCCTCTAGCCTGCAGGATGCAATGATGCATGAATGATATGTATGTACAAAGAAATACACATAAACAGGATATATCACATAAGTCCTAGCCATGGGTTCCTGTCCTAGTTAGGAAAGTTCTATGGTTATGTACAAGTGCAAAGGCCGGTTTTGGTTTGAGAGGGGTTCCCCGGACTAGAGCCAAGATGTACTACCCCATGTCGAGTGTATTGCAAGACAATGGTCGAACAGCACGATGGCCCATCATAGTCGAGGGTTGCTAGGCATTTCGGGAGAGCTTGTCAGCGGTAAACCGGGCAAGATAGCCGAAACACACTAGCGAGGCTTGTGCGGTGCATAGTGTAAAAGAAAGTTAAGTTCTCCAAATTGTATTAAGCCCCCCAAGTAAAATGCATTTCAAGTTTGGCCCTCTTGATTATCCAACACTTCTTTATGTATTTTTTTTGTTTTTTTTTTTTAAAAAAGAAGTTTTGAATAAAAGTCCCTAGCAGAGTCGCCACTGTGGGCTCTCGCGCCCGTTGGTGCGATTTGTGACAGAGTCGCCACCCAGATTTTTGAGATGGATGATCCGAGGAACCGAGGGGGTTTTGTTTTGAAAAGAAAGAAAATGGCCTTTTGATCTAGCGAAACTGTTTGAGATTTTGGATTTGGGAGCCAGGTTACGAACGTGGAAGGTTTTATGGAAAAGCACCCCGCTCGCCCGGTGAACACCGGTCTCTACTAAGCATTTTGAATGGGGGGATTAATACGATTCGGAAAACCTCAAAAACATGTAAAAGGGGAAAGGGAACAAGATAAATCATAACACGTTGTCGTGCTAGTGGTGCTTGCTGTACAGAGATGATAAAAATGACATAGCGATGATATAAACAGGAAAGGTACAAACAGACTGTTTGAATCACTGCCCTCCGTCAGACGGCATATCGGCTTATAACGCGCGGTTTACCAATATGCCGTGCGTCGTTCCAATCTCGATACCAAACTTTTATAGTTTTGTAAAGCTTCGCACGGTGCACCCATTACATCGCACGGTTTTATTTTAAAGCTTCAGACAACTCACAGCCGTCAGATCATCTCAGATCTGTGCCATTCTTTCAAACCATGAAGAGAAAGCCATATTTGATACGTTTGCTTGTTTTGAAAAGATCTATGGAGTTTAAAACATGGCTTGTAGAAATGGTCTCATTCTGAGACAGCTTTTGGTATACAGAAAAGACCCAACAACGGACGATCGCGTTCCAGACAGTTCGATCAAGAAAACAGTGTTCTTTCGAAATGCCGTGCGTGCAAGTCGACTACGCCGTGCAACGCTCCGAAGAGCCTCGCGGCATAGCACACCTTTGCACAGAGCACTGGTTTTGTTTTGTAAAAGAGATTTTTGGTCAGATCTCAACCAAAAGGGTTAAGCCTGAAAACAGAAAGGTCCCCTCAGGGGCCAGGACAGAGCCTAGCCTAAGGAAACTTGGTTTTTACCTTAGATCTGGAGCTTGAATGAGCTTTGATGAAGGCGGATGGACGTTGGAATGTTGAAAAAGAGAGTAGAAGTATGGATGTGTGTAATAGATGGGTATATTGGGTAGTTGGGACCTCAAAGTTAGTAAGGAACTAACTTCAATGGTGAAGAGAAAAATGGAGTAAAGGGAATGTCTTTTGAGAACAACATTCTCAAGGCTTGTAAATAGGAAAGTGGGTGTGAAAGCAAGAAGAGAGAGAAAGGGTATAATGGTGATCAAGGGCCCTTTTTCCTTGAGTGGAGGGGTGTATTTATAGGCAAGAGCCTTGGATTTTGAATTTCAAAAGTTTGAGGTATTTTCTGGGCAGGCCAGAAGTGTGCTTTCGGCTGAGTCGTATTGCAGCTGTGGCTCAAATGGGCGTGGCCGACAGCTTTCTGAGCCAGTCAGAACTTTATCCAAAATGCCGTGCGGTTAACCTCATGACTGCGTGCGGTGTATTAAATTTCGATACGCCGCGCGGTGTAGAAGTGTCGCGCACGGTACTTTAGGTTCGGTCCATGGCTTTTTGGGTTTTCTCTGGGCTTTTGGGTTTTTGGGCTTTTCTGAGTTTTTCTGGGCTGATGGTTGGTTTGGGTTGTAGATGTTGGAGGAATACTTCATTCAAGCTCGCAAAAGGCTTTGTTTCCTTTATTTCATCATCGGGGAGGTCAAAGACCCTTCGAGGTCCGGATTGGGGTGTCTACAACCACCAGCAACCGTTAGCGAGGAAACAGTAATTTCCTCACCAATACTCTTCCTTTAGCGAGGAAATTGATTTCCTCACTAAAAATTTCCTCGCAAAAAACATGATTTCTTGTAGTGATAGGTGGGACAAGTTGGGTTCACAAAAATAACAGATATGCATATTGGAATTAATTATACTATATTTGGTTTGGTGAGATAAATATGATGAGGGTAATTTTCGACCTTTGGATGTGGAGATAAAGATGATGAGGGTATCTCCTCCATTAATTAGTTAAATGTAATACTAAATGGACAAATAGTCCAGACTTCGGGTTAGTGCTGTGCAGTGAGCACCGTGCTACACACCTCCAAGCTGTCGGATCATGTATCCGACGGCTCGGATCTCATCTCGGCAACCAACGATCGAGAGCCGTTCATTGCTGAGATGAGATTCGAGTTGTTGGATGCACGATCCGACGGCTCGGAGGTGCGCAGCACGGTGCTGCGTACGCCACTGCACAGCACCCAGCTGCGCACCTCCAAGCTGTCGGATCGTGCATCCGACGGCTCGGATCTCATCTCGGCAACCAACGATCGAGAGCCGTTCATTGCCGAGATGAGATCTGAGCCGTCGAATGCACGATCTGACGGCTTGGAAGTGCATAACACGGTGCTGCGCACATCACTGCACAACACCATCCCCTAATTGCAAATAGTCCACTATTGTCCAATTACCCTTACTTTCGTGTGCAAACAAACACCGAACTATGGAGTACGGAAAAAAGAGGGTATATGTGAGTCCACCCTCAATTACGTTCATAGACCCCACCTATCTTATCCCACCATCAAACATACCAATTAAGTATAAATACGGATTGAGACAAAAAAATTTGCAAGAAAAGGGATTATCTTTATCCCCATAGTGCTACCAGACCATTTTGTTTGAGTCTTTTGGGTTCATTTCCTCCAAGTCTAATGTGATTATCGAAACTGTTCATTTGTACAACTCTTTGCTACCTTCAACCATGCCGAAAATCATATTTTGAGACCAAAGGCCTTGTTCTAGAACACCTTCTTAAAAAAATTATTTATTTCACATTTTCAAACTTAAAAATAATGTAAATGAAATTTTATTTTTTTATTTTTTTTGCCAAAAGATCTCAATAAGATCTATCGAACAAGATCCATATTACTGAAAATATTATTTGCATAAACACAATATTTTTTAGTTCAAAATTATCTTCTTAAAAAAAAAAGTACTTAAAATGGGTTCCTGAACACACTCCAAGTCACAAAACAAAAAAAATAATTGAGCCTCAAAAAGTTTTGCTATAGCATTTAGTGACTCACAATTGGTCACTAAATAGGAAAGATTTTGCGACTAGAGCACCCTAGTCGCTCAAACATTTAATACAGAGATATAATGTAACCAGCTTCTTCTTGGTCGCAAAATAGTCATATGTTGGTCGCAATACTTATTCATTCAACTCTTTTACGTGAAAAAATACATTCTGGTCGTTAAATGAATTAGAGTTTGGTCGTTAAAAGTTTTTCCGCTAGCGGTAAAGTTTGGCGCCAAAGAATAGGTGACTCGTATTTACCGACCAACACATTGGGTCGCTCGTTGGAACAACTTTCATCTTTTTGCGACCAAGGAAGCTCTTAGTCGCAAGTACCATAGCAAAGGAGACCCAGATTTTGTTAGTCGCAAAAAGTTGGTCGCAAAGAACACAATTTGTTGTAGTGCCCTCAAATACACATGGGTTCCACGTGTTAAATGAGTGTGAGACCCATGTATATATGAGGAGTTGTGTTCGAATAATTATGCACCTAGCATATCTCTGGCATTTGATTGATAGATTTTTAAGTTCCGCCCCAAGCTTGGTGTAGGCGAGTGTGATCAAAATGATACAACCACAAATACATTTTGCACAAATTGATGTACAAATACCATTTGGTGTACACCACATTAGCGTGTGTACCATTTTGGTGTATACCACAAGTAATATGAAATACCTTTTGTTTGGGTCTCCTTTCAAAAATTCTCTCCAAAATTTTCACTATTTCGTCATCTGTAATTTTTTCATCTTTAGTGATTTTTTATCAAATTCTTTTACTTATTCTTTACTTTTTGATATACATAGCGTACTTCTATTAAGAATTAAAAAAAGTTTGTTAAATAGTTAAAAAAATAATACGCAAACCCATTAAATTTTTTGTATCTCAAAATTAACAAACAATGAAACAAAGATACATGTTTCATTGCTCTCCAAAGAGCAACTCTTCTCAAAATCTCACTCAAGGGGTGCTGAGTTGAAACCCAAATCCAACTAAGGATTCTTAAGGTTCCAGATATAAATGATCGGAGTTGTTCTGATTGTTTAAAACATTTTTAAAGCATTCTAGTAAAAAAACCCAGCTCTATTAGATACTAGTAAATTTTTGATCGATTCTAAGCCCAATTTGTTGACTGGAAATTGAGCGTAAAATCGATCAAGCTCTTACTATTATCCGACGTAGTTGATTTTTTTACAGGAATGCTTAAAAAATATTTAAAAGAAATTGAGCAACTCCGATCATTTGTGTGGAACCCTTGAGTGGGCCCCATAGAATGCTGTGAACCTTTAGTGTACACCAAATGGTACACCCAAGCAGGGCTCCGCTCATTTGCACTATGGTGTGGTGCATTTCAGGGATTGCGCCTTTTATCATGCTCTTTTGCAAGGGTATGCACTGATATGCAATGTGATTTTAGAATAGGGGTATGAAGTCTATTTCATCTGAATCGAAGGTGTGTTTATGGATTTTGCCCTCTTGAATAATCTATCTGTGAGGGTGAGTGAGAAAATTCCAAGCGGTTATCACGTGAACGCGGTTTTTCCCCTGCCTCATTAGCATTAATTTCTCCAACCTAGGACGCATGTCTCTTTCTCCTTAAAATCCCAATTTATTATGCCTGCTTCTAACACTTCTACCTAACGAAAATTAATCCTTTTCACTGTTAACTCCAACAACCAAGGTTTCGTTTTTTTGGGAAAGCTCCTCCGTAGCAGGAATTTCTTCAACCTAGGATGATGTCTCTTTCTCCTTAAAATCTCAATTTTGCTATGCCTGCTTCTAACTCTTCTACCTAATGGAAATTAATCCTTTTCACCGATAACTCCAACAACCAAGGTTTTGTTTTTTTGGGAAAGCTCCTTCGTGGCAGGAATTTTTTCAACCTAGGACGCATGTCTCTTTCTCCTTAAAATCTCAATTTACTATGCCTGCTTCTAACTCTTCTACCTAACGGAAATTAATCCTTTTCACCGTTAACTTCAACAACCAAGGTTTTGTTTTTTTGGGAAAGCTCCTCCGTGGCAGGAATTTCATCAATCTAGGACGCATGTCTCTTTCTCCTTAAAATCTCAATTTACTATGCCTGCTTCTAACTCTTCTACCTAACGGAAATTAATCCTTTTCACCGTTAACTCCAACAACCAAGGTTTTGTTTTTTTGGGAAAGCTCCTCCGTGGCAGGAATTTCTTCAATCTAGGACGCATGTCTCTTTCTCCTTAAAATCCCAATTTACTATGCCTGCTTCTAACTCTTCTACCTAACGAAAATTAATCCTTTTCACCGTTAACTCCAACAACCAAGGTTATGTTTTTTTGGGAAAGCTCCTCCGTGGTAGGAATTTCTTCAACCTAGGACGCATGTCTCTTTCTCCTTAAAATCTCAATTTACTATGCCTGCTTCTAACTCTTCTACCTAACGGAAATTAATCCTTTTCACCGTTAACTTCAACAACCAAGGTTTTGTTTTTTTGGGAAAGCTCCTCCGTGGCAGGAATTTCATCAATCTAGGACGCATGTCTCTTTCTCCTTAAAATCTCAATTTACTATGCCTGCTTCTAACACTTCTACCTAACGAAAATTAATCCTTTTCACTGTTAACTCCAACAACCAAGGTTTCGTTTTTTTGGGAAAGCTCCTCCGTAGCAGGAATTTCTTCAACCTAGGATGATGTCTCTTTCTCCTTAAAATCTCAATTTTGCTATGCCTGCTTCTAACTCTTCTACCTAATGGAAATTAATCCTTTTCACCGATAACTCCAACAACCAAGGTTTTGTTTTTTTGGGAAAGCTCCTTCGTGGCAGGAAATTTTTCAACCTAGGACGCATGTCTCTTTCTCCTTAAAATCTCAATTTACTATGCCTGCTTCTAACTCTTCTACCTAACGGAAATTAATCCTTTTCACCGTTAACTTCAACAACCAAGGTTTTGTTTTTTTGGGAAAGCTCCTCCGTGGCAGGAATTTCATCAATCTAGGACGCATGTCTCTTTCTCCTTAAAATCTCAATTTACTATGCCTGCTTCTAACTCTTCTACCTAACGGAAATTAATCCTTTTCACCGTTAACTCCAACAACCAAGGTTTTGTTTTTTTGGGAAAGCTCCTCCGTGGCAGGAATTTCTTCAATCTAGGACGCATGTCTCTTTCTCCTTAAAATCCCAATTTACTATGCCTGCTTCTAACTCTTCTACCTAACGAAAATTAATCCTTTTCACCGTTAACTCCAACAACCAAGGTTATGTTTTTTTGGGAAAGCTCCTCCGTGGTAGGAATTTCTTCAACCTAGGACGCATGTCTCTTTTTCCTTAAAATCCCAATTTACTATGCCTGCTTCTAACTCTTCTACGTACCTAACGGAAATTAATCTTTTTCACAATTAACTCCAACAACCAAGGTTTTGTTTTTTTGGGAAAGCTCCTCCGTGGCAGGAATTTCTTCAACCTAGGACGCATGTCTCTTTCTCCTTAAAATCTCAATTTACTATGCCTGCTTCTAACTCTTCTACCTAACGGAAATTAATTATTTTCACTGTTAACTCCAACAACCAAGGTTTTGTTTTTTTGGGAAAGCTCCTCCGTGATGGGAAATTAGAATCCCATTATCAATTTAAGCTGTGTCTCTAAAACTAAACCCTAATCTTGAGAAAATTTTCAGTGCCGGGTGGGTATATTCCACCCGGTGCCCACTGATGCATCCAAGCCATCCAAAAGTATTTTGAACGGTTCGGATTTTAAAATAACTTTTTTGGGGAAGAGTTTAACTTTTCCGAAAAAAAGTTTTTTTAAAATCCAAACCGCCCAAAACACTTTTAGACGGTCTGGATGCGCCGCGCGGGCATCACGTTGTACCCACCCGACACTGAAAAATTTCTCCCTAATCATAGTAGCAGTAGATCGACCCAATCAATTTGAAGAAAAAACTACGTAGTTACGCTTGCTATTGTTCATCAAGGAATAAATTATAAGGTCAGACAATCTTTCTTTGTTTTGATTCAAGTTTTCCATTAGATTGCCAACAAGATTATATAGGAAGGGATGAAATAGTGCCGTTCATTGTCGACACAAGATCCGTGCCGTCGGATGCACGTTCCAACGGTTCGGAGGTGTGCAGCATGATGCTGCCCACACCACTGCACAGCACCATCCCCCATTCGGGATAAAAAAATGGGTTCTTTGCTAGTTAATTAATTACCACAAAAACCAAGTACGAACTCTTGATACCAAAAACTAACAAAAAAAGCTACCAGAAGTATGCGCTTACAGGTTTGTTACATGCTAAAGTTATTTGAATAACGGTTCTTTTTCTTTAGAAATTATTTGGATACATTGTTTTGGGGGACGAGAGAGAATTTTGCATATGGAAAGACTCAAACCCTTTGTCATGAAAATTTAGTCCAAAGATTTATTCCATTAGATTTCTCCATTCTAGCATGTTCGATACTCTTCCAGAATTCTCCGGGATACTAGCATTAGGGTTGGATGAATTCCATTAGATTTTTCCCATTCTTTTTTTTTTCTTTTGAAGAGAGGTTTTTTCCATTCTTATTCTTTTTGCTTTGTTGAGAAGAAATTGTAGAGAGAGAAACTGAAATTTCCTAAAAACAGGAGATCATTGGTAGCATTCAACCTTAGATTTAAGGAGTTAACGGTGGAATATAGGTTAACTTCCGTTAGGAGGAAGCTAGGAAGAGTACAAGTAATTGTTTTGGCTTAATAAGTTAAGTGGTTTTTTTTTGTTGTATTCAAATTTTTTTTACAATTGTTTGTTTTGCGTCAAATTTTTATGATTTATTGATTCGCCTCACAGAGAAGAATTGAAAAAGTAAAAAATTAGGATCGAAACTCATAATTTTTAGAATAAAAACACAAATAAGCCAAAAAGACAGAATTTTTGACTTATTTTTGTCTTTATTTAAAAATTATAAGTTTTGACCATAAGTTTTTACACTTTTTCAAATCCTCTTGACGAAACGAATCAATAATTCACAAAAGTTTGATGCAAAATTAAAAAAATTGAATTTTTTTAAAAATAAAGACAAAAAAATCATTTTAACTTATTGAGCCCAAACAAGATATGGGATTTTAAGGAGAAAGGGATATGGGCCAATGAACGGTTCCCATGAGTCCTAGGTTGATAGAATCCTTGCTACTGGGGCAGGAGGAAAACCGCCTTTCACGTGGTGTCGTGGGGAAAAAAATTACTGGGTTCATAATTTGTTTACAAAGTAGGAGTAGTATTGTTTCTTATCTCACCCCACAACGCAATATGGATTTGGAGGTTTAGCTATACAACAATTTGAAGAAAAAATCTTTCTAATTGGATCGATCAAGATGGTTACATATTGACATTTTAAGTAGTGAAAGGCTACAATACACGCTTCTTATTTGGTTGTCTATCATATGTATCCCAAGAATGTCGTGATTCATAGAGAAAATATTATGAATCATGTTGCAGAAAAGTTACGATTTTAGTATAAAAATTACGAGACGCACCAAAATAGTATGATCTTCAGTAATAGGTGTAGTCAACAAGTAATGATCTTATAACTGCCGCACCCCAGGGAGATGCGGAGAAGGGAGATGAATCAGAGAGAGAAGGGAGATGCGAATCGAGGACATGCAACCCTCTTTGTGGATAATCTACCGGATCAACTGAGGAAAGTTTGGGTTTACAACCTTTTCTGCAAATACGGGAAGATCAGAGAAGTCTTTATCCCGAATAAGAAGAGCAAAATTACTGGTAGATGTTTTGGGTTCATCAGATTTGAGCAAGGTGAGGAAGCAAGCCAAGCAGCTGAGGAGTTGAATGGTAAGTGGGTATGGGATCATCAATTGATGGTCAAAAGAGCGAGATTCCTAACAAATAGAGACTACGATCAAGGGGCGACTCAGAATAGCTTTGATTTAGGGCAAAGAAGGCAGTTTCGACCAGACCCTAGAAGGCAGAAGAATCAAGCCCAGAAAAAACCCCTCTGGAATCTGGATAATATCAGAAGAAATGAGGAGATAAAAGGTAAAGGGATAAACCTTGATGGGATATGGAGAGGGAAGGAAAATCCTAAAGCAGTGACACAAAGAGAAGATAGAAGAGGCAAACAAATCTGGAAAAGAAAAGAGAAACCTGAATCAAGCAAGCAAGGTGAAGGAAGGAATAAAGATCCACAGCAAAATACAATAAACATCCAACTTCAACCAGTTGGAAATGGAAGGTTGTATAGAAGTGCAGTGGGGAAACTGAGGAGGCTTTGCTCTGTGGTAGAAATGGAGAAGATCTTTAAAAAGGAAAAGATTAGCGATGTGCAGATTAAAGCTATGGGAGGCAGATTCTTGATATTGACATTCCCATCTAAGGAAATACGAGATGAGATTATCCAACAACAATGGTTATTGAGCTGGTTCGATGAAGTAAAGCCATGGGATGGAGAACAAGCAAAGCGGGAAAGGTTTGCTTGGATAGCTTGCTATGGAATGCCTTTAAATGTTTGGAACGTGCCATCCTTCAGAGCTATTGGAAGCAAATGGGGCCATTTCATCGAAGTAGATGATAATACTTTGCGAGAGAAATCCTACGAAAAAGGAAGACTTCTTATAGCCACTGATAATTTCAGAAAAATTGAGGGTATTATGCAGATAACAGTGGAAAGGAAAGTATATGAGATTATTGTGGAAGAAGAAGAGACGTTCAGGATCATTAGTTCAAGCAAAGATTTTTCAAACTCTGGTTCAGAGGCTGCTAGAGATGGTGATGACATGGCAGAAGCTGACAAGGATGCCAACAAAAATGCTGACTGGGTAGAGGAGGACAAGGAAGCCAACACACCACCTAAGATCCAATCAGAGAAAGATGAAATGAACAGGGGAGACAAGGTAAATGACGTGGAGGTTAATGATAAATGCAATGGGGGTCTCAAGAATATTGATCAGGAGATTGCAAAAAATAAAGAAAAGGAAGTGAGGCAAAGCATGGCAGACAAAATAGTAAATGCATTGGGAGTAGGCAACAACCAGTCTTGGGAACCAAGGTCGGCTAACTCCACATCCCCACTTACTGCTGATGAGGGAATTAATGAAGTAAATTCGAATACCACTCATGGTCTGGATTCTCTGGTGCCAGACTCCCAAAGTCCATCAAAAGGAGAAAGCCAGAGGGTTGAGGCATCCAAGAGTCAAATCCAATCTGTTGGAGCCCAAGAAGCTGGAGAGGCAGAGATAGAGGACCATCAAGAAGGGTTGGATAGAAATAGAACCAATATTAATAGCCCAATCGTGATTGATTCAAACTGCTCCATACGTCCATCCCAACTGAAAGGTATAAACTTGCAAGTAGAACTAAACCCAAGCACCATTAGAAAAACAATAAGAAGTCAGCAATATGTGGAATGTACTAGCAAGGAGGATAGTGTGCATGAATACTCAAGCGATGACATATCAGATCAGGACCTTAATAGAGAAGGGGAAGAGGATAATTTTGAAGACACCATTGCAGCAGGGGAAATTCTGGGCATAGATTTTGAGGAGTCTGATGTAAGGTCAATGAAGAAAATGTTCGAAGCAGAAGGAAAGGAAACAAAAGCACTCAACAATAACAGATTTGCTCCACTCCTGAGGTAACATCACTCAACAATAATAGGCTTGCTCCACATCTGAGGAGCAACTCTACCATCTGAAGCTTCTCTGCAAAACTCTCTCGCAAATTCAAAGTTTTGGACGGCTAAGAGAATAATCTGGTGCTATCATTCCTGTTTTGCTCTTTCAACTCCTATCACTAGGAGGGCTAAGAGATGCTGAAGATACTTTATTTTATCTGTTAAAATGATAAATGGCGGTTGTCCTGCTTAACCTGTGAACATTTCCAGATCTTGTGGTTGATGTTTTATATCCTCTTTTCAACTCTAAAGATTGTAGGAGGGCTAAGAGGATCATCTGTTACTGTATCTGATTATTTGCTGGTTCTAAAACTGTTCTGTTTTTGGGCATGTCTTTTGTGTTACTGCTGACTGCTGAGATTTATTGCTACTAGCTATATGGAGAGGATTCTGGATGCGGATGAAAGCACTTGAAGGTTATTTTGATGCTACTGGTTCAGTAGTTGACCATGGAGAATATCTGTCCAATTCTGCTGCTCATGAAAACTGCAATTTTAATTATGCTGCTCATGAACACTGCTGCTTATATTTCTGCTATGGGTGCTGTTGCTACACTGCCTTTACAGTGATGTTGTGGAGGATATATTTTTGGCTATTGTGACTGTTTCTGCTATGGATGTTGCTGCTAAGTCTTTGCAGTGCTGTTTTGGATGGTATAGTTTTGGCTCCAAAAGGAAATTTGGACGTGCTTGCTGGGGATGGACTACTGATGCTCTGAAATTTGACTTTATTCCTGACATCTTTATGCTACATGATACGGAATGGGGCCAAAATTCATAAACATGCTGCCCTTTGGTTTTGAATGGTTCCACTTCCACTGTGGTCTCTTTCAATTTATGTTGAATGTAATTTTCTTCTTCTTTTTTCCTTTTTCTTTGGCCTTCTCTATGATTCAAGTTTTCCTTGCATCTAGAGTGGATCACCTCGATGTACCCTTTGTCGAGTTCAATAAAATTTTGTTGCCGATCAAAAAAAAAAAAAAAAATAGTATGATCTTATTGGAAATGTTACGAATTTTTTTTTTTTTTTTTTGATCGGCAACAAAATTTTATTGAGAACTCGACAAATGTTACGAATTTTATTGCTGAAAGGTTACAGGTTTTAGACTAAAAGTTATGAAACAACAAAATATTATGAATGAACCATCAAATAAGTGCATATGCTACACACTTTTAAGGACACACTTTTAAGGAATATTGTGTATTGTAGACTTTTCCTTTTGATTATTGTGTATTGAATTACTCTTAAAATTGATTTGCTTAAATGTAGGAGTAATTGGTTTGTTTTGAAAATTTAGGTAAATATGTTAGATTTTTTATATTTTGGCATTGCTTATTAGGGGTTTTTTTTTTCTTATTACTATTGAAGTGTTTTTTTGAAGGTGTCACTACTAAAATTAATTCTTAGCTTCGCCACAGCCATACCCACCCAAACCACACTACACACTTGCCTTCGACGGATGATCTCTGCGAAACTTTGATTTCTGCCCTTATTAAACTCAAACTCAGTGTTGTGCCAATTGCTCGTCATTTGGTGTACACCAAATATACATCAAGGTTTGGCATGTGTGGGGGCCCACACTCTTTTTTATTTTTTGTGCAATTGCGATTGTGGTTGAACGGTATTCAAATACTCCTATATTCAGTCATCAAATAAAGAGATGACCTAACCGAGATGATGTGATCCCCGTTAGGCCCCAATGAGTGGTAATTATCAGGTGGGTAGCAGTAATGAATTCTCTCTGTACTCCCGCTTGGAAATACAGACAGGACCCCGTCCCAACCGTCCCATAGGGACAACACACATTATACACGTGATAAAGAATGGTATCGTTTTGTTGTGTGTAAAGATAATGATCGAAGGCGGTGTTTTCCGTACTTGGATCTAGAGATGTCGAATAGGTCGTGCCGTAATTCCCGGCCGTGCCTAACTAGCATGCTTTGTGTCGTGTCGTGCCGTGCCGGACTCATTTAGGCCGATTCCCATACCCGTGTACAATCGAGCCTTGTAAAGCTAAAAATTTACTTCTTAAAAAATTGCCATTACTTTTTTTAAATTGATAATTATGACTGAAAACCCTAAAACACCCCCAAACCTGAAATGCTTGTTATTCTCGTTTAATGGGATCTCAATCATTTTACATGTGAAAACGTGGATAAAAATGCTTTGCATTAATAAGACCACCCGCATGGCATTTAAAAAAAATGTTAGGTGTACAACCATCCAAACATAACCCATCAAATACACATGGGTTCCACGTATTAAATGAGTGTGAGACCCATGTATATATGAGGAGTTGTGTTCGAATAATTATGCACCTAGAATATCTCTGGCATTTGATTGATAGATTTTTAAGTTCCGCCCCAAGCTTGGTGTAGGCGAGTGTGATCAAAATGATACAACCACAAATACATTTTGCACAAATTGATGTACAAATACCATTTGGTGTACACCACATTAGCGTGTGTACCATTTTGGTGTATACCACAAGTAATATGAAATACCTTTTGTTTGGGTCTCCTTTCAAAAATTCTCTCCAAAATTTTCACTGTTTCGTCATCTGTAATTTTTTCATCTTTAGTGATTTTTTTTATCAAATTCTTTTACTTATTCTTTACTTATTGATATACATAGCGTACTTCTATTAAAAATTAAAAAAAGTTTGTTAAATAGTTAAAAAAATAATACGCAAACCCATTAAATTTTTTGTATCTCAAAATTAACAAACAATGAAACAAAGATACATGTTTCATTGCTCTCCAAAGAGCAACTCTTCTCAAAATCTCACTCAAGGGGTGCTGATTTGAAACCCAAATCTAACTAAGGATTCTTAAGGTTCCAGATATAAATGATCGGAGTTGTTCTGATTGTTTAAAACATTTTTAAAGCATTCTAGTAAAAAAAAAACAGCTCTATTAGATACTAGTAAATTTTTTATTGATTCTAAACCCAATTTGTTGACTGGAAATTGAGCGTAAAATCGATCAAGCTCTTACTAGTATCCGACGTAGTTGATTTTTTTTTACAGGAATGCTTAAAAAATATTTAAAAGAAATTGAGCAACTCCGATCATTTGTGTGGAACCCTTGAGTGGGCCCCATAGAATGCTGTGAACCTTTAGTGTACACCAAATGGTATACCCAAGCAGGGCTCCGCTCATTTGCACTATGGTGTGGTGCATTTCAGGGATTGCGCCTTTTATCATGCTCTTTTGCGAGGGTATGCACTAATATGCAATGTGATTTTAGAATAGGGGTATGAAGTCTATTTCATCTGAATCGAAGGTGTGTTTATGGATTTTGCCCTCTTGAATACTCTATCTGTGAGGGTGAGTGAGAAAATTCCAAGCGGTTATCACGTGAACCCGGTTTTTCCCCTGCCTCAGTAGCATGAATTTCTCCAACCTAGGACGCATGTCTCTTTCTCCTTAAAATCCCAATTTATTATGCCTGCTTCTAACACTTCTACCTAACGAAAATTAATCATTTTCACTGTTAACTCCAACAACCAAGGTTTCGTTTTTTTGGGAAAGCTCCTCCGTAGCAGGAATTTCTTCAACCTAGGACGATGTCTCTTTCTCCTTAAAATCTCAATTTACTATGCCTACTTCTAACTCTTCTACCTAACGGAAATTAATCCTTTTCACCGTTAACTTCAACAACCAAGGTTTTGTTTTTTTGGGAAAGCTCCTCCGTGGCAGGAATTTCTTCAACCTAGGATGCATGTCTCTTTCTCCTTAAAATTTCAATTTACTATGCCTGCTTCTAACTCCTCTACCTAACGGAAATTAATCCTTTTCACCGTTAACTCCAACAACCAAGGTTTTGTTTTTTTGGGAAAGCTCCTCCGTGGCAGGAATTGTTTCAATCTAGGACGCATGTCTCTTTCTCCTTAAAATCCCAATTTACTATGCCTGCTTCTAACTCTTCTATCTAACGAAAATTAATCCTTTTTACCGTTAACTCCAACAACCAAGGTTATGTTTTTTTGGGAAAGCTCCTCCTTGGTAGGAATTTCTTCAACCTAGGACGCATGTCTCTTTTTCCTTAAAATCCCAATTTACTATGCCTGCTTCTAACTCTTCTACGTACCTAACGGAAATTAATCTTTTTCACAATTAACTCCAACAACCAAGGTTTTGTTTTTTTGGGAAAGCTCCTCCGTGGCAGGAATTTCTTCAACCTAGGACGCATGTCTTTTTCTCCTTAAAATCTCAATTTACTATGCCTGCTTCTAACTCGTCTACCTAACGGAAATTAATTATTTTCACTGTTTACTCCAACAACCAAGGTTTTGTTTTTTTGGGAAAGCTCCTCCGTGATGGGAAATTAGAATCCCATTATCAATTTAAGGTGTGTCTCTAAAACTAAACCCTAATCTTGAAAAAAATTTCAGTGCCGGGTGGGTATATTCCACCCGGTGCCCACTGATGCATCCAAGCCATCCAAAAGTGTTTTGAACGGTTCGGATTTTTTTTTTTTTTTTTTTTGCTCGGCAAATGAAACTTTTATATCATACTCGAAGGGATACATTGAGGGGGCTCAACCACTGTAAGTACACAAAGCTTACGTGATCAAGCAGAGGACAAAAAATAAGAAAATACACCTTACAACGCCTTCCAACAGAACATTGGAAGAAGACACACCTTTCCTAAAATCACAAGCTCGACTTACACCTTTAACAGCCTAATCCCATCCAGAAAGATCTTAAACTCCTCAACCGTATACACCTTAATGTCGTACTTTGCCTTTACCCACATAGCGACTCTATATTTTACCTTTTCAACCACTTCCCCAACTGTCACAGTTGCATTGTTAAATACAAACTCGTTTCGCACCAACCATAATGACCACAAGGTCGCGAAGAAAGTAGCTTCCCACAATCTTTTCTCCAAGTTTCGAAATCTGTCATCCATCCACCACCTGAGATGATTATGCAGAGATTCAGGACATACCCATTGAACACGCCACCATTCTAGAATCTGCGACCAAACACCCCACGAAAAAAGACAGTGCAAAAACAAGTGTTGCGGAGTTTCCAAGACCAAAGAGCAAAGAGGGCACAAAGAAGATTGTCCCTCCAAAATCAAATTTCTGCCCAGAAGCACCGATCTCGTGGCTACCTTAGATTGGATAGCCATCCAAGCGAAAATTTCCACCTTAGGGGGGCTAATGTTCTTCCACACGGCTTCCAATCCCAGACTTCCGTTTTTTGGGGAAGAGTTTAACTTTTCCGAAAAAAAGTTTTTTTAAAATCCAAACCGCCCAAAACACTTTTAGACGGTCTGGATGCGCCGCGCGGGCATCACGTTGTACCCACCCGACACTGAAAAATTTCTCCCTAATCATAGTAGCAGTAGATCGACCCAATCAATTTGAAGAAAAAACTACGTAGTTACGCTTGCTATTGTTCATCAAGGAATAAATTATAAGGTCAGACAATCTTTCTTTGTTTTGATTCAAGTTTTCCATTAGATTGCCAACAAGATTATATAGGAAGGGATGAAATAGTGCCGTTCATTATCGACACAAGATCCGTGCCGTCGGATGCACGATCCAACGGTTCGGAGGTATGCAGCATGGTGCTGCCCACACCATTGCACAGCACCATCCCCCATTCGGGATGAAAAAAATGGGTTCTTTGCTAGTTAATTAATTACCACAAAAACCAAGTACGAACTCTTGATACCAAAAACAAACAAAAAAAGCTACCAGAAGTATGCGCTTACAGGTTTGTTACATGCTAAAGTTATTTGAATAACGGTTCTTTTTCTTTAGAAATTATTTGGATACATTGTTTTGGGGGACGAGAGAGAATTTTGCATATGGAAAGACTCAAACCCTTTGTCATGAAAATTTAGTCCAAAGATTTATTCCATTAGATTTCTCCATTCTAGCATGTTCGATACTCTTCCAGAATTCTCCGGGATACTAGCATTAGGGTTGGATGAATTCCATTAGATTTTTCCCATTCTTTTTTTTTTCTTTTGAAGAGAGGTTTTTTCCATTCTTATTCTTTTTGCTTTGTTGAGAAGAAATTGTAGAGAGAGAAACTGAAATTTCCTAAAAACAGGAGATCATTGGTAGCATTCAACCTTAGATTTAAGGAGTTAACGGTGGAATATAGGTTAACTTCCGTTAGGAGGAAGCTAGGCAGAGTACAAGTAATTGTTTTGGCTTAATAAGTTAAGTGGTTTTTTTTTTTTGTATTCAAATTTTTTTTACAATTGTTTGTTTTGCGTCAAATTTTTATGATTTATTGATTCGCCTCACAGAGAAGAATTGAAAAAGTAAAAAATTAGGATCGAAACTCATAATTTTTAGAATAAAAACACAAATAAGCAAAAAAGACAGAATTTTTGACTTATTTTTGTCTTTATTTAAAAATTTTGAGTTTTGACCATAAGTTTTTACACTTTTTCAAATCCTCTTGACGAAACGAATCAATAAGCCACAAAAGTTTGATGCAAAATTAAAAAAATTGAATTTTTTTAAAAATAAAGACAAAAAAATCATTTTAACTTATTGAGCCCAAACAAGATATGGGATTTTAAGGAGAAAGGGATATGGGCCAATGAACGGTTCCCATGAGTCCTAGGTTGATAGAATCCTTGCTACTGGGGCAGGAGGAAAACCGCCTTTCACGTGGTTTCGTGGGGAAAAAAATTACTGGGTTCATAATTTGTTTACAAAGTAGGAGTAGTATTGTTTCTTATCTCACCCCACAACGCAATATGGATTTGGAGGTTTAGCTATACAACAATTTGAAGAAAAAATCTTTCTAATTGGATCGATCGAGATGGCCACATATTGACATTTTAAGTAGTGAAAGGCTACAAATACACGCTTCTTATTTGGTTGTCTATCATATGTATCTCAAGAATGTCGTGATTCATAGAGAAAATATTATGAATCATGTTGCAGAAATGTTACGATTTTAGTATAAAAATTACGAGACGCACCAAAATAGTACGATCTTATTGGAAATGTTACGAATTTTATTGCTGAAAGGTTACGGGTTTTAGACTAAAAGTTATGAAACAACAAAATATTATGAATGAACCATCAATTAAATGCATATGCTACACACTTTTAAGGACACACTTTTAAGGAATATTGTGTATTGTAGACTTTTCCTTTTGATTATTGTGTATTGAATTACCCTTAAAATTGATTTGTTAAATATAGGAGTAATTGGTTTGTTTTGAAAATTTAGGTAAATATTTTAGATTTTTTATATTTTGGCATTATTTATTAGGGGTTTTTTTTTTCCTTATTACTATTGAAGTGTTTTTTGAAGGTGTCACTAGTAAAATTAATTCTTAGCTTCGCCACAGCCATACCCACCCAAACCACACTACACACTTGCCTTCAACGGATGATCTCTGCGAAACTTTGATTTGGTGTTGTGCCAATTGCTTTCCAACCAGTATTAAACTCAAACTCAGTGTTGTGCCAATTGCTCATCATTTGGTGTACACCAAATATACATCAAGGTTTGGCATGTGTGGGGGCCCACACTCTTTTTTATTGTTAATTTGTGCAATTGCGATTGTGGTTGAACGGTATTCAAATACTCCTATATTCAGTCATCAAATAAAGAGATGACCTAACCGAGATGATGTGATCCCCGTTAGGCCCCAACGAGTGGTAATTATCAGGTGGGTAGCAGTAATGAATTCTCTCCGTACTCCCGCTTGGAAATACAGATAGGACCCCGTCCCAACCGTCCCATAGGGACAGCACACATTATACACGTGATAAAGAACGGTATCGTTTTGTTGTGTGTAAAGATAATGATCGAAGTCGGTGTTTTCTGTGCATGGATATAGAGATGTCGAATAGGTCGTGCCGTAATTCCTGGCCGTGCCTAACTAGCATGTTTGTGTCGTGTCGTGCCGTGCCGGACTCATTTAATAATCGGGCCGGGCCGATTCCCATACCCGTGTACAATCGAGCCTTGTAAAGCTAAAAAATTACTTCTTAAAAAATTGCCATTAATTTTTTAAAATTGATAATTAGACTGAAAATTAACACATTTAATTCAAAAAAGTACAAAACATTGCATTGATAATTAAACTATGTAATACAATGAATGTAATTATAAATAAGAAATGCATCACTATAGTTTGAATACATCCAACCTAGATTGGCACTTACTCAACTATCAATCATATGCATTCCTCAAGATAAAAATAAATACAAAAAATACAAAATGAGCGAAGTAGGCGGAAGATCTTTTACGTCGAGGAGATCGAGGATTCGAGATACTGCTATATGAAGGAAGGAAGGAGGGATTTTCTTGTGATTAGTGAATCTGTGAAGATAACGCCACACATAGAGAGAATCGTAGAAACAATAGTAGTGCATGATAGTTGGTGTTGTGTTTGAATTGTTGTGTTCCTAGCATTTTTGTTACTTTTATTGAACGGGTCTTGACTCATGTGTGAGAAGCATGTTACAATGGCCTAAATTATTCATTTTTTGATGTTTCTTACTAGTAGTTTTTTTTTATGGGAAAAAAAAACTACTTTTGTGCCCTTATACATGTATGTGCCGTGTCCCGTGCCTAACCGTGCCCGTGTTGTGCCTCGTGCCTAATTGTGCACGTGCTTCACCGTGCCTATGTCGTGTCCCGTGCCTAATCGTGCCCGTGTCGTGCCCCATGCCTAACTGTGCTTGTGCCATGGGCTCCAAAACGATGGCCCAATCTAGCCCACCTTCATGCCTGTGCCGTGCTTGTGCCGACGCGGCCCATTCGACACCTCTATGTTTAACATGTGCTTTTCTGTGAGGGTATGCATTGTGATTTTAAAAGATGGGTATGAAGTGTGATTTCATCTGAATCGAAGGGATGTTTGTGGAATTTACCCATATTAAATAGTCCATGTGAGAGTGAGTGAGACACTTCTTCTTTTTTTTTCTCGGCAAACGAAACAATTTTATAAATCTCGAAAGGGTACATCGAGGGGAAAAGAGGAAGAGCAAACTTGCTCAACCACGAAATAACTGAGTGAGACACTTCTGAGAGTGGTTATCACTTGAACGCAGTTTTCCTCCTGTCGCAATAGCAGGACTTTCTTAAACTGTGGACGCATGGCAATCATTCATTGGCCCAAGTCCATTTCTTCCTAAAATCCCAATTTACTCTGCCTAGCTTCTAACCAACAGAAGTTAACCTTTCTGCTACCTAACGGAAATTAATATTTTTCACCGTTAACTCCAACAATCCAAGGTCCTGCATGTTTTTTAAGGAAAGCTCCTCCGTGATAAGGAAATTAGAATCCCATTATCCTTTGAATAGATTACCTCATACACCTAGTATTATGGATTCTAGCGTAAGTAAAGAAATCAATTTAAGCCGGGTCAAAAAAAATAAAAAAATCAATTTAAGCTGGGTCTCTAAAACTAAACTCTAATCATATTAGCACTAGATCGACCGAATCACTTTGAAGGGAAAACTGCGTAGTTACTTTTGCAATTGTGTATCAAGGAATAAATTTTAAGGTAAGACAATCTTTCTTCGTTTTGATTCAAGTTTTCAATTTGATTGCTAAACAGATTATATTGGAAGGGATGAAACAATGGGTTCTTTGCTAGTTAATTAATTAATTATCATAAAAACCAAGTAAGAACTCTTGATACCGAATTTTTTTTAAAAAAATTGCTACCAGAAGTATGCGCATACAGGCTTGTTACATGCTAAAGTTATTTGAATACTGTTCTTTTTCTTTCGAAATTATTATTTTTTTTGCAAAACACTGCATGCAAACTTTAATTTGGGGGTGAGAGAGAATCGTGCATATGGAAAGACCCAAACCCTTCTTTATGAAAATTTATTCTAAAGATTTCTCTATTCTGGCTTGTCGATACTCTTCCAGAATTCTCCGGGATGCTAGCGTTAGGGTTGGATGAATTCCATTAGATTTTTCCAAAATTTTTTTTTTTTTGAGCAGAGGTTTTCTCCATTCTTATTCTTTTTGCTTTGTTGAGATTCTTGAGAAGACAAGGAAGAGAGAGAAACTGAAATTTTTTAAGAAAATTGGAGATTGGTACATTGGGATTTTAAGGAGAAAGGGACTTGAGCCAATGAATGATTCCCATGAGTCCTAAGTTCAAGGAATGCCTGCTACTGGGGCCGGAGGAAAACCGCATTTCACGTGTTTCACGATTCAAGTAATTGGTTTGTTTTAATTTGATAATTTTGGTAATTATTAGCTTTCTTAGTAATTTAGTAAACATATTAGATTTTTTGTTATTTTTAGCAGAAACGTTCTTTTATTATTTTGGCATTACTTAGTATGATTTTTTCCCCCTTGTTGAAGTGTTTTAAAGGTGTCACCACTAAAGTTAATTCCTAGCTTCGCCAGCGCCACTGCCATCTATACGTACTCCAAGCCCAACCAAACTACACAGATGCCTTTGATAGATGATCTCTGTGAAACTTTGATTTCCGACCTTATTAAACTCAAACTTCGGTGTTGTGGCGATTACTCATTGCAATTGCAATACGAATGGAGCTCTCTCTCTCTCTCTCTCTCTCTCTCTCTCTCTCTCTCTCTCTCTTCTAGGGTTTTCTTTTCTTTTTGCCGCCGCCGGGGGGAGGCGCCTCCCTCCCTCCTCCCCCAGGCATCTTTCATTTTTGTTTTGCTTCTTTGCTTCCCCTTTCTCTTTCCGAGCTCTGTTTATTCCGGCCTTCCTCATTTTCTTCTCGGTTTGCTTCGTTCATTCCAGTTTTGCCGTTCGCCGCCGGTTCTTAACAGGCAGGCGTGACGGCGGCTATGGGTGGCGATGATGCGCGACCCCCCTCTGACTTGGTTCTTGGGCCTCGTCTTGGTTCGCCTAACGGCTTGGCGGCCATTCGTATCCCTGGTGTTCTCCGTCTCCGGCTGTCTTCATTCTATGGTCCTTCCTTTGCCTTGGTTGTATGGTGGTCTGGAGCGAGCGTGTATTGCCGATTCGGCTTTGGTGGCTGCAGGTGGTGGCGGGAGGTGTTTGCTCGGGCATCGGTTTGGATCTGGTGTGTTTGTTTTGGTGGTCGGCGATGGTGGGCTGCTGGGTGTTTTGCCGTTGAAGAGGATGTCGGGTTGGAGTGGTGGAGCATGTGTTTGGGGTTAGGTTTTTCTTTTTTGCAGGTGGCTTTGTGTTGCGGATCAGATGTGGGGTTCCTGTTGGCAGCGGTTTGAGGTGTTGGTGGGTGTTTCCGTCCCCTCTCGACCATTGCCGTCTCTTTTTCCTGTGGTCGTCCGGTGCTCTGGGTGGTCTGTAGTGGGCGCGAGCGTGCATCGCTGTGTTTTTCGGCTTTGGTGGCTGCTGATGGTGGTGGTTGTGGGCTTAGTCAACGGGGAGCGGAGGCGGCGCTGGTGTTTCTGGTGTCGTGGGACTGCTATCTGTTTAGGTTTTTTGGTGTTTGGATTGGGCTATTGGGTGTTTTGGGCTGGGTTTCTTTGGGTTGGTTCCTTACCAACTTTTCATTTTTTTTTTTAGGGTTTTTCCTTTTGGTTTGAGTTCAGCCTGTTGGGCCTAAAGCAGTTCTTCCGTGTGGTTAGGAGAAGAGGGTCTTGGGTGGTCAGGCCGGTGTACCCAAGCCCCTATTATCTCTGTACTTTGTGTTATGAGTTAATGAAATTTTCTTTGCTAATCAAAAAAATTGCAATACGAATGAAAAAGGATACACCATTTGGTGTACACCAAATTTACATCAATGTGCAGCATGTGTGAGAGCCCACACTCTTTTTAATCGCTTGTCCAATTGTGATTGTGGTTGGAGAGTATTCCATAAGGCCTTGTTCAACTAAGTTTTTTTGGGACTTTTGTTATTTTTTTTTTATTCAATTTTTTTTTTTTTGCATTTCTTGGTTTTGCGCTTAACTTTTGTGAATTATTGATTCAGTTCGTCAAGATGAATTGGAAAAGTAAAAAATTATGGCTTTTACACAAATATTTTTGAAAATATCCAAGATAAAGCTCAAAAATCCTGTTTTAAGTTATTCCCGTTTAATGGGATCTCAATCATTTACATGTGAAAATGTTGCATAAAAATGCTTTGTGTAGCAGGCCGAGTCAGAAGGCTCGGGGCACACCGAGCGTATTCCACGCCACCTGACTAACGGCACAGCTTGCTCCGAGGCGATGATCTTACGCCTCGGCTAGCCGACGGTCGAGTATTGACATCACAGTCGAATCCTTCTATCGCAAATCGCTCGGCTCACCGACTCTCGAACGGTCGGTTACCACGTTCGGTCTTGAACGGATGTGGGGGCCAGGATTCCAGTTCACCCACGTGGGAGTGCCACCGTGGCCTTGATGACGATCATGACGTCAGCCGAACGGTTATCAGGGTGATGATGGGAACACGTGAAGGAGCCAGCTCACCCTCTAAAACGGTTACAAAACCCTAAAGTGACGTAAGGGTGGCGTAAGCCGACGCGTGTCAAGCAATGGCACCGCCTTGCAGGCCAAGCTAGGACTCCCTATAAATACACTGTTATACCTTCCTGAAAGACGTACGTTCTACTCAATCCTAAATCCCTAGTCTCTGATCCATCATTCTTGAGCAAGTGTTCTGATTCTTGCACCGGAGAACATCCGGTGTGGTCTCTTAGTCGTGCTCTCTTTTGCAGGACACTGGAGGATTAGGAACTGAGCTCGAATCCTAGAACGAAGGGGAGCGAACCATCGTAATTGGAGCCCCACACTTTGCATTAATTGGACCACCCGCATGGCATTTAAAAAAAAATGTTACATGCACAACCATCCGAATACTACACCAAACACAACCTCTCAAATACACATGGAACCCATGTTAAATGTGTGTGGGACCCATGTATCTATAACGGGTTGTGTTTCGTGTTGTGTTCGAATAATTGTGCACCTAGCATATCTCTGGCATTTAATTGATAGATTTTTAAGTTCCGCCCCAAGCTTGGTGTAGGCGAGTGTGATCAAAATGATACAACCACAAATACATTTTGCACAAATTGATGTACAAATATCATTTGGTGTACACCACATTAGCGTGTGTACCATTTTAGTGTATACCACAAGTAATATGAAATACCTTTTGTTCGGGTCTGCTTTCAGAAATTCTTTCCAAAAATTTCACTGTTTCATCATCTGTATATTTTCATCTTTAGTGATTTTTTATCAAATTCTTTTACTTATTCTTTACTTTTTGATATACATAGCGTACTTAATTCTATTCAAAAATTAAAAAAAGTTTGTTAAATAGTTAAAAAAAATTAATACGCAAACCTATTAATTTTTTTGTATCTCAAAACAAACAATCAAACAAAGATACATGTTTCATTGCTCTCCAAAGAGCAACTCTCCTCAAAATCTCACTCAAGGGGTGCTGAGTTGAAACCCAATTATAACTAAGGATTCTTAAGGTTTCAGATACAAATGATCGGAGCCATTCTAATTGTTTAAAACATTTTTAAAGCATCCTAGTAAAAAAATCAGCTCTGTCAGATACCAGTAAATGTTTGATCGATTCTAAGCCCAATTTACTGACTGGAAATTGAGTGTAAAATCGATCAAGCTCTTACCGGTATCCGACGTAGTTGATTTTTTTTATAGGAATGGTTAAAAAATATTTAAAAGAAATTGATCAACTCCGATCATTTGTGTGGAATCCTTAAGTGGGTCCCATAGAATGCTGTGAACCTTTAGTGTACACCAAATGGAATACCCAAGCAGGGCTCCGCTCATTTGCACTATGGTGCATATCAAGGATGGCACCTTTTATCATGCTCTTCTGCGAGGGTATGCACTAATATGCAATGTGATTTTAGAAGAAGAGGTGTATGAAGTCTGATTTCATCTGAATCGAAGGGGTGTTTGTGGATTTTGCCCTCTTGAATACTCTATCTGTGAGGGCGAGTGAGACACTTCTAAGTGATTAATTGGTTATCATGTGAACGTGGTTTTTCGCCTGCCCCAGTAGCAGGAATCGAAGGGGTGTTTGGATTTTTTTGAGGATTCAAGTAGTTGGTTTGTTTTGATAATTTAGGTAATTAGCTGTAATTTAGTAAATATGTTAGATTTTTTTTTATTTTTAGCACAAGCGTTCTTTTATTTTTTGGCATTGCTTATTAAGATTTTTTTTTCCTGTTGAAGTGCTTTTAAAGGTGTCACCACTAAATTTAATTCTTAGCTTCGCCACTGTGAGCCATACGTACTCCAGGCCAATCCATGTTACACGGTTGCCTTTGACGAATGATCTCTGTGAAACTTTGATTTCTGCCCTTATTAAACTCAAACTTGGTGTTGTGGCGATTACTCATCGGAATTACAATACGAATGAACTATGGATACACCATTTGGTGTACACCGAATTTATATCAAGATTCAGTGGGACACTCTTTTTGATCGTTTGTCCAATTGTGATTGTGGTTGGAGAGTATTCCGTAAGGCCTTGTTCAACTAAGTTTTTGAATTTTTTCTTGTTTTGTTCTTATTCAATTTTTTTTGCATTTATTAGTTTTGGCACCTAACTTTTGTGAATTATTGATTCATCTCGTTAAGATGAAATGAAAAAGTAAAAAATTATGGCTTTTACCCAAATAATTTTGGAAATATCCAAGATAAAGCCCAAAAAACTTGTTTTTAGGACTTTTTCTTGGGATATTTTTGAAATTATTTGTGTAAAAGTAAATAAAATTGTACTTTGCCGATCCTCACTTCGAGACGAATCAATAACTCACAAAATTTGACACAAAACTAACAAACGCAATTTTTTTTTTGAATTAGGCCAAATAAGAAAAAAACTCAAAAAACACTCATTACCCATATTCAACTCAAAAAATACTCATTACCCCTATTTTCAATCATAACTCTCAATTCTCTCTCCACTCATTACCCATATATCTAATCATTATTCTCATATCTCTCTATATCTCTCTTTCCATTCAATACCCTTATCTTCAATGATTACCTTAATTTATGGGAAATGATATTGCCACACCCTTTTTTGTTATTGCCACACCCCTGCAAGTGTATTTTTGCCCAAAAAATACACTTGCAGGGGTGTGGCAATAACAAAAAAGGGTGTGGCAATATCACTAGCCTAATTTATCTCTCAACTCATTATCCCAAAACCAAACTCAAAATTTCTCAAAAATCCATCCGAACTCAGCATTAGTGGAACAAGCCATGAAAAGCTTAGTGGAACAAGCAAATCAATATTTGTCATCAAATAAAGAGATGATGTATTCAAAGATGACGTGATCCCCATTAGGCCCCAATGATTAAAATTTGTGATACGGGTTGAGGTGGTCATCTGAAATCCATGTCTATTTCTTTCAAATTGCACAAGGAAAGTATTTGTAATTTATCTCTTCTTTTCTTCAATTTTTTATTTTTCGGAGAAACTTAGAGGAAGTTATTGTCCTTTTTAAAGATTTGGTTTCAAAATGAAAGAATGATCTCCATATTTGAAGAACCAAAATTAAATTGGGAGACCAAATCCTCATAAAAAAACGATGGGTCCCTCTCTCAAATTCTTTCAAAAAGTGGGAAAAAAAAAATAGAGGATAAATTATAAAACTTCTCCTCAATATGTCTCTTCCATTCTCTAAGAAATTGAGATTGAAATTGAGATTGGCCGGAGATGCTCAGAGGCGGGTAGTAGAGGAGGTTAGAAGGACAATACTACAAAATACTCCTAATTTCTGTAATGCAGGGCCACGTCCCAACCGTCCCATAGGGACAGCAAACGTTATATCCTCAATATGTCTCTTCCATTCTCTAAGAAATTGAGATTGGCCGGAGATGCTCAGAGGCGGGTAGTAGAGGAGGTTAGAAGGACAATACTACAAAATACTCCTAATTTCTGTAATGCAGGGCCACGTCCCAACCGTCCCATAGGGACAGCAAACGTTATACACGTGATACAGAACGGTACCGTTTTTTGGTACTGTTTAAAGAAAATGCTGCTATTGTTTTCCGTACCTGGGTCTATAAATAGATTGAGCGGACCTCTGAATGAGCACAAGCAAAGATGACTCTAAATCTCACGTATTCTCGAAGTCGCTGGAACGGCACTTTTCGTGTTCACACTCCAGATAACACTACCGTGAATTTTATTTTAAACAATGGAGAACCCCACACGGACGCATCGCAGTTGCAGGCCAATACTGAGCTGATGTTCGACTTCCAAGGTACTGCTCCCGATGGGGCGACTGAGTACACTATTTATCAGTTCATGTTTTCGTTAGCATATAATGGGAGTTCCGGTTTAGAGATCAAGTGGGCAGATGGGACACAAGTCACGATAGGTGTCTCCCAAACCTGTGATTTGCTCCTGAACTTAACCACCATAGCGAATGGTTTGCTTGGGGTAATCCTTAAAGAAATTGACAACGGTGCTATTTTGGTCTGGGAAGAATATGGCAACGTTGCTGGAAGGGTTGCAAATGCTACTAGTACTAGTACTAGTACTGCTCGTACTAGTACTACTACTACTAGTACTACTACTAGTACTACTGCTAATACTAATACTATTAATATTAATTCCACCGCCCCATAATGTTTGTCCAGTCCGCAAAGCGAGTTGATGATGATGATGAAATAATGTCTTACAGTATTGAAGCATTCATACTGTTCGAGTTGTAATATGCTTGTCGTACTAGTTTGTTACTTTGTTTCCCTTTAATTTGTTGTGTGTAGGACTCTCAAGGATATTCCCTTGGTCCATGTTTTCTGCTGGTTTGTGTTCCTCAATAAAATTACTAAATATATATTTCAGAGTTTAATTTAGATCTTTGGTCATGAATAGTAGTAGTACTACCATGTAAGAAAGAAAAGTAGATGTTTGGCTATGTACTACCAACGTGGACACCAACACTACGACACGCGAATTTTAAGAAAAATGGAGGACACGACACATTAAGGGGTGTGCATGTAGTACTATCATATGAAGAAAAAGTAAAAAAAACAAAAAATTAAGGTTCTAAATATCGATCGTAAATATGCAATACCACATATACGTTAAATTATAACCATCATCATATTTATCATTCATAAGACAATTTCAACTAAAAGCATTTGATCACTTGTGCGCATTTCTAACCAATAAACTATCATCCGTCATACTAAAACCATTTGATCATTTGTGCACCTTCCCCTATATTTTAATCGGCGGCGGGAGTGTTAAAATGGTAATTGGGAGTGAAAACGAAGGGCTGACAGGATGACCCAATGCCATGCAAATGGGTCCAGAACCATGAACGCCAACAGATAGAGCACCGAAATTCCAATTGTATTAAATGCTCAGCATTATTGCAGAAGTTTCTTTTCTATTCTTTTTTTTTTCGATAAGCAAAAATTTTTTTATTCACCGAATTCAAAAATTTTAGAGATTAAAAGGACAAGGGCACAAGAAAATTACAATTATTTATGCTGTGTTCGGATGAATTTATGAGAAATTTTTTATGAGAGTAATGATTGAAAGTAGGGATAATGAGTGGAGAGAGATAGAAAGAGAAATGAAAATAATGATAGGAGATAAGGGTAATGAGTGGATAATAATGATTGGAAGTATAGATAATACAGTAAGTATTTTTTGAGTTGAAATATTTTTTTTCAAAAAGGGAAATGAACAAGGCATTAATCTCCTTAGGTACCCGAGACCTAAGCGCCGGTCAAAGACCAAAAAACCCTAAAACAGCCCCAAACCTGAAATGCTTGTTATTCTCGTTTAATGGGATCTCAATCATTTTACATGTGAAAACGTTGGATAAAAATGCTTTGCATTAATTGGACCACCCGCATGGCATTTAAAAAACATGTTAGGTGTACAACCATCCAAACACAACACCAAACATAACCCCTCAAATACACATAGGTTCCACGTGTTAAATGAGTGTGAGACCCATGTATATATGAGGAGTTGTGTTTGATGTTGTGTTCGAATAATTATGCACCTAGCATATCTCTGGCATTTAATTGATAGATTTTTAAGTTCCGCCCCAAGCTTGGTGTAGGCGAGTGCGATCAAAATGATACAACCACAAATACATTTTGCACAAATTGATATACAAATACCATTTGGTGTACACCACATTAACGTGTGTACCATTTTGGTGTATACCATAAGTAATATGAAATACCTTTTGTTTGGGTCTCCTTTCAAAAATTCTCTCCCAAATTTTCACCGTTTCGTCATCTGTAATTTTTTCATCTTTAATGATTTTTTTATCAAATTCTTTTACTTATTCTTTACTTTTTGATATACATAGCATACTTCTATTAAAAATTAAAAAAAGTTTGTTAAATAGTTAAAAAAATAATACGCAAACCCATTAAATTTTTTGTATCTCAAAACAAACAATCAAACAAAGATACATGTTTCATTGCTCTCCAAAGAGCAACTCTTCTCAAAATCTCACTCAAGGGGTGCTGAGTTGAAACCCAATTCTAACTAAGGATTCTTAAGGTTCCAGATATAAATGATCGGAGTTGTTCTGATTGTTTAAAACATTTTTAAAGCATTCTAGTAAAAAAAAACTAGCTCTATTAGATACTAGTAAATTTTTGATCGATTCTAAGCCCAATTTGTTGACTGGAAATTGAGCGTAAAATCGATCAAGCTCTTACTAGTATCCGACATAGTTGATTTTTTTACAGGAATGCTTAAAAAATATTTAAAAGAAATTGAGCAACTCCGATCATTTGTGTGGAACCCTTAAGTGGGCCCCATAGAATGCTATGAACCTTTAGTGTACACCAAATGGAATACCCAAGCAGGGCTCCGCTCATTTGCACTATGGTGCATATCAGGGATGGCGCCTTTTATCATGCTCTTCTGCGAGGGTATGCACTAATATGCAATGTGATTTTAGAAGAGGGGTATGAAGTGTGATTTCATTTGAATCGAAGGGGTGTTTGTGGATTTTGCCCTCTTGAATACTCTATCTGTGAGGGTGAGTGAGACACTTCCAAGTGCTTATCAAGTGACCCCTACCCCAGTAGCAAGAATTTCTCCAACCTAGGACACATGTCCCTTTCTCCTTAAAATTCCAATTTACTCTGCCTAGCTTCTAACCCTTCTACCTAACGGAAATTAATCCTTTTCACCGTTAACTCCAACAACCAAGGTTTTGGTTTTTTTTGGGAAAGCTCCTCCAACCTAGTATTATGATTCTAGCGTAAGTAGAGAAATCAATTTAAGCTCGGTCTCTAAAACTAAACCCTAATCATAATAGTAGTAGATCGACCGGATCACTCTGAACAAAAAACTTTGTAGTTACGCTTGCTATTGTTTATCAAGGAATAAATCATAAGGTCTGACAATCTTTCTTTGTTTTGATTCAAGTTTTCCATTGGATTGCCAACAAGAATATAAAGGAAGGGATGAAACAATGGGTTCTTTATATGCTAAAGTTATATGCTACCAGAAGTATGCGCATACAGGTTTGTTATATGCTAAAGTTATTTGAATAACGGTTCTTTTTTCTTTCGAAATTGCTATTTGGATTCATTTTCTTTTTCCTGAACATTGCATGCAAACTTTGGGGGTGAGAGAGAATCGTGCATATGGAAAGAGCCAAACCCTTCATTATGAAAATTTATTCTAAAGATTTCTCCATTTTGGCATGTTGATACGCTTCCAGAATTCTCCGGGATACTAGCATTAGGGTTGGATGAATTCCATTAGATTTTCCCCTTTTTTTTTTTTTTTTTGAACAGAGGTTTTCTCCATTCTTATTCTTTTTGCTTTGTTGAGAAGATATGAAAGAGAGAGAAACTGAAATTTCCTAAAAACAAGAGATCATTGGTAGCATTTAACATTAGATTTAAGGAGTTAACGGTGGAATATAGGTTAACTTCCGTTAGGAGGAAGCTACGCAAAGTACAAGTAATTGTTTTGGCTCAATAAGTTAAGTGGCTTATTTGGTCTTGCCTCGATGTACCCTTTGTCGAGTTTCTAATAAAATTTTGTTGCCTATCAAAAGTTAAGTGGCTTATTTTTTTTTGTCTATATTCAATTTTTTTTTACAATTGTTTGTTTTGTGTTAAATTTTTATGACTTATTGATTATTCTCACAGAGAAGAATCAAAAAAGTAAAAAATTAGGATCGAAACTCATAATTTTTAGAATAAAAACACAAGCCGCTGCTTTTGCAATTGGAAGGAAAGCAACGGGAAATGACTTGAAAGTTGAAATCATAAAATATTGAAATCAAAGGCATTTTCCTTACGTCTCAGTAGAAAAAGACTAAAAGAATTAAAGAAAGGGAAGCTGCAACTTGCAAGTTGCGAGATGGAAATAGTCAAGTTGTATATTAAATTGAATTTTAAATGCACAAACGAAAAATTGGTGAGACCCCACCTTGTTCACTAGAAAAATCTAGTTTTCCCAAATCCCTTCTATTTAGTGGCAATCATTCTACCACCACATCCAACTACACACCCAATTACATACCCATACTCATAATTACAGGTGAATATGGACCGGATTGATTCGGTTTTATCGTAAACTAAGAACCAAACCACTATGTACGGATTATAAATTTAGAGAACCAAACCAATTCACAAAAGGTATAGAACCAAACCAATCCAAACCATTAGACTACGGTTCGGTTTCGAACCACGGTTTACTTGAAACTAATATATCATCTTCGTAAAATATTTAAAGTACTCAAAATTGCGGAGATAAACTAAGAATTGGTTTCCATTTATAGAAATATAGGACAATTTAGGAATTAATTGAGTCGTAGAATTACTACTCACTGAATGGAGCATTACGGTATACCATGTGCTTTTTGTGTACCAAAATTATAGAAATGAGTTGTTATATACAAAAGTTTATGCCAAATAATTTTTGTAGTAAATGAATATTGAATAGAATGGTGGATTGTATAGATTATTAATTCAGGAAATTAATTGACTATAACTCCCATGTGTATATCTAAATTAAATGAGTTATATATATACACGGTTCGGATCGGTTTGAAACTAAAACCATTAACGTAAATTCACAGACCAAACCATTTAACGAGGTTTCTAATTTTTTTAAACTGAAACCAAATCACACTACAAAAAAAACCAAATAAAATCATTCGGTTTGGATTGGTTTGGACTGGATTAGCGGTATAATGAATTTTTTGCTCACCCCTACTCATAATAGGAGTGGAGCCCGCACACACTACACACTCAATGTGTGTGGGACCCACCCTTATTGTGAGTATGAGTGTGTATTTGGATGTGGTGTTAAAATTATTGATTTAGTAACGTAGTCAGAATTTTGGTTAAGTGGGGACACTTGATCCTTATATTAATTAGTACTAACATTGTGAAAGCACTCAAGTAGTCAGTTTAATTTATAAATCTTATTCCAATATCCCTTGTACTTAGAGGCGTAGCTAGAATTTTAGTTAAGTGGAGACACTTAATCCTTATATTAGTAACATTTTAGTTAAGTGGACACATTGTCGGACAATTTTTCCACCATCTCTCCTAAAATCAATTCGTGCTAGAAAGAGTTTCAATTAAGTCTTTTATGGCATTTGACATCACACCTGCAAGTCTGTTTTTAGAGCAGTCGCAGGGAGTGACATTGTGTAATCAAATTCACGAGGGCACTCCGGGTTTATCAATCCCTCTCTCATGATGAAGCTCTCACGACTCGAAACCATGACCTCCTGGCTCTGATACCAATTGAAAAATCCTAGCTTGTCTAGGTTTATAGATTTGCTATGTTTTGATTTTCTTCGATAATCAATTACCCCCAATAGATATCTTGACCAATCACATAAATGGAAAAAAATAATCAAAGAACACATGGGTTTACGTGGAAAATCCTAAACGGAAAAAAACTATGGGAATGAATCGTGCACTATAATTAAACAATGTGTGATTACAAGTAGTCTTACTCAGTGTTTGCGTATCCTTACCAAGAATCCTAAGACCTACTTGTCGAATCTACATTCATCACACCTCTGCATAATTGCTACATCTTGAATTCTCAAGTCTTCCAAATAAATTGCCTTTCGAACTCTACGAAAGGACCTAACTTTTAGAGATTGATCATTGTCCTACTCCTCCTCTATAAGAAGAAAGACTTTGGGGCAATTTTTCGCTTGCCAATTTTTTCAATTTGGAAGATTTTCACCCTCTATTTGGACACTTTTGTTCTTGGGATGTTGGGGCAATTGGTCATTTTAGTTGTGCCATTTAGTGGGGTACGTGGCACTAGGAGTTGGACAGGTGGATTTTAACCCCCCTATTTGGACAATTTTATTCTTGGATGTTGGCAACTGGTTATTTTACTTGTGCCATTTAGTGGGTACATGGCGCTAGGAGTTGGACAGGTGGATTTCAGTGGAGTGGTTTAGATCAGAAGAGAAAAGAGAGAGAGGCTTACTTAGAGTCTTTTGTTCATGCAACTTTGTCAACTGCTGCTTATCGGATGTTCGGCGTTTGGTGTCCTTGGTATTTTGTTCTTTGTTCGTTTGATTCTGAGGTTGCTTTGGTGTCTCTGTAGCTGTTGCCGTTGGTAGGAGGTAATGGTCGTGGTTCTGAGCTGGTTTGTGTCGTTTGGGTTCTGTGATATTTAATTTTGTAGTGTCTGTGTTTGATTTTTGTTTGTAGAGTTATTTAGGGCAGCTGATTTGTAGATTTGTATTTGACAGATTTTTTTGGTATTGAGGGCAGTTATTTTTTATTTTCCATTTGTTTTTTGTATTCTATTCATGATGCATGTGTCCTGTATCTTTTGATTTGCTGGATTTGTTCTTCTGCTCTTGATTTGTTATTCCAAGGATTTTGTCTTCGTGTGCCATGTATGTTCTATGTGTGTACAGTTATATCTATATGTGTGTGTTTTTGGGTAAGATTAGTATTGATGAATGTGGAGTAAATAGTAATATGGAGCTATTATTAATATAGTTAGGCAAATGGACGTAATTTACATATATCTTGATTTCTGTGTGCCATAGCTTGTTTACAAAGTAGGAGTAGTATTTGTTTCTTATCTCACCACATCACGCAATATGGATATGGAGGCTTACCTATACAACAATTTGAAGAAAAAATCTTTCTAATTGGATCGACCGAGATGGCTAAATATTGACATTTTAAGTAGGGGAAGGCTACAATACACGCTTCTTATTTGGCTGTCTATCATATGCATCTAGGGCTGTAAGTGAGCCGAGCTACTCGTGAGCTTAGCTCGGCTCGGCTCGTTAAGGCTCGGCTCGACTCGGCTCGTTTACTATCGGCTCGTTTAGTAAACGAGCCGAGTGGAGCTCAACTCGTTCGACAAAAGCTCGGCTCGTTAAGGGAGGCTCGACTCGATTAAAGACTCGATTAAAGAGGCTCGTTTAGTAAATGACTAAGCTCGGCTCGTTAAGGCTCGAGCCGAGCTTGAGCTCGAGTTTTTGGCTCATTAAGTTAACGAGCCGAGCTCAAGCTCGCCGAAACTCGGCTCGGCTCGGCTCGTTTACACCCCTATATGCATCCCAAGAATGTCAAGATTCATAGAGAAAATGTTATGAATCATGTTGCTGAAAAGTTACGATTTTAGTATAAAAATTATGACACACCGAAATAGTACGATCTTATTGGAAATGTTACGAATTTTATTGCTGAAAGGTTACGGTTTTTAGACTAAAAGTTATGAAACAACAAAATATTATGAATGAACCATCAAATAAGTGCATATGCTACACACTTTTAAGGAATATTGTGTATTGTAGACTTTTCCTTTTGATTATTGTGTATTGAATTATCTTTAAAATTGATTTGCTTAAATGTAGGAGTAATTGGTTTGTTTTGAAAATTTAGGTAAATATGTTAGATTTTTTATATTTTGGCATTGCTTATTAGGGTTTTTTTTTTTCTTCTTATTACTATTGAAGTGTTTTTTGAAGGTGTCACTACTAAAATTAATTCTTACCTTCGCCACAGCCATACCCACCCAAACCACACTACACACTTGCCTTCGACGGATGATCTCTGCCCTTATTAAACTCAAACTCAGTGTTGTGCCGATTGCTCATCATTTGGTGTACGCCAAATATACATCAAGGTTTGGCATGTGTGGGGGCCACACTTTTTTTTTATTGTTTGTGCAATTACGATTGTGGTTGAACGGTATTCAATACTCCTATATTCAGTCATCAAATAAAGAGATGACCTAACCGAGATGATGTGATCCCCGTTAGGCCCCAATGAGTGGTAATTATCAGGTGGGTAGCCGTAATGAATTCTCTCCGTACTCCCGCCTGGAAATACAGACAAGACCCCCTCCCAACAGGGCCGGCCCCGGGGTAAGCCCCGCAAGTCCTCGGGCTTGGGCAACCCCCCGGGCTCGGGCATCCAAAAAAAAAAAAGTAAGTTAGATATAAATATAAAGAAGCTTCTCATATTTCGTGCAAGGCATTTGCTTGGTGTATGGCCAACGCATGCTGCCAAAGACTTAAAGTGTCCGGTGACCCAGGTTCGATTCCGTGGTGCAGCTTGCGCCTCAGTCTTTTTGTTTTCCTCTTTTTACCTCTTTTTGTTTTCCTCCCAATCCACAATTTATTTTTCTATTTTTGTTCTAACTCCTTTGGTTTTCCCCCCAACCCACAATATTATGAAAAACAAAATACTAAATTATTTTGTTGAAAATTTTTCGACTTAACAAATACAATAGTGGAGTAATGTATAAGTGATATGTTCTTACATTTCAGAACATTTGATTAAAAAAAGTCATAGTTAAATAAAATTAAACGAGTTCTTGGATAAGTAAAGTACGATGACCCAATTGACAAATTTGCTTTAAAAAATACAAGGAGAAGTTATTTTCTTTGAATTGGATCGTGCTAAATAAAGCACTATAACCGGGGTTACATTTTGATGTTGGTTTTTTTTGATATTATTCAAGCTAAAGGAACATGTAACTTTGATGTTTTTTTTTTGGGTACTTGTAATTTTTTAATTTTTTTTTTGTGTATTTGTTAATAGTAAGTGGGCAACAAAGTATGAGGTTGGGCTTGGGCAACCCAAATGTCGGGGCCGGCACTGCCTCCCAACCGTCCCATAGGGACAACACACATTATACACGTGATAAAGAACGGTATCGTTTTGTTGTGTGTAAAGATAATGATCGAAGTCGGTGTTTTCCGTACTTGGATCTAGAGATGTCAAATAGGTCGTGCCGTAATTCCCGGCCGTGCCTAACTAGCATGCTTTGTGTCGTGTCGTGCCGTGCCGGACTCATTTAATAATCAGGCCGGGCCGATTCCCATACCCGTGTACAATCGAGCCTTGTAAAGCTAAAAAATTACTTCTTAAAAAATTGCCATTACTTTTTTTAAATTGATAATTATGACTGAAAATTAACACATTTAATTCAAAAAAGTACAAAACATTGCATTGATAATTAAACTATGTAATACAATGAATGTAATTATAAATAAGAAATGCATCACTATAGTTTGAATACATCCAAACTAGATTGGCAGTTACTCAACTATCAATCATATGCATTCCTCAAGATAAAAATAAATACAAAAAATACAAAATGAGCGAAGAAGGCAGAAGATCTTTTACGTTGAGGTGATCGAGGATTCGAGATACTGCTATATGAAGGAAGGAAGGAGGGATTTTCCTGTGATTAGTGAATTTGTGAAGATAACGCCACACATAGAGAGAACCGTAGAAACAATAGTAGTGCATGACAGTTGGTGTTGTGTTTGAATTGTTGTGTTCCTAGCATTTTTGTAACTTTTATTGAACGGGTCATGACTCATGTGTGAGAAGCATGTTACAATGGCCTAAATTATTCATTTTCTGATGTTTCTTACTAGTAGTATTTTTTTATGGAAAAAAAAAACTACTTTTGTGCCCTTATACATGTCTATGCCGTGTCCCGTGCCCGTGTTGTGCCTTGTGCCTAATCGTGCTCGTGTCGTGCCCCATGCCTAACTGTGCTTATGCCATGGGCTCCAAAATGATGGCCCAATCTAGCCCACCTTCGTGTTCATGTCGTGTGGGGCCCATACCATGCCGGGTCATGCCGATGCTAAACGTGTTGTGCCTGTGCCGTGCTTGTGCCGACACGGCCCATTCGACACCTCTATGTTTAACATGTGCTTTTCTGCGAGGGTATGCATTGTGATTTTAAAAGATGGGTATGAAGTGTGATTTCATCTGAATTGAAGGGATGTTTGTGGAATTTACCCATATTAAATACTCCATGTGAGAGTGGGTGAGACACTTCTGAGAGTGGTTATCAATTGAATGCGGTTTTTGTCCTATCGCAAAAGGAGGACTTTCTTAAACCTAGGACGTATGACAACTGTTCATTGGCCCAAGTCTATTTCTTCTTAAAATCCCAATTTACTCTGCCTAGCTTCTACCTAACAGAAGTTAACCTTTCTACCTAACCGAACTGCTTGCTTCCCATGCAGGGGAGACCCGCTTGGTTTCACTTCGATCTTACTTGGTAATTACAAGTTTGCATCCCTCTTTTTAATAAAAATACATGGTAGTCGGGGAGCCAGGCACATAAAGATAGGGACATCCATCGGTAAGCCAATAATTACAATAATTGAATAAGAACATGGTGACTATTCAATGACGAATAATCTTTTTCACCGTTAACTCCAACAATCCAAGGTCCGCTTTTTTTAGGAAAGCTCGTCCGTGATAAGGAAATTAGAATCCCATTATCCTATGAATAGATTACCTCATACACCTAGTATTATGGATTCTAGCGTAAGTAAAGAAATCAATTTAAGCCAAGTCAAAAAAAGAAAGAAAAAGAAATCAATTTAAGCTGGGTCTCTAAAACTAAACTCTAATCATAATAGCAATAGATCGACCGAATCACTTTGAAGGGAAAACTGCATAGTTACTTTGCTATTGTTTATCAAGGAATAAATTATAAGGTTAGACAATCTTTCTTTGTTTTGATTCAAGTTTTCAATTTGATTGCTAAACAGATTATATTGGAAGGGATGAAACAATGGGTTCATTGATGGCCATGACAGAGGGGTACTCTCCTCTTTCCACGAATCTCCAGTTATCGTAAAACCAAGGGTGACCGTCTTCGGACTCGTTGATGGCCATGACATGTTGGTATACTGGGGTATCCCTTTGCTCGATCATAATTGGCCTTAGTTTCACACCAACAGGGATTTCAACCATAGAGGCTAATGTTGCCAAGGCGTCAGCGAACTGATTCCTGAGTCTCGGGACATGAGTGAAAGTTACTTTGTTAAAATGGGGAATGAGATCTTCGAGATCTTGATGGTACAACTTTAACTTCTCTTCCTTGACTTTCCAATCACCGTTTGCTTGAGAAACGACCAAGTTGGAATCTCCCATGACTTCCAACTTTTCTACACCGATTTCAATGGCTGCTTCCATGCCGACAATGCAAGCTTCGTATTCCGCTTGATTGTTGGTGACTTTGAAGTTGAGCTTGAATGCAAGCGGGATATGCGACCCATCCGGTGAGACCAATAGCACACCAATTCCGAATCCTCTCTGATTGGCTGCTCCATCGAAATACAATCGCCATACATCCTCAACTATGGTCATTATGCCTTCATCTGGGAACTCGAATTCGACGTCCTCCTTTCCTTCGACCGGGCAGTCGGCCAAAAATTCAGCGACAGCTCTTCCTTTTACTGACTTTCTGCTGACGTATTTTAATTCAAATTCTGCCAGCATCAATAGCCATCGTGCCATTCTTCATGTGAGTGCTGGCTTTTCGAACAAGTACTTCAGAGGATCCATTCGGGATATCAACCTTACCGAATAAGCTAGCATGTAATGTCTTAACTTTCTGGAAGCCCAAACAAGTGTCCAACATGTCTTTTCTAATGGAGTATAGCGTTCTTCAGACCCAACCATCTTTTTGCTGAGGTAATAGACAGCCCTTTCAACCCCATCGTCTCCTTCCTGTGCCAGCATGCACCCCATGGAAGATGGAGTGACTGACAAGTATAGAATCAAAGGTTTTCCTGGTTCCGGCGGCATTAAGACTGGCGGATTCCTTAGATAGGCTTTGATGGCCTCGAAGGCTTGCTGACATCTGTCATTCCATGCAAATGGTGTTCCTTTCTTGAGCAAGCGGAATATGGGTTCGCATGTTGAAGTCAGTTTTGCAATAAACCGGCTGATGAACTGTATTTTGCCAAGGAAACTCCTTACGTCTTTCTCCGTCCGTGGTGGTTCCATTTCCAGAATGGCCTTAATCTTTGATGGATCGATTTCGATGCCGCGAGTGGTGATCATGAATCCGAGCATCTTCCCTGTAGTGACTCCGAATGTGCATTTAGCCGGATTGAGGCGCATCCTGTACTTCCTTATCCTTTCGAAGAACTTCTCAACGCGGGTAAGTGACCTTCTCGCTCTTTCGCCTTAACGATCATATCGTCAACGTAAACCTCCACCTCTCTATGAATCATATCGTGCAACAAGGTTATAGCTGCTCGCTGATAGGTGGAACCCGCGTTTTTTAGCCCGAAATGCATGACCCGATAGCAGTAGGTTCCCCATTCAGTAATGAATGTGGTCTTTTCTCGGTCTTCCGGGGCCATGAGAATCTGGTTATATCCTGAGAAGCCATCCATGTAGGAGAGTAGGGCGTGTCCCGCGGTGTTATCAACTAGTACGTCGATGTGGGGCAGAGGGAAGTCATCTTTGGGGCTAGCTTTGTTTAAGTCCCTGAAGTCCACACAGACCTTGATTTTGCCATCCTTCTTTGGAACGAGAACGATGTTAGCAACCCACTGAGGGTATTTAGTTACCATTAAGAACCCAGCATTGATTTGTTTAGTTACTTCCTCTTTTATTTTAAGCACCCAGTCGGGCCTCATGCGTCTCAGTTTTTGTTTTACTGGTTTTGCGTCAGGGTAAAGGAGAATCCGATGTTCCACGATTTCAGGATCAATTCCGGGCATATCAGCGTGCGACCATGCAAAAATGTCTTCGAATTCTTTTAACAATTCCACGAGAGCCTGACGCTCTTCTTCTGACAGCGCGGAACCGATCTGGACCATTCGGGGATTCCCTTCGTCCCTCAAATTTATTGAAACAACTTCTTCTTTTACAGGCTGAGCATGCCTTTCGTCTTCCCTTTCGATTAGGGACCGAATTCCTTCAGGGATTTTCCCCTCGAAATCGATCTCTTCATCATTGGGGTCGACACAATTTATTTCAAAATCAGGGAAGTAAGCGGAATCAGATTCATTTATTTCATCATTAGCAGAGGCCTCGAGGGCATCGTACACACGGGTAGACTCAAACTCAAAATACAGACTCTGAGGAGTTGGGCCAAGAGGCGCCGACTCAGACTCAACAGACTCAGAAGACTCAGAAGACTCGGAAGACTCGAAGGACTCAGAAGACTTAAAGGACTCAGTTTCAGATTCGGACTCATGACTGGTTGCACTTGGTATGAGAGTCCAATTCTTATAATCTCCAGCGGCATTCATGATGAGTGAAGTTGGATCTTCAGGGGCCTCCTGCCCCAGCATCTGCACTTCTACTTCCACGGCTATACCCAATGGTTTGTCTTCCCCGAATAAGGTTGCTAGGCTACCCCCGGCAAGAGTTTCAACCCAGTCTGCCATCTTTGTTGGTTTGATTGTTATTTCCAATTCTTCATCACTTTCAGGCCAGACATCATTAGCGAATATCTCAAACCCTGGTAGGAAGGTATTGGTTTCTTTGTCCCAGAATGGTTCCGGCTGCCCTTGATAAATCTGCTTTGCCTTTTCTTTGACAAAATAATCTTCCAACCTATCTCCTTTCTTCTCCCTCCTATCCTCGGAAGGGTGGTATCCCACACCTGTTATGCGGGTTAAAGTTCCTGGTTCTTCAAACTGTGCTGGCCCTTGAAGATTCTTTCCCAGCCCCAATCCTGGCATGTAGGACATTTTCTTCATTATCTTTATGGCGACATTACTAACGACAAAGTCGTCATCAATCTTGACAGTGAAAACAGAATGAGAGGTGTCAAGAGAGAAACCGCCTAGAGCAACGTCCTCTTCCCCATGTTGTATCTCCAAAAGTGGGGCATTGTCTTCCACGGGAACACGAATCCCAGAATCACCATGAATGGTGAGCATCCCAGTTTCTAGTCCCAGTCTAACTTTCTGGTGGAGTGTTGAAGGAACTGCCATGATATCAGGTCGATGCATCCAAGGTCTACCCAGCAGTAGGTTGAAGGACGCGGGAATGTTCACCACATGGAACTCCACATCTGTTTGGTAAGGCCCAAAAGTCATAGGAAGCATGAGGGTGCCAGCCACATCCCGACGGGTGTTGTCATATGCCCGAACTTTGACTTCTGATGGAGAGAAATCACTATTTTTGTATCTCAGGCAATAAGCAACACGGAGTGGACAGACATTGATTGCTGACCCATTGTCAATCAGGATTACTGGTACCCATTTTCCGTGGCATTTCAGAGTGATATGGAGTGGTCGATTGTGATCAGTTCCATCAGCGAGCAAATCCCGATCAGTGAAGGTGATAGCATGTTTGACGGGTATGGTTTTGATGAGTGCCACAAGTTCATCAGGGGTTATGGCAGAAATGACTTTTAGGTGAGAGAGAGCTTGGATGAATCCTTCGCGATGGCGGGTGGAATGAACAAGTACGTCCCAAACAGACATTTTGGCTGGAGTCTGTTCAAGCTGGCGCTTGATCATTCTTTCTGGGTCTTTCTCAGGGCGTGAAGGTTCTTTAACTGGTGAGGCAAAGGGTTGGAAAGTATCTTTGATTGGGGTAACGAACGGGTTAGAAGGTTCTTTGGTCAGTGGAGCTGGAGGGTTGGAAGATTCTCCGATTTGAAGATTTAGGGGTTGATAGATTCGACCACTCCTGGTTAATTGACTAATCTGTTGGTACTTGGACTCTTCATTCCATAAATCCGCAAGGGCCTTGCGCTTGTTTCCAATGGTAGTGTCTTGGAGGTTGGCAGCCAAGTCAGCGACAACCAGGTCTTCCCACAGATCCTCGGGCTTCCATTTCTCAGCTTCTGCTACTGCCCTATTTACAGTCCATTCTTCATTCCCCACTTTTATGTTGATGATTTCCGTATTACCCCACAAGTTTGTCTTAGCACCTGGTTCATCTTCCCATAAGTTCATCATGGCAACATCAGCGTCTTTTGGGAATGTGACAGATGACTCTGACTTAACTTCATCGACCAGGTAGTCCATTGGGTTAAACTCATTACTAGCCACATCTTCTTCAGGACCCGGCGGTTCTGGGTATGGATCAAGACCCACGTTGTTGTATGGGTCGCTAGCTATGAGATCATGGAGGTAGGAAGAGAGGTCTGGTCGAAATGGAACAGGTTCAGGCCAGTCGTAGATCACCGTCGGTGGGTATAGAGAAGGTATCTAAAGGATCATTCCAGGCGAAGAGTTGGTACTCATCTGGAATTGGGTTCCACTCCCATTAAGGCATTTCTGGCAAGTTGAACATCATATTCAAAGAAAATCCATCAAGAGGGTCTGCATAAGTGTTTTGCCAATCAACTTCCCATTCTGGCTCAAAGAACGGGTTTACATCTTCTTGGAAATTAGCGACTTCAAACTCTTTCCAATCGGCAATCAAGTCTCCCCAATCCCAAAGGTAACAGAGGGCAATTTCTTCGGGAATTTCCACAACAGGCTCTGGTTCGGTATCCGGGATGATGAAAGAGGTGGGATCAAAGTCTTGGCTTTTGTCTTGGGTGATTTGGTTGATATGGAATAGGGTATTATGCTGTGGCAAGGGATTTGTCATGGTGTTTGGTTTGTCAGAAGGAGGGGTATCAATGACTTTATTGTCTATGAGGTTTTGAATCTCATGACGGAGACAAATACAGTTATCAGTGGTATGGCCATGCATTTGGTGAAAATTGCAGTAGACGTTTTGGTTTAGGTTGGGTGGAATGTTCTGTGGTGGCTGAAGGGGATTCAGCACTCCTACTTCAGTAAGCTTTTTGAGCAAGGCGGATCTACGAGTGCTGAATTGGGTAAAGGCTCTTTGTTGGGACTTTGGTTTTTCCGAGATTTGGTTTACTTCTGCTGGTTTTGCGGATGAGGTTCCAGCCTGATTGGAATTCCCGAAGAGGACATTACTGTTTCCTGAGTATATCCTTTTGGGCTTTGTTGCTGATTCCTTTCTTTCCAATGTTCCGTCTCGCAGTGCTTCCTCCACAGCCAGGCCTGAGTCATAGAAGGTTTCGAAATTCGGGGCCGCTTGAGAGAGAACCATGTATGGAGCAAAAGAGTTGGGTAGATTTTTGGTGATGATCCTTATTTGTTCTTTTAAGTCCGGTTTGCTTTGCATCTGAGTGGCTTTGGCCCTCCAACGTTTCACAAAGTCGGCGAAGCCTTCTTTCTCACCCATCTTGGTGCTTTCTAGTTCTCTCGTGATCATCTTTAGGTCGACATTGAAATCGTATTGAGCCACAAATGCCGTCCCAATATCTTCCCAAGTCCTTTTCTTAGAGGGTTCCAGGGTAAGAAACCATTGCAAGGCCGGCCCTGCCAAGGATTCGTGAAATAGCTGGGCCATGGCTTCCTTTTCGATTCCCCTCATAGTAAGCGAACCTACATACCCTTGAAGGTGAGCTTTTGGGTCTCCGGTACCGTCAAACTTTCCGAAATCCACCCCTTTGAACTTTTCTGGTAACTTAGCATTAGGGAACAAGCACAATTTGTTCATGTCAATTTCCCCTCTTCCTAATCGCTTGTTTTCTTGCATAGATTCTTCCAGCTTACCAATTTTGACCATGAGAGCGGCTAAATTGGGATCGATTGCCGGCGTGTCTTTAGCTGGCGTCTCCTCCTTGGGTATGTCAGTTTTTACCAAAAGCTTGTCGCAAACCTCTTGCATGGTTTCCATTATCATATTCATGTCGCCTTTCATGGACGCAACCGAAGCTTTGAGTTGCATATCCATCCCAGCAAGGGATTGCCTAAACTGAGCATCCATGGTAGACATGTTCTGCCTAAGCTCTTCTACCCCGTTTCCTTGGTCAGCCATGGGTAAGAGATTTTCAAGTGACGGAGGCTCCTGTATTGCTGGACTTAACGAAACCGCTAATGACGGCGGGCCATCCTGTTCTATGTGGACCTCAACCAGTTGGGTTTCTTCCAGGGTATCTACGCGAACCAATCTTCGAGACGGACGAAACCAATTGGGTAGAGCCTCTTCTTTTTGCAGGTGTCCAATGTTTCTGAACTTGTAGCAAAGCAAAAGGGAACAACTCAAAATCCGCCCCTAGTGTCTCTCCTACCTTCTACGTGCCTTCTAGGTCCTAGAACCTACCGTGACTTGAGTTGCACTTGGGGCATTTGTACAGAAGATTTCTGACGATCCGGGTAGGTACTGTTAGGCAGGTTAAATTCCGATCGTTTTCGGAACCAGAGCCAATCTCCTTATCTTGACCATCCGAGACAGAGCAATGTGACTGTCAGAATCCAAATACGCACACCTTCAAAGTTAATCCCATGTCAAGGGAGCCGTTCGGGCACGGCAAACACCGGAGGTATCGCAACCCCCATGGATTTATAGTCTCCTAGACTGACCGAAAAGTCCTAAAGAATTCTAAGGGAGCCTAATCCTCTAGCCTGCAGGATGCAATGATGCATGAATGATATGTATGTACAAAGAAATACACATAAACATGATATATCACATAAGTCCTAGCCATGGGTTCCTGTCCTAGTTAGGAAAGTTCTATGGTTATGTACAAGTGCAAAGGCCGGTTTTGGTTTGAGAGGGGTTCCCCGGACTAGAGCCAAGATGTACTACCCCATGTCGAGTGTATTGCAAGACAATGGTCGAACAGCACGATGGCCCATCATAGTCGAGGGTTGCTAGGCATTTCGGGAGAGCTTGTCAGCGGTAAACCGGGCAAGATAGCCGAAACACACTAGCGAGGCTTGTGCGGTGCATAGTGTAAAAGAAAGTTAAGTTCTCCAAATTGTATTAAGCCCCCCAAGTAAAATGCATTTCAAGTTTGGCCCTCTTGATTATCCAACACTTCTTTATGTATTTTTTTGTTTTTTTTTTTTAAAAAAGAAGTTTTGAATAAAAGTCCCCAGCAGAGTCGCCACTGTGGGCTCTCGCGCCCGTTGGTGCGATTTGTGACAGAGTCGCCACCCAGATTTTTGAGATGGATGATCCGAGGAACCGAGGGGGTTTTGTTTTGAAAAGAAAAAAAAGGGCCTTTTGATCTAGCGAAACTGTTTGAGATTTTGGATTCGGGAGCCAGGTTACGAACGTGGAAGGTTTTATGGAAAAGCACCCCGCTCGCCCGGTGAACACCGGTCTCTACTAAGCATTTTGAATGGGGGGATTAATACGATTCGGAAAACCTCAAAAACATGTAAAAGGGGAAAGGGAACAAGATAAATCATAACACGTTGTCGTGCTAGTGGTGCTTGCTGTACAGAGATGATAAAAATGACATAGTGATGATATAAACAGGAAAGGTACAAACAGACTGTCTGAATCACTGCCCTCCGTCAGACGGCATATCGGCTTATAACGCGCGGTTTACCAATATGCCGTGCGTGGTTCCAATCTCGATACCAAACTTTTATAGTTTTGTAAAGCTTCGCACGGTGCACCCATTACATCGCACGGTTTTATTTTAAAGCTTCAGACAACTCACAGCCGTCAGATCATCTCAGATCTGCGCCATTCTTTCAAACCATGAAGAGAAAGCCATTTTTGATACGTTTGCTTGTTTTGAAAAGATCTATGGAGTTTAAAACATGGCTTGTAGAAATGGTCTCATTCTGAGACAGCTTTTGGTATACAGAAAAGACCCAACAACAGACGATCGCGTTCCAGACAGTTCGATCAAGAAAACAGTGTTCTTTCGAAATGCCGTGCGTGCAAGTCGACTACGCCGTGCGACGCTCCGAAGAGCCGCGCGGCGTAGCACACCTTTGCACAGAGCACTGGTTTTGTTTTGTAAAAGAGATTTTTGGTCAGATCTCAACCAAAAGGGTTAAGCCTGAAAACAGAAAGGTCCCCTCAGGGGCCAGGACAGAGCCTAGCCTAAGGAAACTTGGTTTTTACCTTAGATCTGGAGCTTGAATGAGCTTTGATGAAGGCGGATGGACGTTGGAATGTTGAAAAAGAGAGTAGAAGTATGGATGTGTGTAATAGATGGGTATATTGGGTAGTTGGGACCTCAAAGTTAGTAAGGAACTAACTTCAATGGTGAAGAGAAAAATGGAGTAAAGGGCCTAGAGAATGTCTTTTGAGAACAACATTCTCAAGGCTTGTAAATAGGAAAGTGGGTGTGAAAGCAAGAAGAGAGAGAAATGGTATAATGGTGATCAAGGACCATTTTTCCTTGAGTGGAGGGGTGTATTTATAGGCAAGAGCCTTGGATTTTGAATTTCAAAAGTTTGAGGTATTTTCTGGGCAGGCCAGAAGTGTGCTTTCGGCTGAGCCGTATTGCAGCTGTGGCTCAAATGGGCGTGGCCGACAGCTTTCTGAGCCAGTCAGAACTTTATCCAAAATGCCGTGCGGTTAACCTCATGACTGCGTGCGGTGTATTAAATTTCGATACGCCGCGCGGTGTAGAAGTGTCGCGCACGGTACTTTAGGTTCGGTCCAGGGCGTTTTGGGTTTTCTCTGGGCTTTTGGGTTTTTGGGCTTTTCTGAGTTTTTCTGGGCTGATGGTTGGTTTGGGTTGTGGATGTTGGAGGAATACTTCATTCAAGCTCGCAAAAGGCTTTGTTTCCTTTATTTCATCATCGGGGAGGTCAAAGACCCTTCGAGGTCCGGATTGGGGTGTCTACAACCACCAGCAACCGTTAGCGAGGAAACAGTAATTTCCTCACCAATACTCTTCCTTTAGCGAGGAAATTGATTTCCTCACTAAAAATTTCCTCGCAAAAAACATGATTTCTTGTAGTGATAGGTGGGACAAGTTGGGTTCACAAAATAACAGATATGCATATTGGAATTAATTATACTATATTTGGTTTGGTGAGATAAATATGATGAGGGTAATTTTCGACCTTTGGATGTGGAGATAAAGATGATGAGGGTATCTCCTCCATTAATTAGTTAAATGTAATACTAAATGGACAAATAGTCCAGACTTCGGGTTAGTGCTGTGCAGTGAGCACCGTGCTGCACACCTCCAAGCTGTCGGATCATGTATCCGACGGCTCGGATCTCTCGGCAACCAACGATCGAGAGCCGTTCATTGCTGAGATGAGATTCGAGTTGTTGGATGCACGATCCGACGGCTCGGAGGTGCGCAGCACGGTGCTGCGTACGCCATTGCACAGCACCCAGCTGCGCACCTCCAAGCCGTCGGATCGTGCATCCGACGGCTCGGATCTCATCTCGGCAACCAACGATCGAGAGCCGTTCATTGCCGAGATGAGATCTGAGCCGTCGAATGCACGATCTGACGGCTTGGAAGTGCATAACACGGTGCTGCGCACATCACTGCACAACACCATCCCCTAATTGCAAATAGTCCACTATTGTCCAATTACCCTTACTTTCGTGTGCAAACAAACACCGAACTATGGAGTACGGAAAAAAGAGGGTATATGTGAGTCCACCCTCAATTACGTTCATAGACCCCACCTATCTTATCCCACCATCAAACATACCAATTAAGTATAAATACGGATTGAGACAAAAAAATTTGCAAGAAAAGGGATTATCTTTATCCCCATAGTGCTACCAGACCATTTTGTTTGAGTCTTTTGGGCTCATTTCCTCCAAGTCTAATGTGATTATCGAAACTGTTCATTTGTACAACTCTTTGCTACCTTCAACCATGCCGAAAATCATATTTTGAGACCAAAGGCCTTGTTCTAGAACACCTTCTTAAAAAAATTATTTATTTCACATTTTCAAACTTAAAAATAATGTAAATGAAATTTTATTTTTTTATTTTTTTTGCCAAAAGATCTCAATAAGATCTATCGAACAAGATCCATATTACTGAAAATATTATTTGCATAAACACAATATTTTTTAGTTCAAAATTATCTTCTTAAAAAAAAAAGTACTTAAAATGGGTTCCTGAACACACTCCAAGTCACAAAACAAAAAAAATAATTGAGCCTCAAAAAGTTTTGCTATAGCATTTAGTGACTCACAATTGGTCACTAAATAGGAAAGATTTTGCGACTAGAGCACCCTAGTCGCTCAAACATTTAATACAGAGATATAATGTAACCAGCTTCTTCTTGGTCGCAAAATAGTCATATGTTGGTCGCAATACTTATTCATTCAACTCTTTTACGTGACAAAATACATTCTGGTCGTTAAATGAATTAGAGTTTGGTCGTTAAAAGTTTTTCCGCTAGCGGTAAAGTTTGGCACCAAAGAATAGGTGACTCGTATTTACCGACCAACACATTGGGTCGCTCGTTGGAACAACTTTCATCTTTTTGCGACCAAGGAAGCTCTTAGTCGCAAGTACCATAGCAAAGGAGACCCAGATTTTGTTAGTCGCAAAAAGTTGGTCGCAAAGAACACAATTTGTTGTAGTGCCCTCAAATACACATGGGTTCCACGTGTTAAATGAGTGTGAGACCCATGTATATATGAGGAGTTGTGTTCGAATAATTATGCACCTAGCATATCTCTGGCATTTGATTGATAGATTTTTAAGTTCCGCCCCAAGCTTGGTGTAGGCGAGTGTGATCAAAATGATACAACCACAAATACATTTTGCACAAATTGATGTACAAATACCATTTGGTGTACACCACATTAGCGTGTGTACCATTTTGGTGTATACCACAAGTAATATGAAATACCTTTTGTTTGGGTCTCCTTTCAAAAATTCTCTCCAAAATTTTCACTATTTCGTCATCTGTAATTTTTTCATCTTTAGTGATTTTTTATCAAATTCTTTTACTTATTCTTTACTTTTTGATATACATAGCGTACTTCTATTAAAAATTAAAAAAAGTTTGTTAAATAGTTAAAAAAATAATACGCAACCCATTAAATTTTTTGTATCTCAAAATTAACAAACAATGAAACAAAGATACATGTTTCATTGCTCTCCAAAGAGCAACTCTTCTCAAAATCTCACTCAAGGGGTGCTGAGTTGAAACCCAAATCCAACTAAGGATTCTTAAGGTTCCAGATATAAATGATCGGAGTTGTTCTGATTGTTTAAAACATTTTTAAAGCATTCTAGTAAAAAAACCCAGCTCTATTAGATACTAGTAAATTTTTGATCGATTCTAAGCCCAATTTGTTGACTGGAAATTGAGCGTAAAATCGATCAAGCTCTTACTATTATCCGACGTAGTTGATTTTTTTACAGGAATGCTTAAAAAATATTTAAAAGAAATTGAGCAACTCCGATCATTTGTGTGGAACCCTTGAGTGGGCCCCATAGAATGCTGTGAACCTTTAGTGTACACCAAATGGTACACCCAAGCAGGGCTCCGCTCATTTGCACTATGGTGTGGTGCATTTCAGGGATTGCGCCTTTTATCATGCTCTTTTGCAAGGGTATGCACTGATATGCAATTTGATTTTAGAATAGGGGTATGAAGTCTATTTCATCTGAATCGAAGGTGTGTTTATGGATTTTGCCCTCTTGAATAATCTATCTGTGAGGGTGATCAGTGAGAAAATTCCAAGCGGTTATCACGTGAACGCGGTTTTTCCCCTGCCTCATTAGCATTAATTTCTCCAACCTAGGACGCATGTCTCTTTCTCCTTAAAATCCCAATTTATTATGCCTGCTTCTAACACTTCTACCTAACGAAAATTAATCCTTTTCACGGTTAACTCCAACAACCAAGGTTTCGTTTTTTTGGGAAAGCTCCTCCGTAGCAGGAATTTCTTCAACCTAGGATGATGTCTCTTTCTCCTTAAAATCTAATTTTGCTATGCCTGCTTCTAACTCTTCTACCTAATGGAAATTAATCCTTTTCACCGATAACTCCAACAACCAAGGTTTTGTTTTTTTGGGAAAGCTCCTTCGTGGCAGGAATTTTTTCAACCTAGGACGCATGTCTCTTTCTCCTTAAAATCTCAATTTACTATGCCTGCTTCTAACTCTTCTACCTAACGGAAATTAATCCTTTTCACCGTTAACTTCAACAACCAAGGTTTTGTTTTTTTGGGAAAGCTCCTCCGTGGCAGGAATTTCATCAATCTAGGACGCATGTCTCTTTCTCCTTAAAATCTCAATTTACTATGCCTGCTTCTAACTCTTCTACCTAACGGAAATTAATCCTTTTCACCGTTAACTCCAACAACCAAGGTTTTGTTTTTTTGGGAAAGCTCCTCCGTGGCAGGAATTTCTTCAATCTAGGACGCATGTCTCTTTCTCCTTAAAATCCCAATTTACTATGCCTGCTTCTAACTCTTCTACCTAACGAAAATTAATCCTTTTCACCGTTAACTCCAACAACCAAGGTTATGTTTTTTTGGGAAAGCTCCTCCGTGGTAGGAATTTCTTCAACCTAGGACGCATGTCTCTTTCTCCTTAAAATCTCAATTTACTATGCTTGCTTCTAACTCTTCTACCTAACGGAAATTAATCCTTTTCACCGTTAACTTCAACAACCAAGGTTTTGTTTTTTTGGGAAAGCTCCTCCGTGGCAGGAATTTCATCAATCTAGGACGCATGTCTCTTTCTCCTTAAAATCTCAATTTACTATGCCTGCTTCTAACACTTCTACCTAACGAAAATTAATCCTTTTCACTGTTAACTCCAACAACCAAGGTTTCGTTTTTTTGGGAAAGCTCCTCCGTAGCAGGAATTTCTTCAACCTAGGATGATGTCTCTTTCTCCTTAAAATCTCAATTTTGCTATGCCTGCTTCTAAATCTTCTACCTAATGGAAATTAATCCTTTTCACCGATAACTCCAACAACCAAGGTTTTGTTTTTTTGGGAAAGCTCCTTCGTGGCAGGAATTTTTTCAACCTAGGATGCATGTCTCTTTCTCCTTAAAATCTCAATTTACTATGCCTGCTTCTAACTCTTCTACCTAACGGAAATTAATCCTTTTCACCGTTAACTTCAACAACCAAGGTTTTGTTTTTTTGGGAAAGCTCCTCCGTGGCAGGAATTTCATCAATCTAGGACGCATGTCTCTTTCTCCTTAAAATCTCAATTTACTATGCCTGCTTCTAACTCTTCTACCTAACGAAAATTAATTCTTTTTCACCGTTAACTCCAACAACCAAGGTTTTGTTTTTTTGGGAAAGCTCCTCCGTGGCAGGAATTTCTTCAACCTAGGACGCATGTCTCTTTCTCCTTAAAATCTCAATTTACTATGCCTGCTTCTAACTCTTCTACCTAACGGAAATTAATTATTTTCACTGTTAACTCCAACAACCAAGGTTTTGTTTTTTTGGGAAAGCTCCTCCGTGATGGGAAATTAGAATCCCATTATCAATTTAAGCTGTGTCTCTAAAACTAAACCCTAATCTTGAGAAAATTTTCAGTGCCGGGTGGGTATATTCCACCCGGTGCCCACTGATGCATCCAAGCCATCCAAAAGTATTTTGAACGGTTCGGATTTTAAAATAACTTTTTTGGGGAAGAGTTTAACTTTTCCGAAAAAAAGTTTTTTTAAAATCCAAACCGCCCAAAACACTTTTAGACGGTCTGGATGCGCCGCGCGGGCATCACGTTGTACCCACCCGACACTGACAAATTTCTCCCTAATCATAGTAGCAGTAGATCGACCCAATCAATTTGAAGAAAAAACTACGTAGTTACGCTTGCTATTGTTCATCAAGGAATAAATTATAAGGTCAGACAATCTTTCTTTGTTTTGATTCAAGTTTTCCATTAGATTGCCAACAAGATTATATAGGAAGGGATGAAATAGTGCCGTTCATTGTCGACACAAGATCCGTGCCGTCGGATGCACGTTCCAACGGTTCGGAGGTGTGCAGCATGATGCTGCCCACACCACTGCACAGCACCATCCCCCATTCGGGATGAAAAAAATGGGTTCTTTGCTAGTTAATTAATTACCACAAAAACCAAGTACGAACTCTTGATACCAAAAACAAACAAAAAAAGCTACCAGAAGTATGCGCTTACAGGTTTGTTACATGCTAAAGTTATTTGAATAACGGTTCTTTTTCTTTAGAAATTATTTGGATACATTGTTTTGGGGGACGAGAGAGAATTTTGCATATGGAAAGACTCAAACCCTTTGTCATGAAAATTTAGTCCAAAGATTTATTCCATTAGATTTCTCCATTCTAGCATGTTCGATACTCTTCCAGAATTCTCCGGGATACTAGCATTAGGGTTGGATGAATTCCATTAGATTTTTCCCATTCTTTTTTTTTTCTTTTGAAGAGAGGTTTTTTCCATTCTTATTCTTTTTGCTTTGTTGAGAAGAAATTGTAGAGAGAGAAACTGAAATTTCCTAAAAACAGGAGATCATTGGTAGCATTCAACCTTAGATTTAAGGAGTTAACGGTGGAATATAGGTTAACTTCCGTTAGGAGGAAGCTAGGCAGAGTACAAGTAATTGTTTTGGCTTAATAAGTTAAGTGGTTTTTTTTTTTTGTATTCAAATTTTTTTTATAATTGTTTGTTTTGCGTCAAATTTTTATGATTTATTGATTCGCCTCACAGAGAAGAATTGAAAAAGTAAAAAATTAGGATCGAAACTCATAATTTTTAGAATAAAAACACAAATAAGCCAAAAAGACAGAATTTTTGACTTATTTTTGTCTTTATTTAAAAATTATAAGTTGTTACACTTTTTCAAATCCTCTTGACGAAACGAATCAATAAGTCACAAAAGTTTGATGCAAAATTAAAAAAATTGAATTTTTTTAAAAATAAAGACAAAAAAATCATTTTAACTTATTGAGCCCAAACAAGATATGGGATTTTAAGGAGAAAGGGATATGGGCCAATGAACGGTTCCCATGAGTCCTAGGTTGATAGAATCCTTGCTACTGGGGCAGGAGGAAAACCGCCTTTCACGTGGTGTCGTGGGGAAAAAAATTACTGGGTTCATAATTTGTTTACAAAGTAGGAGTAGTATTGTTTCTTATCTCACCCCACAACGCAATATGGATTTGGAGGTTTAGCTATACAACAATTTGAAGAAAAAATCTTTCTAATTGGATCGATCAAGATGGTTACATATTGACATTTTAAGTAGTGAAAGGCTACAATACACGCTTCTTATTTGGTTGTCTATCATATGTATCCCAAGAATGTCGTGATTTATAGGGAAAATATTATGAATCATGTTGCAGAAAAGTTACGATTTTAGTATAAAAATTACGAGACGCACCAAAATAGTACGATCTTATTGGAAATGTTACGAATTTTATTGCTGAAAGGTTACAGGTTTTAGACTAAAAGTTATGAAACAACAAAATATTATGAATGAACCATCAAATAAGTGCATATGCTACACACTTTTAAGGACACACTTTTAAGGAATATTGTGTATTGTAGACTTTTCCTTTTGATTATTGTGTATTGAATTACTCTTAAAATTGATTTGCTTAAATGTAGGAGTAATTGGTTTGTTTTGAAAATTTAGGTAAATATGTTAGATTTTTTATATTTTGGTATTGCGTATTAGGGGTTTTTTTTTTCTTATTACTATTGAAGTGTTTTTTTGAAGGTGTCACTACTAAAATTAATTCTTAGCTTCGCCACAGCCATACCCACCCAAACCACACTACACACTTGCCTTCGACGGATGATCTCTGCGAAACTTTGATTTCTGCCCTTATTAAACTCAAACTCAGTGTTGTGCCAATTGCTCGTCATTTGGTGTACACCAAATATACATCAAGGTTTGGCATGTGTGGGGGCCCACACTCTTTTTTATTTTTTGTGCAATTGCGATTGTGGTTGAACGGTATTCAAATACTCCTATATTCAGTCATCAAATAAAGAGATGACCTAACCGAGATGATGTGATCCCCGTAAGGCCCCAATGAGTGGTAATTATCAGGTGGGTAGCAGTAATGAATTCTCTCTGTACTCCCGCTTGGAAATACAGACAGGACCCCGTCCCAACCGTCCCATAGGGACAACACACATTATACACGTGATAAAGAATGGTATCGTTTTGTTGTGTGTAAAGATAATGATCGAAGTCGGTGTTTTCCGTACTTGGATCTAGAGATGTCGAATAGGTCGTGCCGTAATTCCCGGCCGTGCCTAACTAGCATGCTTTGTGTCGTGTCGTGCCGTGCCGGACTCATTTAGGCCGATTCCCATACCTGTGTACAATCGAGCCTTGTAAAGCTAAAAATTTACTTCTTAAAAAATTGCCATTACTTTTTTTAAATTGATAATTATGACTGAAAACCCTAAAACACCCCCAAACCTGAAATGCTTGTTATTCTCGTTTAATGGGATCTCAATCATTTTACATGTGAAAACGTGGATAAAAATGCTTTGCATTAATAAGACCACCCGCATGGCATTTAAAAAAAATGTTAGGTGTACAACCATCCAAACATAACCCATCAAATACACATGGGTTCCACGTATTAAATGAGTGTGAGACACATGTATATATGAGGAGTTGTGTTCGAATAATTATGCACCTAGAATATCTCTGGCATTTGATTGATAGATTTTTAAGTTCCGCCCCAAGCTTGGTGTAGGCGAGTGTGATCAAAATGATACAACCACAAATACATTTTGCACAAATTGATGTACAAATACCATTTGGTGTACACCACATTAGCGTGTGTACCATTTTGGTGTATACCACAAGTAATATGAAATACCTTTTGTTTGGGTCTCCTTTCAAAAATTCTCTCCAAAATTTTCACTGTTTCGTCATCTGTAATTTTTTATCAAATTCTTTTACTTATTCTTTACTTATTGATATACATAGCGTACTTCTATTAAAAATTAAAAAAAGTTTGTTAAATAGTTAAAAAAATAATACGCAAACCCATTAAATTTTTTGTATCTCAAAATTAACAAACAATGAAACAAAGATACATGTTTCATTGCTCTCCAAAGAGCAACTCTTCTCAAAATCTCACTCAAGGGGTGCTGAGTTGAAACCCAAATCAAACTAAGGATTCTTAAGGTTCCAGATATAAATGATCGGAGTTGTTCTGATTGTTTAAAACATTTTTAAAGCATTCTAGTAAAAAAAAAACAGCTCTATTAGATAATAGTAAATTTTTTATTGATTCTAAACCCAATTTGTTGACTGGAAATTGAGCGTAAAATCGATCAAGCTCTTACTAGTATCCGACGTAGTTGATTTTTTTTACAGGAATGCTTAAAAAATATTTAAAAGAAATTGAGCAACTCCGATCATTTGTGTGGAACCCTTGAGTGGGCCCCATAGAATGCTGTGAACCTTTAGTGTACACCAAATGGTATACCCAAGCAGGGCTCCGCTCATTTGCACTATGGTGTGGTGCATTTCTGGGATTGCGCCTTTTATCATGCTCTTTTGCGAGGGTATGCACTAATATGCAATGTGATTTTAGAATAGGGGTATGAAGTGTATTTCATCTGAATCGAAGGTGTGTTTATGGATTTTGCCCTCTTGAATACTCTATCTGTGAGGGTGAGTGAGAAAATTCCAAGCGGTTATCACGTGAACGCGGTTTTTCCCCTGCCTCAGTAGCATGAATTTCTCCAACCTAGGACGCATGTCTCTTTCTCCTTAAAATCCCAATTTATTATGCCTGCTTCTAACACTTCTACCTAACGAAAATTAATCATTTTCACTGTTAACTCCAACAACCAAGGTTTCGTTTTTTTGGGAAAGCTCCTCCGTAGCAGGAATTTCTTCAACCTAGGACGATGTCTCTCTCCTTAAAATGTCAATTTACTATGCCTACTTCTAACTCTTCTACCTAACGGAAATTAATCCTTTTCACCGTTAACTCCAACAACCAAGGTTTTGTTTTTTTGGGAAAGCGATCCTTCGTGGCAGGATTTTTTTCAACCTAGGACGCATGTCTCTTTCTCCTTAAAATCTCAATTTACTATGCCTGCTTCTAACTCTTCTACCTAACGGAAATTAATCCTTTTCACCGTTAACTTCAACAACCAAGGTTTTGTTTTTTTGGGAAAGCTCCTCCGTGGCAGGAATTTCTTCAACCTAGGATGCATGTCTCTTTCTCCTTAAAATTTCAATTTACTATGCCTGCTTCTAACTCCTCTACCTAACGGAAATTAATCCTTTTCACCGTTAACTCCAACAACCAAGGTTTTGTTTTTTTGGGAAAGCTCCTCCGTGGCAGGAATTTCTTCAATCTAGGACGCATGTCTCTTTCTCCTTAAAATCCCAATTTACTATGCCTGCTTCTAACTCTTCTATCTAACGAAAATTAATCCTTTTTACCGTTAACTCCAACAACCAAGGTTATGTTTTTTTGGGAAAGCTCCTCCTTGGTAGGAATTTCTTCAACCTAGGACGCATGTCTCTTTTTCCTTAAAATCCCAATTTACTATGCCTGCTTCTAACTCTTCTACGTACCTAACGGAAATTAATCTTTTTCACAATTAACTCCAACAACCAAGGTTTTGTTTTTTTGGGAAAGCTCCTCCGTGGCAGGAATTTCTTCAACCTAGGACGCATGTCTTTTTCTCCTTAAAATCTCAATTTACTATGCCTGCTTCTAACTCGTCTACCTAACGGAAATTAATTATTTTCACTGTTTACTCCAACAACCAAGGTTTTGTTTTTTTGGGAAAGCTCCTCCGTGGCAGGAATTTCTTCAACCTAGGATGCATGTCTCTTTCTCCTTAAAATTTCAATTTACTATGCCTGCTTCTAACTCCTCTACCTAACGGAAATTAATCCTTTTCACCGTTAACTCCAACAACCAAGGTTTTGTTTTTTTGGGAAAGCTCCTCCGTGGCAGGAATTTCTTCAACCTAGGACGCATGTCTTTTTCTCCTTAAAATCTCAATTTACTATGCCTGCTTCTAACTCGTCTACCTAACGGAAATTAATTATTTTCACTGTTTACTCCAACAACCAAGGTTTTGTCTTTATGGGAAAGCTCCTCCGTGATGGGAAATTAGAATCCCATTATCAATTTAAGCTGTGTCTCTAAAACTAAACCCTAATCTTGAAAAAAATTTCAGTGCCGGGTGGGTATATTCCACCCGGTGCCCACTGATGCATCCAAGCCATCCAAAAGTGTTTTGAACGGTTCGGATTTTAAAATAACTTTTTTGGGGAAGAGTTTAACTTTTCCGAAAAAAAGTTTTTTTAAAATCCAAACCGCCCAAAACACTTTTAGACGGTCTGGATGCGCCGCGCGGGCATCACGTTGTACCCACCCGACACTGAAAAATTTCTCCCTAATCATAGTAGCAGTAGATCGACCCAATCAATTTGAAGAAAAAACTACGTAGTTACGCTTGCTATTGTTCATCAAGGAATAAATTATAAGGTCAGACAATCTTTCTTTGTTTTGATTCAAGTTTTCCATTAGATTGCCAACAAGATTATATAGGAAGGGATGAAATAGTGCCGTTCATTGTCGACACAAGATCCGTGCCGTCGGATGCACGATCCAACGGTTCGGAGGTGTGCAGCATGGTGCTGCCCACACCATTGCACAGCACCATCCCCCATTCGGGATGAAAAAAATGGGTTCTTTGCTAGTTAATTAATTACCACAAAAACCAAGTACGAACTCTTGATACCAAAAACAAACAAAAAAAGCTACCAGAAGTATGCGCTTACAGGTTTGTTACATGCTAAAGTTATTTGAATAACGGTTCTTTTTCTTTAGAAATTATTTGGATACATTGTTTTGGGGGACGAGAGAGAATTTTGCATATGGAAAGACTCAAACCCTTTGTCATGAAAATTTATTCCAAAGATTTATTCCATTAGATTTCTCCATTCTAGCATGTTCGATACTCTTCCAGAATTCTCCGGGATACTAGCATTAGGGTTGGATGAATTCCATTAGATTTTTCCCATTCTTTTTTTTTTCTTTTGAAGAGAGGTTTTTTCCATTCTTATTCTTTTTGCTTTGTTGAGAAGAAATTGTAGAGAGAGAAACTGAAATTTCCTAAAAACAGGAGATCATTGGTAGCATTCAACCTTAGATTTAAGGAGTTAACGGTGGAATATAGGTTAACTTCCGTTAGGAGGAAGCTAGGCAGAGTACAAGTAATTGTTTTGGCTTAATAAGTTAAGTGGTTTTTTTTTTTTGTATTCAAATTTTTTTTACAATTGTTTGTTTTGCGTCAAATTTTTATGATTTATTGATTCGCCTCACAGAGAAGAATTGAAAAAGTAAAAAATTAGGATCGAAACTCATAATTTTTAGAATAAAAACACAAATAAGCCAAAAAGACAGAATTTTTGACTTATTTTTGTCTTTATTTAAAAATTATGAGTTTTGACCATAAGTTTTTACACTTTTTCAAATCCTCTTGACGAAACGAATCAATAAGTCACAAAAGTTTGATGCAAAATTAAAAAAATTGAATTTTTTTAAAAATAAAGACAAAAAAATCATTTTAACTTATTGAGCCCAAACAAGATATGGGATTTTAAGGAGAAAGGGATATGGGCCAATGAACGGTTCCCATGAGTCCTAGGTTGATAGAATCCTTGCTACTGGGGCAGGAGGAAAACCGCCTTTCACGTGGTGTCGTTGGGAATACGGTTGCGAAGTTGTTTTCTTCGACTGTCAAAGTACAATTGAAGGGTTGGGGAGTTAATCAAGATAAGGGTGGCTATGTGGATGAAAGCAAAGTTCGACATCAAGGTTTATTCGGTAGAGGATTTTAGGAGCTTCCTAGGTGGAATCCGTAAACTAAAGTTGTAACTTAGGGTGTGAGATGTTGTATCATCCAACTTCCCGGTTGGATGCTCTATCTTTCTGTATTTTTAGTCCTATGTTTGTATCCCCTCGATGTACCCCTTCGAGTTTAATAAAAGAAATTTTGTTTGCCGAGCAAAAAAAAAAAAGTACAATTGAAGGGTTTAACGGGAAAAAAATTACTGGGTTCATAATTTGTTTACAAAGTAGGAGTAGTATTGTTTCTTATCTCACCCCACAACGCAATATGGATTTGGAGGTTTAGCTATACAACAATTTGAAGAAAAAATCTTTCTAATTGGATCGATCGAGATGGCCACATATTGACATTTTAAGTAGTGAAAGGCTACAAATACACGCTTCTTATTTGGTTGTCTATCATATGTATCTCAAGAATGTCGTGATTCATAGAGAAAATATTATGAATCATGTTGCAGAAATGTTACGATTTTAGTATAAAAATTACGAGACGCACCAAAATAGTACGATCTTATTGGAAATGTTACGAATTTTATTGCTGAAAGGTTACGGGTTTTAGACTAAAAGTTATGAAACAACAAAATATTATGAATGAACCATCAAATAAATGCATATGCTACACACTTTTAAGGACACACTTTTAAGGAATATTGTGTATTGTAGACTTTTCCTTTTGATTATTGTGTATTGAATTACCCTTAAAATTGATTTGTTAAATATAGGAGTAATTGGTTTGTTTTGAAAATTTAGGTAAATATTTTAGATTTTTTATATTTTGGCTGGCTTATTAGGGGGTTTTTTTTTTCCTTATTACTATTGAAGTGTTTTTTGAAGGTGTCACTAGTAAAATTAATTCTTAGCTTCGCCACAGCCATACCCACCCAAACCACACTACACACTTGCCTTCAACGGATGATCTCTGCGAAACTTTGATTTGGTGTTGTGCCAATTGCTTTCCAACCAGTATTAAACTCAAACTCAGTGTTGTGCCAATTGCTCATCATTTGTTGTACACCAAATATACATCAAGGTTTGGCATGTGTGGGGGCCCACACTCTTTTTTATTGTTAATTTGTGCAATTGCGATTGTGGTTGAACGGTATTCAAATACTCCTATATTCAGTCATCAAATAAAGAGATGACCTAACCGAGATGATGTGATCCCCGTTAGGCCCCAACGAGTGGTAATTATCAGGTGGGTAGCAGTAATGAATTCTCTCCGTACTCCCGCTTGGAAATACAGATAGGACCCCGTCCCAACCGTCCCATAGGGACAGCACACATTATACACGTGATAAAGAACGGTATCGTTTTGTTGTGTGTAAAGATAATGATCGAAGTCGGTGTTTTCTGTGCATGGATATAGAGATGTCGAATAGGTCGTGCCGTAATTCCTGGCCGTGCCTAACTAGCATGTTTGTGTCGTGTCGTGCCGTGCCGGACTCATTTAATAATCGGGCCGGGCCGATTCCCATACCCGTGTACAATCGAGCCTTGTAAAGCTAAAAAATTACTTCTTAAAAAATTGCCATTAATTTTTTAAAATTGATAATTAGACTGAAAATTAACACATTTAATTCAAAAAAGTACAAAACATTGCATTGATAATTAAACTATGTAATACAATGAATGTAATTATAAATAAGAAATGCATCACTATAGTTTGAATACATCCAACCTAGATTGGCACTTGCTCAACTATCAATCATATGCATTCCTCAAGATAAAAATAAATACAAAAAATACAAAATGAGCGAAGAAGGCGGAAGATCTTTTACGTTGAGGAGATCGAGGATTCGAGATACTGCTATATGAAGGAAGGAAGGAGGGATTTTCTTGTGATTTGTGAATCTGTGAAGATAACGCCACACATAGAGAGAATCGTAGAAACAATAGTAGTGCATGATAGTTGGTGTTGTGTTTGAATTGTTGTGTTCCTAGCATTTTTGTTACTTTTATTGAACGGGTCTTGACTCATGTGTGAGAAGCATGTTACAATGGCCTAAATTATTCATTTTTTGATGTTTCTTACTAGTAGTTTTTTTTTTATGGGAAAAAAAAACTACTTTTGTGCCCTTATACATGTATGTGCCGTGTCCCGTGCCTAACCGTGCCCGTGTTGTGCCTCGTGCCTAATTGTGCACGTGCTTCACCGTGCCTATGTCGTGTCCCGTGCCTAATCGTGCCCGTGTCGTGCCCCATGCCTAACTGTGCTTGTGCCATGGGCTCCAAAACGATGGCCCAATCTAGCCCACCTTCATGCCTGTGCCGTGCTTGTGCCGACGCGGCCCATTCGACACCTCTATGTTTAACATGTGCTTTTCTGTGAGGGTATGCATTGTGATTTTAAAAGATGGGTATGAAGTGTGATTTCATCTGAATCGAAGGGATGTTTGTGGAATTTACCCATATTAAATAGTCCATGTGAGAGTGAGTGAGACACTTCTTCTTTTTTTTTCTCGGCAAACGAAACAATTTTATAAATCTCGAAAGGGTACATCGAGGGGAAAAGAGGAAGAGCAAACTTGCTCAACCACGAAATAACTGAGTGAGACACTTCTGAGAGTGGTTATCACTTGAACGCAGTTTTCCTCCTGTCGCAATAGCAGGACTTTCTTAAACTGTGGACGCATGGCAATCATTCATTGGCCCAAGTCCATTTCTTCCTAAAATCCCAATTTACTCTGCCTAGCTTCTAACCAACAGAAGTTAACCTTTCTGCTACCTAACGGAAATTAATATTTTTCACCGTTAACTCCAACAATCCAAGGTCCTGCATGTTTTTTAAGGAAAGCTCCTCCGTGATAAGGAAATTAGAATCCCATTATCCTTTGAATAGATTACCTCATACACCTAGTATTATGGATTCTAGCGTAAGTAAAGAAATCAATTTAAGCCGGGTCAAAAAAAATAAAAAAATCAATTTAAGCTGGGTCTCTAAAACTAAACTCTAATCATATTAGCACTAGATCGACCGAATCACTTTGAAGGGAAAACTGCGTAGTTACTTTTGCAATTGTGTATCAAGGAATAAATTTTAAGGTAAGACAATCTTTCTTCGTTTTGATTCAAGTTTTCAATTTGATTGCTAAACAGATTATATTGGAAGGGATGAAACAATGGGTTCTTTGCTAGTTAATTAATTAATTATCATAAAAACCAAGTAAGAACTCTTGATACCGAATTTTTTTTTAAAAAATTGCTACCAGAAGTATGCGCATACAGGCTTGTTACATGCTAAAGTTATTTGAATACTGTTCTTTTTCTTTCGAAATTATTATTTTTTTTGCAAAACACTGCATGCAAACTTTAATTTGGGGGTGAGAGAGAATCGTGCATATGGAAAGACCCAAACCCTTCTTTATGAAAATTTATTCTAAAGATTTCTCTATTCTGGCTTGTCGATACTCTTCCAGAATTCTCCGGGATGCTAGCGTTAGGGTTGGATGAATTCCATTAGATTTTTCCAAAATTTTTTTTTTTTTGAGCAGAGGTTTTCTCCATTCTTATTCTTTTTGCTTTGTTGAGATTCTTGAGAAGACAAGGAAGAGAGAGAAACTGAAATTTTTTAAGAAAATTGGAGATTGGTACATTGGGATTTTAAGGAGAAAGGGACTTGAGCCAATGAATGATTCCCATGAGTCCTAAGTTCAAGGAATGCCTGCTACTGGGGCCGGAGGAAAACCGCATTTCACGTGTTTCACGATTCAAGTAATTGGTTTGTTTTGATAATTTTGGTAATTATTAGCTTTCTTAGTAATTTAGTAAACATATTAGATTTTTTGTTATTTTTAGCAGAAACGTTCTTTTATTATTTTGGCATTACTTAGTACGATTTTTTCCCCCTTGTTGAAGTGTTTTAAAGGTGTCACCACTAAAGTTAATTCCTAGCTTCGCCAGCGCCACTGCCATCTATACGTACTCCAAGCCCAACCAAACTACACAGATGCCTTTGATAGATGATCTCTGTGAAACTTTGATTTCCGACCTTATTAAACTCAAACTTCGGTGTTGTGGCGATTACTCATTGCAATTGCAATATGAATGGAGCTCTCTCTCTCTCTCTCTCTCTCTTCTAGGGTTTTCTTTTCTTTTTGCCGCCGCCGGGGGGAGGCGCCTCCCTCCCTCCTCCCCCGGGCATCTTTCATTTTTGTTTTGCTTCTTTGCTTCCCCTTTCTCTTTCCGAGCTCTGTTTATTCCGGCCTTCCTCATTTTCTTCTCGGTTTGCTTCGTTCATTCCAGTTTTGCCGTTCGCCGCCGGTTCTTAACAGGCAGGCGTGACGGCGGCTATGGGTGGCGATGATGCGCGACCCCCCTCTGACTTGGTTCTTGGGCCTCGTCTTGGTTCGCCTAACGGCTTGGCGGCCATTCGTATCCCTGGTGTTCTCCGTCTCCGGCTGTCTTCATTCTATGGTCCTTCCTTTGCCTTGGTTGTATGGTGGTCTGGAGCGAGCGTGTATTGCCGATTCGGCTTTGGTGGCTGCAGGTGGTGGCGGGAGGTGTTTGCTCGGGCATCGGTTTGGATCTGGTGTGTTTGTTTTGGTGGTCGGCGATGGTGGGCTGCTGGGTGTTTTGCCGTTGAAGAGGATGTCGGGTTGGAGTGGTGGAGCATGTGTTTGGGGTTAGGTTTTTCTTTTTTGCAGGTGGCTTTGTGTTGCGGATCAGATGTGGGGTTCCTGTTGGCAGCGGTTTGAGGTGTTGGTGGGTGTTTCCGTCCCCTCTCGACCATTGCCGTCTCTTTTTCCTGTGGTCGTCCGGTGCTCTGGGTGGTCTGTAGTGGGCGCGAGCGTGCATCGCTGTGTTTTTCGGCTTTGGTGGCTGCTGATGGTGGTGGTTGTGGGCTTGGTCAACGGGGAGCGGAGGCGGCGCTGGTGTTTCTGGTGTCGTGGGACTGCTATCTGTTTAGGTTTTTTGGTGTTTGGATTGGGCTATTGGGTGTTTTGGGTTGGGTTTCTTTGGGTTGGTTCCTTACCAACTTTTCATTTTTTTTTTAGGGTTTTTCCTTTTGGTTTGAGTTCAGCCTGTTGGGCCTAAAGCAGTTCTTCCGTGTAGTTAGGAGAAGAGGGTCTTGGGTGGTCAGGCCGGTGTACCCAAGCCCCTATTATCTCTGTACTTTGTGTTATGAGTTAATGAAATTTTCTTTGCTAATCAAAAAAATTGCAATACGAATGAAAAAGGATACACCATTTGGTGTACACCAAATTTACATCAATGTGCAGCATGTGTGAGAGCCCACACTCTTTTTAATCGCTTGTCCAATTGTGATTGTGGTTGGAGAGTATTCCATAAGGCCTTGTTCAACTAAGTTTTTTTGGGACTTTTGTTATTTTGTTTTTATTCAATTTTTTTTTTTTTGCATTTCTTGGTTTTGCGCTTAACTTTTGTGAATTATTGATTCAGCTCGTCAAGATGAATTGGAAAAGTAAAAAATTATGGCTTTTACACAAATATTTTTGAAAATATCCAAGATAAAGCTCAAAAATCCTGTTTTAAGTTATTCCCGTTTAATGGGATCTCAATCATTTACATGTGAAAATGTTGCATAAAAATGCTTTGTGTAGCAGGCCGAGTCAGAAGGCTCGGGCCACACCGAGCGTATTCCACGCCACCTGACTAACGGCACAGCTTGCTCCGAGGCGATGATCTTACGCCTCGGCTAGCCGACGGTCGAGTATTGACATCACAGTCGAATCCTTCTATCGCAAATCGCTCGGCTCACCGACTCTCGAACGGTCGGTTACCACGTTCGGTCTTGAACGGATGTGGGGGCCAGGATTCCAGTTCACCCACGTGGGAGTGCCACCGTGGCCTTGATGACGATCATGACGTCAGCCGAACGGTTATCAGGGTGATGATGGGAACACGTGAAGGAGCCAGCTCACCCTCTAAAACGGTTACAAAACCCTAAAGTGACGTAAGGGTGGCGTAAGCCGACGCGTGTCAAGCAATGGCACCGCCTTGCAGGCCAAGCTAGGACTCCCTATAAATACACTGTTATACCTTCCTGAAAGACGTACGTTCTACTCAACCCTAAATCCCTAGTCTCTGATCCATCATTCTTGAGCAAGTGTTCTGATTCTTGCACCGGAGAACCTCCGGTGTGGTCTCTTAGTCGTGCTCTCTTTTGCAGGACACTGGAGGATTAGGAACTGAGCTGGAATCCTAGAACGAAGGGGAGCGAACCATCGTAATTGGAGCCCCACACTTTGCATTAATTGGACCACCCGCATGGCATTTAAAAAAAAATGTTACGTGCACAACCATCCGAATACTACACCAAACACAACCTCTCAAATACACATGGAACCCATGTTAAATGTGTGTGGGACCCATGTATCTATAACGGGTTGTGTTTCGTGTTGTGTTCGAATAATTGTGCACCTAGCATATCTCTGGCATTTAATTGATAGATTTTTAAGTTCCACCCCAAGCTTGGTGTAGGCGAGTGTGATCAAAATGATACAACCACAAATACATTTTGCACAAATTGATGTACAAATATCATTTGGTGTACACCACATTAGCGTGTGTACCATTTTAGTGTATACCACAAGTAATATGAAATACCTTTTGTTCGGGTCTGCTTTCAGAAATTCTTTCCAAAAATTTCACTGTTTCATCATCTGTATATTTTCATCTTTAGTGATTTTTTATCAAATTCTTTTACTTATTCTTTACTTTTTGATATACATAGCGTACTTAATTCTATTCAAAAATTAAAAAAAGTTTGTTAAATAGTTAAAAAAAATTAATACGCAAACCTATTAATTTTTTTGTATCTCAAAACAAACAATCAAACAAAGATACATGTTTCATTGCTCTCCAAAGAGCAACTCTCCTCAAAATCTCACTCAAGGGGTGCTGAGTTGAAACCCAATTATAACTAAGGATTCTTAAGGTTTCAGATACAAATGATCGGAGCCATTCTAATTGTTTAAAACATTTTTAAAGCATCCCAGTAAAACAATCAGCTCTGTCAGATACCAGTAAATGTTTGATCGATTCTAAGCCCAATTTACTGACTGGAAATTGAGTGTAAAATCGATCAAGCTCTTACCGGTATCCGACGTAGTTGATTTTTTTTATAGGAATGGTTAAAAAATATTTAAAAGAAATTGATCAACTCCGATCATTTGTGTGGAATCCTTAAGTGGGTCCCATAGAATGCTGTGAACCTTTAGTGTACACCAAATGGAATACCCAAGCAGGGCTCCGCTCATTTGCACTATGGTGCATATCAAGGATGGCACCTTTTATCATGCTCTTCTGCGAGGGTATGCACTAATATGCAATGTGATTTTAGAAGAAGAGGTGTATGAAGTCTGATTTCATCTGAATCGAAGGGGTGTTTGTGGATTTTGCCCTCTTGAATACTCTATCTGTGAGGGCGAGTGAGACACTTCTAAGTGATTAACTGGTTATCATGTGAACGTGGTTTTTCGCCTGCCCCAGTAGCAGGAATCGAAGGGGTGTTTGTGGATTTTTTTGAGGATTCAAGTAGTTGGTTTGTTTTGATAATTTAGGTAATTAGCTGTAATTTAGTAAATATGTTAGATTTTTTTTTATTTTTAGCACAAGCGTTCTTTTATTTTTTGGCATTGCTTATTAAGATTTTTTTTTCCTGTTGAAGTGTTTTTAAAGGTGTCACCACTAAATTTAATTCTTAGCTTCGCCACTGTGAGCCATACGTACTCCAGGCCAAACCATGTTACACGGTTGCCTTTGACGAATGATCTCTGTGAAACTTTGATTTCTGCCCTTATTAAACTCAAACTTGGTGTTGTGGCGATTACTCATCGGAATTACAATACGAATGAACTATGGATACACCATTTGGTGTACACCGAATTTATATCAAGATTCAGTGGGACACTCTTTTTGATCGTTTGTCCAATTGTGATTGTGGTTGGAGAGTATTCCGTAAGGCCTTGTTCAACTAAGTTTTTGAATTTTTTCTTGTTTTGTTCTTATTCAATTTTTTTTGCATTTATTAGTTTTGGCGCCTAACTTTTGTGAATTATTGATTCATCTCGTTAAGATGAAATGAAAAAGTAAAAAATTATGGCTTTTACCCAAATAATTTTGGAAATATCCAAGATAAAGCCCAAAAAACTTGTTTTTAGGACTTTTTCTTGGGATATTTTTGAAATTATTTGTGTAAAAGTAAATAAAATTGTACTTTGCCGATCCTCACTTCGAGACGAATCAATAACTCACAAAATTTGACACAAAACTAACAAATGCAATTTTTTTTTTGAATTAGGCCAAATAAGAAAAAAACTCAAAAAACACTCATTACCCATATTCAACTCAAAAAATACTCATTACCCCTATTTTCAATCATAACTCTCAATTCTCTCTCCACTCATTACCCATATATCTAATCATTATTCTCATATCTCTCTATATCTCTCTTTCCATTCAATACCCTTATCTTCAATGATTACCTTAATTTATGGGAAATGATATTGCCACACCCTTTTTTGTTATTGCCACACCCCTGCAAGTGTATTTTTGCCCAAAAAATACACTTGCAGGGGTGTGGCAATAACAAAAAAGGGTGTGGCAATATCACTAGCCTAATTTATCTCTCAACTCATTATCCCAAAACCAAACTCAAAATTTCTCAAAAATCCATCCGAACTCAGCATTAGTGGAACAAGCCATGAAAAGCTTAGTGGAACAAGCAAATCAATATTTGTCATCAAATAAAGAGATGATGTATTCAAAGATGACGTGATCCCCATTAGGCCCAATGATTAAAATTTGTGATACGGGTTGAGGTGGTCATCTGAAATCCATGTCTATTTCTTTCAAATTGCACAAGGAAAGTATTTGTTATTTATCTCTTCTTTTCTTCAATTTTTTATTTTTCGGAGAAACTTAGAGGAAGTTATTGTCCTTTTTAAAGATTTGGTTTCAAAATGTAAGAATGATCTCCATATTTGAAGAACCAAAATTAAATTGGGAGACCAAATCCTCATAAAAAAACGATGGGTCCCTCTCTCAAATTCTTTCAAAAAGTGGGAAAAAAAAAATAGAGGATAAATTATAAAACTTCTCCTCAATATGTCTCTTCCATTCTCTAAGAAATTGAGATTGAAATTGAGATTGGCCGGAGATGCTCAGAGGCGGGTAGTAGAGGAGGTTAGAAGGACAATACTACAAAATACTCCTAATTTCTGTAATGCAGGGCCACGTCCCAACCGTCCCATAGGGACAGCAAACGTTATACACGTGATACAGAACGGTACCGTTTTTTGGTACTGTTTAAAGAAAATGCTGCTATTGTTTTCCGTACCTGGGTCTATAAATAGATTGAGCGGACCTCTGAATGAGCACAAGCAAAGATGACTCTAAATCTCACGTATTCTCTAAGTCGCTGGAACGGCACTTTTCGTGTTCACACTCCAGATAACACTACCGTGAATTTTATTTTAAACAATGGAGAACCCCACACGGACGCATCGCAGTTGCAGGCCAATACTGAGCTGATGTTCGACTTCCAAGGTACTGCTCCCGATGGGGCGACTGAGTACACTATTTATCAGTTCATGTTTTCGTTAGCATATAATGGGAGTTCCGGTTTAGAGATCAAGTGGGCAGATGGGACACAAGTCACGATAGGTGTCTCCCAAACCTGTGATTTGCTCCTGAACTTAACCACCATAGCGAATGGTTTGCTTGGGGTAATCCTTAAAGAAATTGACAACGGTGCTATTTTGGTCTGGGAAGAATATGGCAACGTTGCTGGAAGGGTTGCAAATGCTACTAGTACTAGTACTACTGTTCGTACTAGTACTACTACTACTACTACTACTACTACTACTACTGCTAATACTAATACTATTAATATTAAGTCCTCCGCCTCATAATGTTTGTCCAGTCCGCAAAGCGAGTTGATGATGATGATGAAATAATGTCTTACAGTATTGAAGCATTCATACTGTTCGAGTTGTAATATGCTTGTCGTACTAGTTTGTTACTTTATTTCCCTTTAATTTGTTGTGTGTAGGACTCTCAAGGATATTCCGTTGGTCCATGTTTTCTGCTGGTTTGTGTTTCTCAATAAAATTACTAAATATATATTTAAGAGTTTAATTTAGATCTTTGGTCATGAATAGTAGTAGTACTACCATGTAAGAAAGAAAAGTCGATGTTTGGCTATGTACTACCAACGCGGACACCAACACTACGACACGCGAATTTTAAGAAAAATGGAGGACACGACACATTAAGGGGTGTGCATGTAGTACTATCATATGAAGAAAAAGTAAAAAAAAACAAAAAATTAAGGTTCTAAATATCGATCGTAAATATGCAATACCACATAAACGTTAAATTATAACCATCATCATATTTATCATTCATAAGACAATTTCAACTAAAAGCATTTGATCACTTGTGCGCATTTCTAACCAATAAACTATCATCCGTCATACTAAAACCATTTGATCATTTGTGCACCTTCCCCTATATTTTTATCGGCGGCGGGAGTGTTAAAATGGTAATTGGGAGTGAAAACGAAGGGCTGACAGGATGACCCAATGCCATGCAAATGGGTCCAAAACCATGAACGCCAACGGATAGAGCACCGAAATTCCAATTGTATTAAATGCTCAGCATTATTGCAGAAGTTTCTTTTCTATTCTTTTTTTTTTCGATAAGCAAAATTTTTTTTATTCACCGAATTCAAAAATTTTAGAGATTAAAAGGACAAGGGCACAAGAAAATTACAATTATTTATGCTGTGTTCGGATGAATTTATGAGAAATTTTTTATGAGAGTAATGATTGAAAGTAGGGGTAATGAGTGGAGAGAGATAGAAAGAGAAATGAAAATAATGATAGGAGATAAGGGTAATGAGTGGATAATAATGATTGGAAGTATAGATAATAAGTATTTTTTGAGTTGAAATATTTTTTTTCAAAAAGGGAAATGAACAAGGCATTAATCTCCTTAGGTACCCGAGACCTAAGCGCCGGTCAAAGACCAAAAAACCCTAAAACAGCCCCAAACCTGAAATGCTTGTTATTCTCGTTTAATGGGATCTCAATCATTTTACATGTGAAAACGTTGGATAAAAATGCTTTGCATTAATTGGACCACCCGCATGGCATTTAAAAAAAATGTTAGGTGTACAACCATCCAAACACAACACCAAACATAACCCCTAAAATACACATAAGTTCCACGTGTTAAATGAGTGTGAGACCCATGTATATATGAGGAGTTGTGTTTGATGTTGTGTTCGAATAATTATGCACCTAGCATATCTCTGGCATTTAATTGATAGATTTTTAAGTTCCGCCCCAAGCTTGGTGTAGGCGAGTGTGATCAAAATGATACAACCACAAATACATTTTGCACAAATTGATATACAAATACCATTTGGTGTACACCACATTAACGTGTGTACCATTTTGGTGTATACCATAAGTAATATGAAATACCTTTTGTTTGGGTCTCCTTTCAAAAATTCTCTCCCAAACTTTCATCGTTTCGTCATCTGTAATTTTTTCATCTTTAATGATTTTTTATCAAATTCTTTTACTTATTCTTTACTTTTTGATATACATAGCATACTTCTATTAAAAATTAAAAAAAGTTTGTTAAATAGTTAAAAAAATAATACGCAAACCCATTAAATTTTTTGTATCTCAAAACAAACAATCAAACAAAGATACATGTTTCATTGCTCTCCAAAGAGCAACTCTTCTCAAAATCTCACTCAAGGGGTGCTGAGTTGAAACCCAATTCTAACTAAGGATTCTTAAGGTTCCAGATATAAATGATCGGAGTTGTTCTGATTGTTTAAAACATTTTTAAAGCATTCTAGTAAAAAAAAACTAGCTCTATTAGATACTAGTAAATTTTTGATCGATTCTAAGCCCAATTTGTTGACTGGAAATTGAGCGTAAAATCGATCAAGCTCTTACTAGTATCCGACATAGTTGATTTTTTTTACAGGAATGCTTAAAAAATATTTAAAAGAAATTGAGCAACTCCGATCATTTATGTGGAACCCTTAAGTGGGCCCCATAGAATGCTATGAACCTTTAGTGTACACCAAATGGAATACCCAAGCAGGGCTCCGCTCATTTGCACTATGGTGCATATCAAGGATGGCGCCTTTTATCATGCTCTTCTGCGAGGGTATGCACTAATATGCAATGTGATTTTAGAAGAGGGGTATGAAGTGTGATTTCATTTGAATCGAAGGGGTGTTTGTGGATTTTGCTCTCTTGAATACTCTATCTGTGAGGGTGAGTGAGACACTTCCAAGTGCTTATCAAGTGACCCCTACCCCAGTAGCAGGAATTTCTCCAACCTAGGACACATGTCCCTTTCTCCTTAAAATTCCAATTTACTCTGCCTAGCTTCTAACCCTTCTACCTAACGGAAATTAATCCTTTTCACCGTTAACTCCAACAACCAAGGTTTTGGTTTTTTTTGGGAAAGCTCCTCCAACCTAGTATTATGATTCTAGCGTAAGTAGAGAAATCAATTTAAGCTCGGTCTCTAAAACTAAACCCTAATCATAATAGTAGTAGATCGACCGGATCACTCTGAACAAAAAACTTTGTAGTTACGCTTGCTATTGTTTATCAAGGAATAAATCATAAGGTCTGACAATCTTTCTTTGTTTTGATTCAAGTTTTCCATTGGATTGCCAACAAGATTATAAAGGAAGGGATGAAACAATGGGTTCTTTATATGCTAAAGTTATATGCTACCAGAAGTATGCGCATACAGGTTTGTTATATGCTAAAGTTATTTGAATAACGGTTCTTTTTTCTTTCGAAATTGCTATTTGGATTCATTTTCTTTTTCCAGAACATTGCATGCAAACTTTGGGGGTGAGAGAGAATCGTGCATATGGAAAGAGCCAAACCCTTCATTATGAAAATTTATTCTAAAGATTTCTCCATTTTGGCATGTTGATACGCTTCCAGAATTCTCCGGGATACTAGCATTAGGGTTGGATGAATTCCATTAGATTTTCCCCCTTTTTTTTTTTTTTTTTGAACAGAGGTTTTCTCCATTCTTATTCTTTTTGCTTTGTTGAGAAGATATGAAAGAGAGAGAAACTGAAATTTCCTAAAAACAAGAGATCATTGGTAGCATTTAACATTAGATTTAAGGAGTTAACGGTGGAATATAGGTTAACTTCCGTTAGGAGGAAGCTACGCAAAGTACAAGTAATTGTTTTGGCTCAATAAGTTAAGTGGCTTTTTTTTTTTGTCTATATTCAATTTTTTTTTACAATTGTTTGTTTTGTGTTAAATTTTTATGACTTATTGATTATTCTCACAGAGAAGAATCAAAAAAGTAAAAAATTAGGATCGAAACTCATAATTTTTAGAATAAAAACACAAGCCGCTGCTTTTGCAATTGGAAGGAAAGCAACGGGAAATGACTTGAAAGTTGAAATCATAAAATATTGAAATCAAAGGCATTTTCCTTACGATCTCAGTAGAAAAAGACTAAAAGAATTAAAGAAAGGGAAGCTGCAACTTGCAAGTTGCGAGATGGAAATAGTCAAGTTGTATATTAAATTGAATTTTAATTGCACAAACGAAAAATTGGTGAGACCCCACCTTGTTCACTAGAAAAATCTAGTTTTCCCAAATCCCTTCTATTTAGTGGCAATCATTCTACCACCACACCCAACTACACACCAAATTACATACCCACACTCATAATTATAGGTGAATATGGACCGGATTGATTCGGTTTTATCGTAAACTAAGAACCAAACCACTATGTATGGATTATAAATTTAGAGAACCAAACCAATTCACAAAAGGTATAGAACCAAACCAATCCAAACCATTAGACTACGGTTCGGTTTCGAACCACGGTTTACTTGAAACTAATATATCATCTTCGTAAAATATTTAAAGTACTCAAAATTGCGGAGATAAACTAAGAATTGGTTTCCATTTATAGAAATATAGGACAATTTAGGAATTAATTGAGTCGTAGAATTACTACTCACTGAATGGAGCATTACGTTATACCATGTGCTTTTTGTGTACCAAAATTATAGAAATGAGTTGTTATATACAAAAGTTTATGCCAAATAATTTTTGTAGTAAATGAATATTGAATAGAATGGTGGATTGTATAGATTATTAATTCAGGAAATTAATTGACTATAACTCCCATGTGTATATCTAAATTAAATGAGTTATATATATACACGGTTCGGATCGGTTTGAAACTAAAACCATTAACGTAAATTCACAGACCAAACCATTTAACGAGGTTTCTAATTTTTTTAAACTGAAACCAAATCACACTACAAAAAAAACCAAATAAAATCATTCGGTTTGGATTGGTTTGGACTGGATTAGCGGTATAATGAATTTTTTGCTCACCCCTACTCATAATAGGAGTGGAGCCCGCACACACTACACACTCAATGTGTGTGGGACCCACCCTTATTGTGAGTATGAGTGTGTATTTGGATGTGGTGTTAAAATTATTGATTTAGTAACGTAGTCAGAATTTTGGTTAAGTGGGGACACTTGATCCTTATATTAATTAGTACTAACATTGTGAAAGCACTCAAGTAGTCAGTTTAATTTATAAATCTTATTCCAATATCCCTTGTACTTAGAGGCGTAGCTAGAATTTTAGTTAAGTGGAGACACTTAATCCTTATATTAGTAACATTTTAGTTAAGTGGACACATTGTCGGACAATTTTTCCACCATCTCTCCTAAAATCAATTCGTGCTAGAAAGAGTTTCAATTAAGTCTTTTATGGCATTTGACATCACACCTGCAAGTCTGTTTTTAGAGCAGTCGCAGGTAGTGACATTGTGTAATCAAATTCACGAGGGCACTCCGGGTTTATCAATCCCTCTCTCATGATGAAGCTCTCACGACTCGAAACCATGACCTCCTAGGCTCTGATACCAATTGAAAAATCCTAGCTTGTCTAGGTTTATAGATTTGCTATGTTTTGATTTTCTTCGATAATCAATTACCCCCAATAGATATCTTGACCAATCACATAAACGGAAAAAAATAATCAAAGAACACATGGGTTTACGTGGAAAATCCTAAACGGAAAAAAACTATGGGAATGAATCGTGCACTATAATTAAACAATGTGTGATTACAAGTAGTCTTACTCAGTGTTTGCGTATCCTTACCAAGAATCCTAAGACCTACTTGTCGAATCTACATTCATCACACCTCTGCATAATTGCTACATCTTGAATTCTCAAGTCTTCCAAATAAATTGCCTTTCGAACTCTACGAAAGGACCTAACTTTTAGAGATTGATCATTGTCCTACTCCTCTATAAGAAGAAAGACTTTGGGGCAATTTTTCGCTTGCCAATTTTTTCAATTTGGAAGATTTTCACCCTCTATTTGGACACTTTTGTTCTTGGAATGTTGGGGCAATTGGTCATTTTAGTTGTGCCATTTAGTGGGGTACGTGGCACTAGGAGTTGGACAGGTGGATTTTAACCCCCCTATTTGGACAATTTTATTCTTGGATGTTGGCAACTGGTTATTTTACTTGTGCCATTTAGTGGGTACATGGCGCTAGGAGTTGGACAGGTGGATTTCAGTGGAGTGGTTTAGATCAGAAGAGAAAAGAGAGAGAGGCTTACTTAGAGTCTTTTGTTCATGCAACTTTGTCAACTGCTGCTTATCGGATGTTCGGCGTTTGGTGTCCTTGGTATTTTGTTCTTTGTTCGTTTGATTCTGAGGTTGCTTTGGTGTCTCTGTTGTAGCTGTTGCCGTTGGTAGGAGGTAATGGTCGTGGTTCTGAGCTGGTTTGTGTCGTTTGGGTTCTGTGATATTTAATTTTGTAGTGTCTGTGTTTGATTTTTGTTTGTTGAGTTATTTAGGGCAGCTGATTTGTAGATTTGTATTTGACGGATTTTTTTGGTATTGAGGGCAGTTATTTTTTATTTTCCATTTGTTTTTTGTATTCTATTCATGATGCATGTGTCCTGTATCTTTTGATTTGCTGGATTTGTTCTTCTGCTCTTGATTTGTTATTCCAAGGATTTTGTCTTCGTGTGCCATGTATGTTCTATGTGTGTACAGTTATATCTATATGTGTGTGTTTTTGGGTAAGATTAGTATTGATGAATGTGGAGTAAATAGTAATATGGAGCTATTATTAATATAGTTAGGCAAATGGACGTAATTTACATATATCTTGATTTCTGTGTGCCATAGCTTGTTTACAAAGTAGGAGTAGTATTTGTTTCTTATCTCACCCCATCACGCAATATGGATATGGAGGCTTACCTATACAACAATTTGAAGAAAAAATCTTTCTAATTGGATCGACCGAGATGGCTAAATATTGACATTTTAAGTAGGGGAAGGCTACAATACACGCTTCTTATTTGGTTGTCTATCATATGCATCTAGGGCTGTAAGTGAGCCGAGCTACTCGTGAGCTTAGCTCGGCTCGGCTCGACTCGGCTCGTTTAGTAAACGAGCCGAGTGGAGCTCAACTCGTTCGACAAAAGCTCGGCTCGTTAAGGGAGGCTCGACTCGATTAAAGAGGCTCGTTTAGTAAATGACTAAGCTCGGCTCGTTAAGGCTCGAGCCAAGCTTGAGCTCGAGTTTTTGGCTCGTTAAGTTAACGAGCCGAGCTCAAGCTCGCCGAAACTCGGCTCGGCTCGTTTACACCCCTATATGCATCTCAAGAATGTCGAGATTCATAGAGAAAATGTTATGAATCATGTTGCTGAAAAGTTACGATTTTATAAAAATTATGACACACCGAAATAGTACGATCTTATTGGAAATGTTACGAATTTTATTGCTGAAAGGTTACGGGTTTTAGACTAAAAGTTATGAAACAACAAAATATTATGAATGAACCATCAAATAAGTGCATATGCTACACACTTTTAAGGAATATTGTGTATTGTAGACTTTCCCTTTTGATTATTGTGTATTGAATTATCCTTAAAATTGATTTGCTTAAATGTAGGAGTAATTGGTTTGTTTTGAAAATTTAGGTAAATATGTTAGATTTTTTATATTTTGGCATTGCTTATTAGGGTTTTTTTTTCTTCTTATTACTATTGAAGTGTTTTTTGAAGGTGTCACTACTAAAATTAATTCTTACCTTCGCCACAGCCATACCCACCCAAACCACACTACACACTTGCCTTCGACGGATGATCTCTGCCCTTATTAAACTCAAACTCAGTGTTGTGCCGATTGCTCATCATTTGGTGTACGCCAAATATACATCAAGGTTTGGCATGTGTGGGGGCCACACTTTTTTTTTTATTGTTTGTGCAATTACAATTGTGGTTGAACAGTATTCAATACTCCTATATTCAGTCATCAAATAAAGAGATGACCTAACCGAGATGATGTGATCCCCGTTAGGCCCCAATGAGTGGTAATTATCAGGTGGGTAGCCGTAATGAATTCTCTCCGTACTCCCGCCTGGAAATACAGACAAGACCCCCTCCCAACAGGGCCGGCTCCGGGGTAAGCCCCGCAAGTCCTCGGGCTTGGGCAACCCCCAGGCTCGGGCATCCAAAAAAAAAAAAAAAAGTAAGTTAGATATTCAATACACTTGTAATAAAAGATCCTAGGTGGGTAAGCCAAGACATTGTGTGAATTTACATTAATGCCCTCTGAGCTTTCCCTTTCCGTTTGGTCCCGCAGGTGTTTGTGTATGGGTAGGTTAGGTATCTTACTTTCTTGCAAACCATCGATCGTGAGAGAAGCGATAGAGACATCGACGGACGGTCGTCCGGTTTTCACGCATAAAATTGGTACTCTATTTGGTGATTTCGCCGAGTTCTTGTACGCTTGACGCCGTCTTCTTGGAAACGCTCGATCGTGAGAGAAGCGATAGAGACATGGTCGGTCGTCCGGTTTTCACGCTTAAAATTGGTACTCTATTTGCTGATTTCGCCGGATTCTTGTACCCTTTTTTTTCTTTTGGGTTTTTTTGGTTTGATCGGCGCCGAATTCTTGTACTTGTTATGCTTGATGCCGTCTTTGAACGAGAGGCAGGCTTTGCTTTTGGTACTTCGGTTCCGTAATTCACTGAATTTATGTACCTGTTGAGCCCAATTATTTTTCCTAACTCATCATGACGATACTGTTGCTCCGGCGGTGGATGTCTTTAAAGGAGATGCGAGATCAGTTATTGCTTCACCGCATTCCGGCCATGCTACAATCAAAGAGGAGGTGTGAGAAGAGGTAAAGTATTGATTTATTTCCAGTTTCGATTCCATGATTTAGGGAAAAGAGTTTCAGACCATCTTTTTTACAGATTTTACGTTTGAAAGCCAGTGGAATAGGAATGCTATAACTCTCAGTGATGTATTCAACTAAGAAATTAATTCAGCCGCAGTTCTACTCTTAAGTTTATTGATTAATTTCCAGTTTCGAATCTGATTTGATTCCTTGATTTAGGGAAAACAGTTTTCCAGACCATATTTGTTGCAGATGTTACGTTTGTAAGTCACTGGAATAGGATTGAACTAACTCCCAATAATGTATTCAATTAAGAATTAAATTCACACGCATTTCTGCTGTAAGTTTATCCTTGTTGGAAATTATTTCAAAATTTTCCTTTTGTTCATATAGGATTCTGTCAATTTGTTTCTGAAATTTTTTCTTTTCCAGACTATGGCATGACTGAGGATGTGTTCAGACTCGAAAGCTCATTTGAGGATAAGCTGGAGATGTTTGCAAGCCAAGATGGTTTATTGTAGACTGAGATGTGTGATCCTCACAACTTGACACCATCATTCCAGTTCTCTGGGTAAGATTGCTCTCAATCTGGTTCCTTGATTATTTTGTAACTACTAGATAAATTCTAACGTCATTCCTGCTTTAACCATCTAGCCATCGAAAGGATGCGTCAAATTCCCAGTTCTCTACCCGAAGATGCCTCCCATCACCTGAATCCAATATTACTTTCTTGCCACCCTATGGAAAGTCACCGGTTTCCGAAAATTCTCATAGTCATGCCTTGTTACTGAAAGATATGAAAAACATTGAAGACATATCTTCTCATTAGGACTTGGATTATAGCAATGGAGAGGCCATAGATGAATTCTCATTGGGCTATGATGGCCTTCTCGATTCATGTGATCTCAGTACATTGCCCAATCTTCCATCGTCAGTGAATTCCCATTGTTGGCGGAATACACCAATCACTCCTGTTGCTCAATTTAGTAGGACCCAACTTATTCGGGCAGTTGCCCAATCCCGGGTTCAAAATTACTGGATGAGGTAAGTTGACAAAGGCTATGTAAGGAGGGGGTTTTTTCCCCTGGGATTGAAGATTGAACCCTGTAAGTTTCCAATCACATGTGCAGGCTGAACCATTCTGAGATTGATGTATATTAATCAGACCTTTGTCCGTGCTTTACAGTAAGTAATAAAGCCATGGCCTGCTGTCTTTTGTGGTATAAAAAGTACTCTAGCAGAGCTTGCTTTGTGAAGTGCCTTGGTAAATTTTTTCTTAAGAGCATACATTTCTATTAAGCTATGCAGAAATATTGGTTGATTTGCTCAAGTATTCTTAGACAGTGCTTATGAATCTGTTTGTTTCTGGAAATGCTGGCATGGCTTCAGATGGAACTGAGGAGAGAAATAACAGAGTGCCAAACTATATGAGCTTGAATAAAGGATCCTTTTTGCTAACTTGTTTGGCAAACAGTTTGAAACCTTTTTCTCGGGCGAATGTTAGAATTTTTCAAATACATAAGATCAAAAGATATTGGGATTTTTGTTTTAAAAAGTAGTTCCGAAACCTGTTTTGCAAACCTGTATTCAAAGAAAGGTACCGAATTGGGCATGTTTTCGTTTTACCTCTCCTTTTTCCAAGCTGTCTGTAATCCATATTCTACTCTCTGGTTTATGATCACCTTCTTACTTTGAGTGCATCCAATATTTTCTCTGTTTCTTCTTGTGATTTTTTTTGGTGCCAATTTCTTGTATTGCATTGCAGCCATCATTATTATATCAGCTGGGCTGATGGCAATTCCATTTGTTCTAAGACTTAACAATAAAAGGCATTGGCTTCACTTGGCGTTGGTGGTTCTGGTAAGTGCCTATCCGTGTGCACTTATCCTCTCCACACCAGTAGCCACTTTCTGCACACTTTCAAAGCCAGCAACCTCTGGGCTTTTAATCAAAGGGGGAGAGTATCTTGAAACTATCCCTAAGATAAAGATCTTGGCTTTCGACAAAACTGGTACAATTACAAGAGGAGAATTCGTGGTCACAGATTTTCATTCGGTGTCCAATGAAGTTACACTGAACACACTGCTTTACTGGTAATTACTATTAGTACTTCATTAAATAGTTTATAGCCGAAAAGGAAAAAGGATACCCCGTAGTTTTGAGAAAGGAAATAATTCGGACTTCAGACTGTCATAAAGTTTGTAATGCATTACTGGATGCTAAAATCTAACATATCTGTTATTTTGAAGGGTTTCAGGCATCGAGAGCAAATCAAGTCATCCAATGGTGGCTGCACTTATTGACTATGCATAGACGCTTTCTATCGAGGTGAAACCTGAAAGAGTGGAAGAATTTGAAAATTTTCAAGGAGAAGGGGTTCATGGGAAAATTGATGGGAAGGATGTCTATGTTGGAAACCAAAAAATTGCATTGAGAGCCAGGTGTGCGACAGGTGAAGAGCTTCTTCACCCATACTTTCAATCTTATTCTGAAACAACAAGATTTACAGTAATGCAATTGAAAGTGTTATCTCTGGGGGAGTATTTTATTTTGAGGGGTAAACTTCGATTGCCCCGTTGTGATTAGTGCTCAGGGAGGATTACCTCCACAACATTTTGAAACTAGCACATAATGCCGCATGTTTTGTGGACCAAAGCGCACAGGCAATCAAAGTGAAATTTGCTCTACTTTTAACATGAAATTGTTGGTGGACTCCAATCCTACTGCATTTGCTGCTGCGTCTTTTTCTTTGTCCTATTCGACCTTATCATTAGACTCATTTCAAACTATTTTCAGCTCCAAGCATAGGTCACTGTGGTGAAGGAAAGTCCGTTGGTTACATATTCTTGGGAGCGGCTCCAGCTGGAATTTTTAGCCTCTCTGATAGTTGTCGAACTGGTGTAAGAGAAGCGATCAACGAGCTGAAGTCAATGAGCATCAAAACTGTTATGCTGACCTGAGATAGCTATGAGGCAGCCATAGAAGCACAAAGACAGATGAAGGGTCAGCCCTGAAATTTCAAAAATTGGCTGGCATACAAGATAGTATTTTGCAAGCAGTGGCAAATTGCAGCAAGCCACTAGGGGGGACAACATCCCCACAATTTTTTTCTAAAACTGCAGTTTGGTCTACATATTTTAATTTTTATTATAGGTTATATCCTCCAAAATAGCATATATGCCCCCATTTAGATCGATTTAATAGTTGTCAACTCTGAACAAAATATTCCCGACTACATTGCTGCTTCCAAACATTGATTTTTCTTCGTATTTTTATAAATTGCTAAGAGAGGAGATGAATTTTTTTGAACAGCTAGCGGGTGCTCTGGGCGTAGTGCATGACGGTCTACTTCCCAAAGACAAGGCACAAATCATACAGTATCTAACTTTTAGAAAGAAGCTCCAACTGCCATGGTGGGTGATGGAGTGAATGATGCCCCTGGCATTATTCGCAACACATGTCTACCAACAACTGCTTGCTAAGACATCATTGAAGTCATAGCTGATATCAGATACTACGATGTGCTACTTCTACCAAAACAAAGCCATGTATTGCAAAATGTTTTCTTTTTTTACTTGCTCCTGACTTGCTCTTCTTAGAAGCGTAAGATCATAAAAAAAATTAACATAATTTCTCCTACAATAACACCTCAATATTTCACTATTATCACCACTACGAGAACAAAAAAAACTTGCAGATAACAAATCAACAAATGAGCACGCGAAAACGTGCGAAGCACGTGCATTACACTAGTATAAATATAAAGAAGCTTCTCATATTTCGTGCAAGGCATTTGCTTGGTGTATGGCCAACGCATGCTGCCAAAGACTTAAAGTGTCCGGTGACCCAGGTTCGATTCCGTGGTGCAGCTTGCGCCTCAGTCTTTTTGTTTTCCTCTTTTTACCTCTTTTTGTTTTCCTCCCAATCCACAATTTATTTTTCTATTTTTGTTCTAACTCCTTTGGTTTTCCCCCCAACCCACAATATTACGAAAAACAAAATACTAAATTATTTTGTTGAAAATTTTTCGACTTAACAAATACAATAGTGGAGTTTTGTATAAGTGATATGTTCTTACATTTCAGAACATTTGATTAAAAAAAGTCATAGTTAAATAAAATTAAACGAGTTCTTGGATAAGTAAAGTACGATGACCCAATTGACAAATTTGCTTTAAAAAATACAAGGAGAAGTTATTTTCTTTGAATTGGATCGTGCTAAATAAAGCACTATAACCGGGGTTACATTTTGATGTTGGTTTTTTTTGATATTATTCAAGCTAAAGGAACATGTAACTTTGATGTTTTTTTTTTGGGTACTTGTATTTTTTTTTTTTTTTGTATTTGTTAATAGTAAGTGGGCAACAAAGTATGAGGTTGGGCTTGGGCAACCCAAATGTCGGGGCCGGCACTGCCTCCCAACCGTCCCATAGGGACAACACACATTATACACGTGATAAAGAACGGTATCGTTTTGTTGTGTGTAAAGATAATGATCGAAGTCGGTGTTTTCCGTACTTGGATCTAGAGATGTCAAATAGGTCGTGCCGTAATTCCCGGCCGTGCCTAACTAGCATGCTTTGTGTCGTGTCGTGCCGTGCCGGACTCATTTAATAATTAGGCCGGGCCGATTCCCATACCCGTGTACAATCGAGCCTTGTAAAGCTAAAAAATTACTTCTTAAAAAATTGCCATTACTTTTTTTAAATTAATAATTATGACTGAAAATTAACACATTTAATTCAAAAAAGTACAAAACATTGCATTGATAATTAAACTATGTAATACAATGAATGTAATTATAAATAAGAAATGCATCACTATAGTTTGAATACATCCAAACTAGATTGGCAGTTACTCAACTATCAATCATATGCATTCCTCAAGATAAAAATAAATACAAAAAATACAAAATGAGCGAAGAAGGCAGAAGATCTTTTACGTTGAGGTGATCGAGGATTCGAGATACTGCTATATGAAGGAAGGAAGGAGGGATTTTCCTGTGATTAGTGAATTTGTGAAGATAACGCCACACATAGAGAGAACCGTAGAAACAATAGTAGTGCATGACAGTTGGTGTTGTGTTTGAATTGTTGTGTTCCTAGCATTTTTGTAACTTTTATTGAACGGGTCACGACTCATGTGTGAGAAGCATGTTACAATGGCCTAAATTATTCATTTTCTGATGTTTCTTACTAGTAGTATTTTTTTATGGAAAAAAAAACTACTTTTGTGCCCTTATACATGTCTATGCCGTGTCCCGTGCCCGTGTTGTGCCTTGTGCCTAATCGTGCTCGTGTCGTGCCCCATGCCTAACTGTGCTTATGCCATGGGCTCCAAAACGATGGCCCAATCTAGCCCACCTTCGTGTTCATGTCGTGTGGGGCCCATACCATGCCGGGTCATGCCGATGCTAAACGTGTTGTGCCTGTGCCGTGCTTGTGCCGACGCGGCCCATTCGACACCTCTATGTTTAACATGTGCTTTTCTGCGAGGGTATGCATTGTGATTTTAAAAGATGGGTATGAAGTGTGATTTCATCTGAATTGAAGGGATGTTTGTGGAATTTACCCATATTAAATACTCCATGTGAGAGTGGGTGAGACACTTCTGAGAGTGGTTATCAATTGAATGCGATTTTTGTCCTATCGCAAAAGGAGGACTTTCTTAAACCTAGGACGTATGACAACTGTTCATTGGCCCAAGTCTATTTCTTCTTAAAATCCCAATTTACTCTGCCTAGCTTCTACCTAACAGAAGTTAACCTTTCTACCTAACCGAACTGCTTGCTTCCCATGCAGGGGAGACCCGCTTGGTTTCACTTGGATCTTACTTGGTAATTACAAGTTTGCATCCCTCTTTTTAATAAAAATACATGGTAGTCGCCAGGCACATAAAGATAGGGACATCCATCGGTAAGCCAATAATTACAATAATTGAATAAGAACATGGTGACTATTCAATGACGAATAATCTTTTTCACCGTTAACTCCAACAATCCAAGGTCCGCTTTTTTTAGGAAAGCTCGTCCGTGATAAGGAAATTAGAATCCCATTATCCTATGAATAGATTACCTCATACACCTAGTATTATGGATTCTAGCGTAAGTAAAGAAATCAATTTAAGCCGAGTCAAAAAAAGAAAGAAAAAGAAATCAATTTAAGCTGGGTCTCTAAAACTAAACTCTAATCATAATAGCACTAGATCGACCGAATCACTTTGAAGGGAAAACTGCATAGTTACTTTTGCTATTGTTTATCAAGGAATAAATTATAAGGTTAGACAATCTTTCTTTGTTTTGATTCAAGTTTTCAATTTGATCGCTAAACAGATTATATTGGAAGGGATGAAACAATGGGTTCTTTGCTAGTTAATTAATTAATTATCATAAAAACCAAGTAAGAACTCTTGATACCAAAAAAAATTTTAAAAAATTGCTACCAGAAGTATGCGCATACAGGCTTGTTACATGCTAAAGTTATTTGAATACTGTTCTTTTTCTTTCAAAATTATTATTTTTTTTCAAAACACTGCATGCAAACTTTGGGGGTGAGAGAGAATCGTGCATATGGAAAGACCCAAACCCTTCATTATGAAAATTTATTCTAAAGATTTCTCCATTCTAGCATGTCAATACTCTTCCAGAATTCTCTGGAATACTAGCGTTAGGGTTGGATGGATTACATTAGATTTTTCCCAATTTTTTTTTTTTTAGCGGAGTTTTTCTCCATTCTTATTCTTTTTGCTTTGTTGAGATTCTTGAGAAGATATGGAAGAGATCGAGAGAAACTGAAATTTTCTAAAATAACAGGGAGATTGGTACATTGGAATTTTAAGGAGAAAGGGAGTTGAGCGAGGAAACAACAGAAAGTAGGAGTAGTTTGTTTCTTATCGCACCCCACAACGCAATATATGGATATGGAGGTTTAGCTATACAACAATTTGAAGGGAAATTTTAATTAAGGAAAGGCTATGATACACACTTTTTTATTGGGGTGTCTATTATATGCATCACAAGAATGTTATGATTCATAGAGAAAATGTTATATATGAATCATATAGCTGAAAAGTTACGATTTTAGTATAAAAGTTACGAGACGCACCAAAATGTTACGATCCTATTGAAAATGCTACGAAATTTTATTGCTGAAATGTTACGAGTTTTAAAACAAAAGTTATGAAAAACACCAAAATATTATGAATGAACCATCCGATAAGTACATATGATACACACTTTTAAGGAATGTTGTGTATTGTAGACTTTCCCTTTTTAATTATTGTGAATTGAATTACCCTTAAAATTGATTTGCTGAAACGATTCAAGTAATTGGTTTGTTTTGAAAATTTAGGTAATTAACTTTCTCAGTAATTTAGTAAATATGTTATATTTTTTAATTATTTGTTGACAAAAGAACACATGATTGTAAGTGCAGAAAAACTAAGAGTAGTTTAAGCAGCACAAGAACTTAACGGCTACTTCGTGTTCCTCACCGGAACCCTAATACGCCGCCGGAATCCTTATCTGCAAAACAGACAAGAGGTGAGCGCACCTTTGCCTCTCGTGGCAAAGGTCCTCCGATGCCTAAGTTAGTATCACGTACTAATGGAAAGCCCTAATTAAGCATAGGAGAATATGTCTGACTATAATGTATTGTGTACCTTTTTCCTCTAGGTTTGCCTCGTACTTATAGATTTATGGATACTTGCTGCCCAAGTATCCACGTTACCCTAGGTTTCCTATCTCGTATAGGAAACCCAGAATATCTAAGATTCTCGTTCCCTTATCAGTTCACTACCTTAGTCCTTTTAGGACTCCTTTCCACAGCTGGCCGAACTTCCCATTCCCGTTGGGTATCTTCCCAAGATCCTATCTTATTGGGATCTTATTCCTTCACGGAATATCCCTGTTCTGGAACCTTCTGAAGCGTTCCTTTCTCCTGGGGCTGCTCTCTCATGAGTTCCCATTTTGTTCGGCCCTTTCGTTGCCGAGCAACTACTTGGACCAGTGACTTCACATGTTACTGGTCCTTCGTCAATCCCTTGGTCCAATATCCTCTCGTGTTATTGGATCTTTGACCCCGCGTAGACCCTCTGGACAAATGATTTTCATATCACCGGTCCCTGTTGCCGACCACCGTTTTGCATGGCAACTGTCCTCGTCGTGAATATACCATGATCCCACGTACCATGTGTTCGGGCCCTATTTGTGCCTGTTTGGGATTTACTCCCTACAATTGCTCCCCAGCTTTACTCGTTATTTTCGCTTAATATGACGAGCAAAACTCCCCGGAGTCAGAACGAAGACTTCCGCTAGTTGCACCCTATATCTCGTGTTTAGTGCAATTCTCATCATTAGTCCAGGCAAAACGTCTAATCGTTTGGGTTCTCCAAGACTCTTTCAGCCCCTTACTTTACACATGGCACTTCACCGTACCGTTCGCATTGAATGCAAGTGGACTTCTCTTTGGAAATCGGAACGCCCAAACGGCGCTTGGAATGACGTCTCGCTTACGCCTTCCACTCAAAATAGGGTACATTTGGGTTTTCACCTCATTTTGAAACTCCATCCCCTGTCCAGATTCCCCCTACAACCAGAGTCTCAAGCGTATCCGCCATTGGAGCCCTGTTCACCACCTCGAGGTTTCTCTCTCGTGCATCTAGAAACTCCGATCGTCACTCTCGTAAGTTCTTGCTCCTTACTTTACACATGGCACTTCACTGTACCGTTCGCATTGAATGCGAGTGGACTTCTCTTTGGAAACCGGAACGCCCAAACGGCGCTTGGAATGACGTCTCGCTTACACCTTCCACTCAAAATAGGGTACATTTGGGTTTTCACCTCATTTTGAAACTCCATCCCCTGTCCAGATTCCCCCTACAACCAGAGTCTCAAGCGTATCCGCCATTGGAGCCCTGTTCACCACCTTGAGGTTTCTCTCTCGTGCATCTAGAAACTCCGATCGTCACTCTCGTAAGTTCTCGCTCCCCATTCGCCCTTTCTCTTCTCGCTGATTTAGGGTTTTAGGGTTGTCTCGTACCCGTCGTTTCCGTCTGTAAAAATACACCTTTATCGAATGGGGAGATTCCGCCGTCATTGTAACACAACTCAGGCCTTGGCGACATTCAGGTCTCGTTATGAGATCCCTGACGATGTCGCCACTGCACTGGCCCATGAGGACGCCCTTCGGGAAAGCCCAGATAATGACACCCTTCACATTCCCGTAGTGGCCGTCGTTGAGGGCAGTGTTAGGTTCCCCTTGGCTCCATTACTCCGACAGGTTCTAGCTTTCTATAGGTTATCACCAATGCAGGTGTCTGCCAATTTCTTTCGCGTTGTCATGGGCATCAACGCCCTAAACCAGATGTTAGGCACGTCCCTAGGCTTACACGATATTCATCACTTGTACAGCATCTCTCGGACTAAGGATGCCTTAACCTACTATTTAAAGTGTAGAGATTCCAGGAGACGTCTCGTGCTCGAATTGCCTGACTCCGCTCGTGGAGACGACGACGATTTTCTTATCGTCACTGGGAACTTCGAGCCCAGGAATGAGGATGGCAGAGTGATAGGATTCCATGCCCCTCACAGATTTGGGCAACCACGTTAGTTCTTTTTTCCTCGTAGAATTACTTAGCAATTTTTCATATTGCGTTTTGATCACTTATTTTCTAACTGTCAACTTCTCGTGTCGCAGCCGAAAACGTCAACCAAGGGTACGCCATTATCACTCCCCAAGTTCATGTAGCACATATTAATCAGGCCCTAAATTTCAACGGTCAGGGCACTTATCTGGCTGGCCGAGCAAGAGCAGCACAGGTGTTCCTGAGTTACAGGGCATCATACGGGGGCTTTATTGACTGGCGCATCCGAGCAGCCGACGTCCCACCAGTTCCTGGACCCCCTGCTGCACAGCCCGCGCAGCCCGAACAGGTAGAAGAGGAAAGGCGTTCTCGGACACCTCCCTTCCGTAGCGTATCTGTGGAAATTGTCGAGGAAGCATCCACATCATCAGACGGTTATTCTCCATCCCCACATTCTCAAGAGATGAACCAGCCTATCAACCTCGAAAACCTCCTTACAATCCCTGGAGCTGGCCGAGGAAAAGGCCGCGGCACTGCTCGTGGCAGAGGTCGCTCCCAGAGTCCGGTGCCGTCGCATGGCTGCCGAGGAGCAACACGACCCGACGCCCCTCCTGGATTCTCTCCTGAGGAAATCGAAGCTAGCCACAGGGACAAACGCCAACGTTTGGAAGCACTTGAAGGGCCCTCGACTCAGACACCCACAACCCCGACTCCAATCTGGGCTCCCCAATTCACTCATGGTGGGCGCCCAGTCACTGTTTGAGATAGTATAGAGTCCGAGGGGACAGCTCTTGCCTTGTCCCAGGCTTTCATGCTACCTAGTGATATGCAGAAGGTGGTAACCAGCTCCCCAGACAGCCTTCTTGGGTCCTTCATGACCAGCAGCGCTCAGGTAAACCCTTCTATACTTACTAAACCACCAATTCCAGACTGTTGTTCCCTGGCCTCATTTAATTTCTTCTTAATATATTCTAGGCCATGCAAAGAATGGTAGCTATGGCGCAGAAGCTAGGCCAATCTGAACCTCAGCGGGCGAGGCTGGCCAGTGAGAACGCCAAGCTCCAGAGTACCATCCTCAGGCTCGAGAGGGAAAGAAACCAGGCTCGACATGTGATGAACGAGTTGAAAGGCAAACTAGATGGCGCTGAAGACAGTCTGAACCAAACCCTGACGGAGCTGGAATCAAGCAAGAAGGAAGCAAAGGAGGCCTACCAGCAGGGATACAGCGAAGGGATCAATGTAGCCACTGAAAGCTACAAAAATCAAATGCCCAAGATCCAAGACCAAGTCTGGACTGCTGGTTGGACCGCCTGCCTCAGAAAATTGGGAACAGTTGAGTCTTCTTCTCTCTGGACAGAAATTGATCTCCCAAGCAGCATGGCGGCCCAAGACGAGGAAGAGCTCATTGAGGAAGAAGATAATCTGGATGAGGGGCTTAATACTAATGTCTCCGAGCATCAGGGTGCAGAAGCCGATCAAAATGTCGAAGAGACCCACCCTGGCCAAAAGGAAGCCAGTGGTGGTCCAACTGATGGGAGCATAACCATGGAGGCTACCCCTGCACAAGTTTCTTCCTCCATTGCTGAGAACCCTACCGTCGACCAGCAGGTATGAATTCCCTTCGCTTGGAACACTCCCAATTTTTGTTTTGAACATTATGGTGGCCCTGCGTGGCTGTAAGGCTTGCCCTGCGTGGCACAAGTATATTTCCAACATTTTAAACTTAAGTATTTGGCCTTTCGTGGCTCTCAACTTCGTTTTGCTCGGCCCTTCGTGGCTTTTCAACATTTTGGTGGCCTTTTCGTGGCCAATTGTTTAATTTCAACCGTTTTAAGTATCTCGTACTTAGGTAATTGGAGTGCTCTTTAATCTTGCTGGGATGTATCCCTACGATTCCCAAGTTTATTCATACCTGAATATCTAGCTAAGTTTGGTCCATACTGTAGCTATTAATCAGCATGTTTTCGTATGCTCCCTGAGCTTTCCTCGTAATTGGAAATAGTTCTAAGTGTATTCGTATTTAGATATTTTTGCATGTATTCGTATGCTGCCCAAGTTCCTCGTACTTGGAGATAATTCTAAGTGTATTCGTACTTAGACAATTTTGCATGTATTCGTATGCCACCCAAGTTTCTCGTACTCAGGAATTTTTCTAAGTGTGCTCGTACTTAGGTTTATGCAAAGGCATTCGTATTTGGTAATAGCGTGTATTTGTTCGTATGTGTAGACACCTCCCAAGCGGGGCATCGCCATACAGATTGATCACGTGTGTTGCTCGATTGGTTGCTTGCTTCGTAAACCAAGATCGTGGACATTCCCATGGCTAGGAACATCGCCACACGATAGCGGTTATCATTAAAATAGAGTCGCCACCCAGTTTATTAAAACTAGGAAAATAGATAGAGATTCTGGGCACGGGAGCCAAAAGTACAATAAGGGGAAGGTGTTAGGCACCCCTCTTTGCCCAGTCGCGGGACTGGCCCATAATCGTTCAACATAAGACATATAGATGCTTTATTTAATTCTAACACATAGTCTGTTTGATTAAGCCTTTAAGCAGTAAGTAAAGTGAGCCGATAAACTGAGCATGCATCAGAAAGCGAAACAAACAAAGATGTTCTAAGGTAATGGATCCCGCGGCCGGTGAATGGATGTCACGGCCGAGGGATCCTCCTGGTTTGATATACCGGCTGAGGGATCGAAGCCCCGGTCGATGTTCTTCCTCACACCAGACAGAAACGTTAGTAATCGATCAAAACGCTATGACTAAGCATAAATACGGTAAGTAAGACAAACCAGAGGCCGTTGGGCCTCACCACCTTGATCCCTCAGTTGCTTGATTGCCTCGGGTTGGGTGTGATTGACTGATTGCTTGGTTGAAAACCCTAGAGTTAGGGTTTGAACGTCGGGGTTTGATCGTCGGATTGATGGCTACCTTCGGGGAGTTAGGGCTTTTTGAGAGGGGGTTTGATGGAGTATTTTGACAGAGTTTCGTGGCTTGGGTGAGTGATCTTGCTGATCAATTTCGTGTTGGTATTTTCGGAGTCCAAAGCCCCTTTATATAGGCAATTGATGACTCACTCCGGCCAATCAAATGGCACGATTGCAATTGCAATTGCAATGCAATTCAAACTCTTCGTCGCAATCTCTGATCGTGGCCCGAACACATCGGGAAGGTAGTGTAGTTGGATCAAACGTCTGACAGAACATTCCAGAGTCTGGAAAAAGGATGATCTGGCGGCCGAGTAATAGATCTCACGGCCGTGGAATGGATATTGCGGCCGAAGGATCGATCTTGCGGCCGAGGTATTGATCTCTCAGGGAGATTTTGCTAGCAACAGGTTGCTCGGGTGAGGAAATGATGTTATGGCCGTGGGATCGATGTTACGGCCGACAGATGGATTCTCCTAGGCTTCTGTATTTCTGTCTGAAAGGCTGTATGGCTTTGAATTGAGTCATCTAAGTGGCTCAAAGTTCTTACCGAAAGTCCTAAGGTTCTCAAAAAGGCAATCAGCAATCACTGTATCCATTTCATCATCGGGATGGTCCCCAAGGTGGGACTTGAAATAATCGTTAGGCCAAATTGGGGTGTCTACAGTATGCATACCAAGTGTTTTGTTTTTAAGTCTAAGTGTATTCATACTTAGGTTATCCAAATTTTTACGTATTTGGCAGAAGTGTGCATATTCACGTTTGCATACCAGGTTTGTTCGTACCTGTATAAGTGACCAAGTGTGTTCATACTTGAAAAAATTTATTAAATCTGCCCAAATGTCTTCATATTTGTCATAGACTCTATTATTCTGCTCCCCAATACGAAGTGAGGAGCTAGATCAGGCCTAACTTCATATTTTTAAACACAATGAAAATAAAAAACAATGTTTTATATCAAAACGAAGAATTTTATTCATAATTCGAAACTCAAAGGGGCGTTATGCGTACCCCTTGCAACTAATAAATCAATAAAAAACAGATGAATTTTATTCGTAATTCCCACACAATCACGATATGCATCCTAAAAACAGGATAAAAAATAAACTGAAGTCTTTTCAAACAAAAAACTTCCTCAAGTTGTGGACATTCCATGGCCTCGGCACCGGGTTCCCGTCCAGGTCTGCCAAACGAAAAGCCCCAATGCCCACAACCTCTGTAACTCGATATGGGCCTTCCCAGTTTGCCCCCAACTTGCCCTCGTTGGCCACCTTGGTATTGCCGAGCACCTTTCGAAGCACAAGGTCCCCTACACCAAACTCTCGTGGATGGACAGTTTTGTTATAGCTTTTCATCAGCTGCTCCTGATAAGAACCCAAATGCACCAGCGCCCTTTCTCTACGTTCCTCGGCGAGGTCTAGTTCAATTTCTAGGGCTCTGTCATTGCCTCCACTTTCAACCAAAGTGGTCCTGTTGGTCGGCAAACCAACCTCCAATGGGATTACAGCTTCTGTCCCATATGCCAATGAGTAGGGGGTCTCTCCCGTAGACCTCCTAGGTGTTGTTCGGTGCGCCCATAAAACAAGTGGCAGTTCGTCGGGCCATTTTCCTTTTGCTTTGTCCAACCTCTTCTTGATCCCATCAAGTATAGTTTTGTTGGACGTCTCCGCCTGCCCATTACTCTGCGGGTAGGCTGGGGTGGAGTAATAATTCCTTATCCCATACTGGGCACAAAAAGCTTTGAACTTTTTCTGAAATTGATACCTATTATCCATAATTAGTGAATAAGGGACCCCAAATCGAGTAATTATGCTTTTCCACCCGAACCTTTCTATCATAGGCTCAGTGATCTTAGCCAATGGTTCTGCCTCAATCCATTTGGTGAAATAGTCTGTTGCTACCAACAGAAATTTCCTATTTCCTGTTGCCTTGTGAAGTGGGCCCACGATGTCCATCCCCCATTGTGCGAAGGGCCAAGGGCTAGTCAATGGCACCAGATCCTCGGCTGGTATTCGGATCACTGGTGAGAATTTTTGGCACTTCTCACAAATTTTAACATACACCTTTGCATCTTCCTGCATGTGAGGCCACCAGTACCCTTGGGTTATTGCTCGGTGGGCAATAGACCTACCCCCAGCATGACTCCCACATGTTCCCTCGTGGATCTCGTGGAGAAATTTTTGCACCTTCTCGGGGTGCACACAAAGTAAGTATGGACCGGTGAAGGATTTTCTGCACAACTTTCCTTCTGGTCAAAATCGTGCAGATTTTGTTTTTATATTGTGAGCCTCCTTTTTATCTGTGGGGAGTGCCCCATCTCGTAGGAACTCCACTATTGGGTCCATCCAACTTGTTCCTTGGTTCACATCCAAGACCAATTCCACACTTCTTCCGATGCTCGGCTCAGCAAGATAATCTACTGCCACGCGTCTCTTGAATTCCGTTGGTACAGCTGCAGCCAACCAGGCAAGAGAATCAGCATGGGCATTCTACCCAGAACCTATTTGCTCAATATACACCTTCTCGAAAGTGTCAAGCAGATCTCTGGCGGCCATCACGTAGGCAGCCATCTTCTCGTTTCGGGCCTCATATTCCCCGGACAACTAGTTCACCACGAGTTGTGAATCACAGTGTACTCGTATTCTTTTTACCTTCAGGGTCTTTGCACTCCTTAACCCTGCCAAGAGTGACTCATACTCTGCCACGTTATTTGAAGCACTGAATCCCAATCGAAGGGACAATTCCATCATTACTCCTTCAGGAGGGAAAAGTACCACCTCAATTCTTGAACCTGTGTTACACGCAGCGCCATCAACAAATAATTTCCACTCCACGGGATCCTGTTCGGCTGGAGCTTTCTTTTTCTTCGTTGTTTGCTCCTTCACTGTTCCTTTCTCTGCTCCTGTCTCATAGGAGGCTGGGGAGCTACTGTAGGTGAAAACTCAGCTACAAAGTCTGCCAGCACTTGCCCCTTTGTTGCGGTGCGCGGCTGGTAGTCTATATCATACTGACTCAATTCCACTGACCAAGTTGAGATACGACCCGAGAAGTCCGCCTTTCGTAGCAAAGACTTTAACGGGAATTCAGTATACACCACAACCCTGTGACTCTGGAAATAATGGGGCAATTTTCTTGCCGTCGTCCTTAATGCCAGGACTAACTTTTCGAGGGGCAGATATTTCGTTTCTGCATCCAGCAATGTCTTGCTCACATAATAGACAGGGACTTGCTCGGCTCCCTTATCCCTCAGTAACACTGCACTCACAGCATGTTCAGAGACCGCTAAGTACAAAGTTAAAGACTCACCTTGCTCGGGTGTGGACAATAGGGGGGCTGCTGCCAAGTACTTCTTCAGGTCTTGGAACGCCTGTTCACATTCTGCTCCCCATTCGTATCCTTCTCTCTTTTTCAGCAACTGAAAGAAAGGTCTACATTTGTCACTGGACCTGCTGATGAATCTGTTTAGAGCCGCTGCCATCCCTGTTAACCTCTGGACTTCCTTCGTGGTCCTAGGACTTTGGAGCTTTTGCAACCCTGTAATTTGGTCGGGATTTGCCTCTATCTCTCTTATGGTCACCAAATGCCCTAGGAATTTTCCTGAGTTCAACCCGAACGCACACTTTGAGGCGTTGAGTTTCAGCTTATATTCCCTCAATATCTCAAAAGCTTCCTTTAAATCAACAATGTGGTTTTCCTTCTCCTTGCTTTTGACCACCATGTCATCTATATAAACCTCCATGGTCTTGCCGAGCAACTTCTTTAGCATAATCGTTGCTAACCTCTGGTATGTTGCACTTGCATTCCTTAAACCAAAGGGCATGACGCTATAACAATACAGCCCCCTTGGTGTGATAAAGGAAGTCCTCTCTTGATCGAGACCGTACATGGCTATCTGGTGATACCCTCGATAAGCATCAAAGAAACTCATCCGCCCATACCCAGCCGTTGCATCAACAAGTTTGTCTATCCTGGGAAGGGGGAAGCTATCCTTGGGACACGTCTTGTTCAAGTCGGTGAAATCGACACAGACTCGCCACTTCCCATTCTTCTTCTTTACCACCACAATATTGGACAGCCATTCTGGGTAGTACACTTCTCGTATAGCTTTTGCTTCGAGTAACCGGTCCACCTCCTCGATAATAGCGTCCACGTGCTGTACGGCAGATCGTCTCTTCTTCTGCATCACAGGCTTATGTTGTGGATCCACATTCAAGTGGTGACAAATCACGTTTGCATCCACTCCAGGTATCTCTTCGGGCACCCAAGCAAACACATCAACGTGCTCCTTGAGGAACCCCGCCAATTCTTTCTCCTCTGTCTCATTCAGGTTCTCCCTAATCAGGAAATACCTTTCCAGATCATTCTCGTTGATCTGGATCTTTTTCAAGCCTTCCACCACTTTCTCGGCGGGGTCTCCTCCGACATCCTCAATGGTCGGCTGATCCGGGACCTCGATTGCTTGGACTAGCTTCGCCTTGGGTGCCTTCTTGATTATAGAAACCAAGCACTGCTGGGCAACCTTCTGATTCCCCCTGATCCTCTCAATACCATTCGATCCTGGGAATTTTACCATCTGGTGGTAAGTGGGGGAAACCGCCTTCATCTTGTGCAGCCATGTTCTTCCAATAATCGCGTTATAAGAAGATGATACATCTACCACTGGGAAATCGGTTCTCAGCACGACTGTTCCTGCCCGAACAGGAAGAGTTACTTTGCCCAAGGGCCAGACTGCTCCTGCACTGAATCCGACCAAAGGGGTTATTGACTGCACCAAGTCCGCTTGTGTCAGCCCCAACTTCTTGAACGCGTCATAGTACAGTGTCTCTGTGCAGCTTCCCGAATCCACCAGGATTCTTTCCATGTCATACTCCCCAATTCATAGGGTTATGACTAAGGCATCATTATGTGGCACCTAGATTCCCCCCAGGTCCTCATCCGTGAAGACTATGCCTCCATTGCATTCTTCTCCCTCACGTCTTCGTTTCTTTCCCAACTGCATCACATGCTGGTCATGTTTTACTTGTCTTTGGAGCAACCTCACCTCATTTCTCGTATAAGGCGCGGCCAGTCCATGTATCATATGGATTACGCCCCTTGGATTTTGTTCGTAATCCAATTTCAATGCTTTCTCTGCACCCTTGTGCTCTTCCTGAATAACATCTTTCAAGTAACCACGTGAGACTAGATCATCGAGGTGTTGCTTGAACATCTCGCAATCCTCCGTCATGTGCCCCCAGTCTTTGTGATAACTGCAATGCTGACTCGTAGCCCTCTTTGCGTCTTTATCCCCCTCCAGCCTTGGGGGCCACTTGAAATATGGACGATTCTTTATTTTATAAAGAATCCGATAGATTGGTTCCTTCCAAACCGTTGTCACCGAAAAGAAAGACTTGGGGTCTGGAGCATGTTTCTCTTTAAACGACTCTTTCTTGATCTGCCCGTATTCCTTCCTCTCTTTGTAGGTTTTGGGCTCCGGCTTGTCTGCCTTCTTTGGCAGACCCTTTGCCTGTTCGGCGACCATCCTGCTGTCCTTATGCAGTATGTCATCCTCATTCCTGGCATGCTGCTCGATTCGTTCCATCAGCCTTGCCAATGTACCTACTGGGGTCATGTTCAGGGACTTACGCAGTTCTCCCCGAACAGGTAACCCTGTCTTGAAGGTGGCTATCGCATATTCCTCACTGCAACCTTCAATCTCGTTGAAAGTCTCCCAGTACTTCTTAGCGTAGTCCCTGATCGGCTCGTTCTCACCTTGTTTCATGACAGAAAGGCTCTCAAAGGTTTTTGGTGCTTTCCTGCTCGTCAGAAACCGAGCAATAAATTCTTCGGCTAACTATCTCCATCCTCGTATGGTGTTCGGCCCCAGTTTATGGAACCATGACAAGGCCACCTTCCCCAAACTCGATGGGAACATTTTGCACATGATTGCATCATCTCCGTCGTGCATGAACATCGCCTGCCGGTAATGCTGTATGTGTGCCACGGGATCAGTGTTTGTTTCGTAAAGAACGAATGCCCCGTGCTTCACCCTGCTCGGAAGCTTTGCCTCTTGCAATCTCCTTGCAAAAGGGGATGAAGCTATATTGCTGAGGGCTTTCCGTGCTGCTTCTCGTGCAGACATGGTTCCCTCCTCTTGTTCTTTCGCTTTCTTGGGAGTACTCTTTTCCCAATCGGATTCAGGCCTCTCGTACCTATCCCTGTGGTGTCTTCTAATCTCTCCCTCTTCGGGGGTAAGGCTTCTGCTCCTTCTTTTTCGTGAAGAAGCCCTTTTCTTCCTCGGGGTGGGGCTCTTGGACCTGCTCCTCCTTCCTCGTGAAGGAGCCTTCTTGTATTCCACTATGGCTAACCTGTCTCCTCTGGAATTTCTTCGTGACAGTCCAGAATCCTCCGGATGTTCTCGTATCTGTTGCAATTCATGGATTTCGTACTCTCGTTTTTTGATTAAACGAGCGTACTCTTCGATTTTTTGTCTCTTCTTGTCCAAGATATCGTCATGGTTGCGCACACTCCTTGAATGTGCCACTGATTCTCCCTCACGACGGGACTTACTCCTTCTCGTGGATTCCGTGGCCGTCCTTCCCTCCTTGTTCTTGGAGTCGTCATGGACAGTCAGGGGGTTACCCTTGCTTGTGGGCTTCTTGGCATGCCCACCATCGGGTTTTCTCGGAGGGTCTGGTGGGGACTTGTCGCCTCCCCCTCCCAACTGCTGTTTTGGATCATGTGGTGTCTTTGGGTCTTCCTCCATCATGGTCGCTTTTCAGAGGGATCTCTTTCGTTTCCCACAGACGACACCAATTGTAAGTGCAGAAAAACTAAGAGTAGTTTAAGCAGCACAAGAACTTAACGGCTACTTCGTGATCCTCGCCGGAACCCTAATACGCCGCCGGAATCCTTATCTGCAAAACAGACAAGAGGTGAGCGTACCTTTGCCTCTCGTGGCAAAGGCCCTCCAATGCGTAAGTTAGTATCACGTACTAATGGAAAACCCTAATTAAGCATAGGAGAATATGTCTGACTATAATGTATTGTGTACCTTTTTCCTCTAGGTTTGCCTCGTACTTATAGATTTATGGATACTTGCTGCCCAAGTATCCACGTTACCCTAGGTTTCCTATCTCGTATAGGAAACCCAGAATATCTAAGATTCTCGTTCCCTTATCAGTTCACTACCTTAGTCCTTTTAGGACTCCTTTCCACAGCTGGCCGAACTTCCCGTTCCCGTTGGGTATCTTCCCAAGATCCTATCTTATTGGGATCTTATTCCTTCACGGAATATCCCTGTTCTGGAACCTTCTGGAGCGTTCCTTTCTCCTGGGGCTGCTCTCTCATGAGTTCCCATTTTGTTCGGCCCTTTCGTTGCCGAGCAACTACTTGGACCAGTGACTTCACATGTTACTAGTCCTTCGTCAACCCCTTGGTCCAATATCCTCTCGTGTTATTGGATCTTTGACCCCGCGTAGACCCTCTGGACCAATGATTTTCATATCACTGGTCCTTGTTGCCGACCACCGTTTTGCACGGTGACTGTCCTCGTCGTGAATATACCATGATCCCACGTACCATGTGTTCGGGCCCTATTTGTGCCTGTTCGGAATTTACTCCCTACAATGATGGGTAAGAGACAAATACTTTAGAGGAAGGGTTAACATAGATAATTGGATGTCCATAAAGTATCACGTGAGTTAAAATTAGAAAAGAAAAAAATTGGACACATGAAAGCTATTCACTTGCCCAAGTCCCTTTCTCCTTGACATCCCAATTTACCCTGCCTAGCTTCCAACTAACGGAAGTTAACCCGTATTCCACCATTAACTTTTTAAATCTAATGTCAAATGCTACCAATCTCCTGTTTAAGGCCACATTTTCGGTAACAAAAAGCAGAAAAAATGTAGGCTTTTTTACCATATCGTTCACAAAAGTTAACAAGTTCTGAGGCCATTCACAGTGGTATAATCAAAAGTCAATTATTTTTAAAGTTAACAATATTGGTGCAAAAAATGACTTAATCAAACTTAGCAACATCCTTAGAAATAATCAAATTTTGGGCTTTGGATAACCAAATTTAGCAACCTTTTTCAATAATCAAAATTTGTGGACCCCACACCACATAAGTTAAGTGGTTCCAAAATTTGTATACACGCGTATTTCAACTTGTATTTTCTTCTTCTCTCTTCTTCGCTTGCTCTATTTCTTCTTCACTTCACCCACAAACTGTTTCCCTTTCTTTCCCTCCAAAAGTGAAGTTCATATCTCTTGATCATTTACAATTCAACCCATCGTTGCCGGATTAAGGTATTTCACTCTTCTTTCCCGTTTCTATTTTTTTTCCCAAAAAATTCATAATAGGAGGGAAGGAAGTCACCGATTTTTTTTCCCCAAAATTGAAGGAGGGAATCGATATATTTTTGCCAAAAAAAAAAATGTAAACAGAGTGAAGTGAATGGCGAGAAACAAAAGAGGGGGAGAGAGAGAGAGAGTGAGAGTGAAATTGTAATGGACCCCTTATTTTGGTTATGAACTAGAAGTGACCATTGTGAACCTTAACATTGTTAAGCTTAGCAACATCTTAATTGAATAATTAAAAGCTGATGTGTCAACTTTTAATTATCCATTTTTAATTATACCGTTGTGGATGGCCTGACATTTTACCAAGTTGTTTCTGGTAACTAACAACTTGTCAACAAAAATCTTTTTTGCTACAGTAACTCTACTCACATTATTCACTACCGAAACACCTAACAACTTGATTGCAATAAATTCATTCTCAAAACTTATTCACTACCCAAAAATTTCAGTTTCTCTCTCTTCCATATCTTCTCGGAAAATGTTAGGGACACATCAATGTGTCTCACCCCAACCACACCTCTCTCACATGAGAATTTCACAATAAATGTTAGAGACCCACATGTATGTGAGAGGGATGTGATTGAGGTATGACAAATTGATATGCCCCTAGCATCTCAACAAGCAAGGTGTGTTCCACTAAGGCCCCTCAAAAAAAATAACTATTTGCAATTTTCAAGTTTAAAAATAATAGGCTTACTGATATCTAAAAATATGCAATATGGATCTTGTTTGATAGATCTCGATGAGATCTTTTGAATTATGCAAAATAAATCAAAGATTTAATTTTCACAAGCCCATTATTTTGAAACTTGAAAATAGAAACTTATTTTTTAAGTACTTATTTGGGTTAGCGGAACAGAGCAATGGAGAAAACCTCCGTTTTTGTATTTTGCGCGGCAAACAAACGATTTTATAAAAGCTCGAAGGGGTACATCGAGAAAAGTACGTCTTAGCTCAGAGAGCCGAGATACAATAGTATAAACAAAACCAACAAACAAAACACATCCAACAATCAGTTGAATGAAGCACCTGAGGGAGAATTTACAACTTTACTCTCCGAATACCATCTAGGAACACCTTAAAATCTTCCACCGAATACAATTTTATATCAAATTTTGCCTTCATCCACATTGCGACCCTTGTTTTAACTAGATCCCCCGCCTCCCTCGCCCGCATTGATGCGTTGTTGAACACGTAATCGTTTCGAACCAGCCAAACGGACCACATAGTGGCATAAAAACACGCCTCCCATATATACCTCTCCAGATTGTGGAATCCATGATCAAACCACCATGTAGCTAAGTCTAGGACCATATATGGACACACCCATTTGACGTTCCACCACTCTAGAATTACCGACCACACATCCCAAGAAAATCTGCAGTGAAGAAACAAGTGGTGATTGGTTTCAAGGTGCTCGGAGCAAAGAGGACAGAGGGCTTGTTGGATTTCGTTTATCAAGTTTCTGCTTAAAAGAAGGGATATGGACGCCACTTTCTCCTTGATAGTCATCCACACAAATATTTCGACCTTTGGGGGACTTAGGTTCCTCCAAAGAGAGCCTAAGAGAGCATTGTTTGAATGGGAGGTGAGTTCCCACTTTTCGTACGCTGATTTCATAGAAAAATTCCCGTCCACCGCCCATCTCCATTGTAAGAGGTCAGGCTTAGATGGGTTTAGAACCACTCCTTGAAGTCTCCGTTTCAAATTCTCCATCTCATGTTTCTCCCTCCCAAATGGTTGTCTCCTAAATAGCAGTTCCCAACATCCCCCATTGACGTCTCCCCACATATTACTAACCTTCGCCTCCCGTTGAATAGATAAGGAGAATAATCTTGGATATTCCTCTTTGAAGGACATTTCTCCCAACCAGTTATGTTCCCAAAAAACAGTGGCATTACCTGAATGCACTTGAATTCGAAAACTGTCTTGGATAGAATAGCCCAAGGGAGATGATGGATTCTCCAATGAGCATATATCCGCCCAAATTTTCGAAATTGATCCTGATCCATATACGTAAGGTAGCCAACAATTTGAGTCCAACCCATACTTGCCGATGATTACTCTCACCCAAAGTGCCTCTTTATCCTTACCAAATCTCCACCATCACTTAGCCAAGAGTGCTTGATTCTACTGTAACATTCTCTTCACCCCCAAACCTCCACTATCTTTCCTCCTTCCTATCTCGTCCCAGCTAACCAAGTGTATCTTCCTTTTGTCAATAGAGTCTCCCCAGAAAAATTGTCGCTGCATTTTCTCCAACTTTCCCGCTATTGCAATCGGCATTTTGAATAGAGACATAAAGTACACAAGGACATTCCCAGTGTTAGAGTTGATGAGCGTAAGATTTCCCCCTTTGGAGATATAACAAGATCTCCAAACATTCATTAACTTTTCAAATTTTTCGATAACAGGCTCCCACGTCTTGATCCTACCTGGATTTGCACCCAGCGGTAGCCCAAGGTATTTGATAGGGAGTTGTTCTACTTTGCAGCCCATAACTTGAGCTAAAGAGATCTCCGTTTAATCAAACAAAACAAAACAAAAAAGAAGAATGGAAAAAATCTAATGGAATTCATCCACCCTTAATGCTAGGATCCCGGAGAATTTTGGAAGAGTATCGAACATGCTAGACTGGAAAATTCTAATCGAAAAATCTTTGGAATAAATATTCATAATAAATGGTTTCCATATACACGATTCTCTCTCACGGCCAAGAGCATTGAATAATTACATATACAACTGCCGAGCATACTCATATAGATGCTCCAATGAATTGCACCCGTGAGTAGATGATTTGCCCTTTGTTTTATGTTTGACTTTTTTTTTTGGGCTTCAAACTTCCAAATATCATAACTTTTTGTTTTTGGTTTTTTGAAAAAAATATTTATATTTCTGATTATTCTTATTCTTATTATTAATTTGTTTTTTATCTAGATCTGCTGAAAAAAATTCGTATAATTTGATGTCAAAGTACACAAAAATACAATATTGTGAAAGTGAGAAATCTAACAGTCTTATACTGTGACAGTGCTTTTTTATGTACTCAATATGGATCTCTTTTGATAAATCTCAACGAGTAAAATCAATGATCATAAACTCTATTAAAATTAATTATATTGACCATGTTCGTTTTGGGATTTTGGATTTGGGATTCTCTCTCTGCGCACAATTTTCAATAAATTTTCTCTCAATTATTACTCTCATTTCTCTATCTCTCCCTCCACTCATTACCCAAAATCGCAAAACGAACATGGTCATTACAATTTAAAATATTGAAAAGCACCAAAATTAAAAGATTACGTTTTGATTGATCTAAGGCTATCATTTGTTTCAACAGTTTTAGTTGTGATGGCTGGGCTGTTGGCGAGGTTCGTCTTGAGCCTTGAGGTGGTGGTTGCACGTGTCTGCCCAAAGTTTTTTCGTTCCAGATTTCTGTTTGGGGTTGTCCTGCCCTTCTTCCGACAATTCACTAAGTGAAGGGTTCCTTCCATCTTTACTCGCTTGCGGATGTGCTCCATGTGCATGCGGTAGATGTTATCTATTCCATTCTATCTTCTGATATTTTGCAATGTAGACAATTGTGTGTCACTAGAGACTGTAGTGGCCTCGGTTACCGGCTCGGTAACCTGGCCGTACATTGTGAACCGGCGGATAAGGAAGATTCGGGTCACGTCTAAATAGCAGGCCCCCTTCGGTATCCACCCCGGCTTCCTGCCCGGTGTTGGCTCCAGGATACTTTAGATCTTCCATCAGCTCTGTGCCCGCTCCGGTATTTCCAAGAATGTTCAGGAGAAGTAGTATGCTAGATGGGCCCCGCGAGGGTCATGCTCCCCATGCTGCAAGCATTGTCATTGGAATCAAATCTGGCCATATGCTCCGTAACCGTTTCATTCCTTTTGTCATACATGACGTCACCCGAGGCGGTTACCTGAGCGTATTCCCCACGCGCTGGCTTGGACTATAAATACAAAGGGATACTCATCTAAAAGAGGTACGCCACACTATCCTAATCCTAGACCTAAACACTTCTCCTGAGATCTAACTTGATCGTCGGAGGGTCGCTAGGCATCCCAAGCCCTAGTGACTTGTTGCAGGTCCAGCGGCGGAGGCGCGAAACTGCGGAGGAAGGATCCTAGCCAGAGCCACGGTCAAGGTCCCAAATAATCGAACCCCCACAATTGGCGACTCTGCTGGGGACCTAGCCGCTCTTCATTCAATCACTCCCTTCTTCGAGAAGCTCCGTTCAAGACCCAACTGAGCTAAGCCATGGTGGAAGTCAATGATCCGAATCCCAGCGAGACCACCTTCGGTCTCGGTCCTCTCGGGGACCAAGACCTGACTTCCGGTGGACCAGGCGCCCATGGAAAGGCCCACATGTCCGTCGGGAACGGGGCCGAAACTTCGACACAGGACGCAGGGGCTCCCACCGAACTTTAAACTTACATCCGCCACCTGGAGCGGAAGATCGCCGACTTGACAACGGTCGCGGAGCGCGATAGGCACGTCCGGGACGAGTTGGCGGAGATCAAACACCTCCTCCAGACCTCCCCATCTCATTCCTCCGGAAGCCGCGGCGGAAGAAGAAGCTATCATAGCCCTCTCCACAGCTGCGAGGGAGGCCACTTAGTGGAGCACCGATCTTGCCCCTCAGCTAAAGACCGCCTCGAACCCCCGGAGGAGGGCCGCAACGGAAGAAGCGCAGGCCATAGGGAACGTTCACGTTCCCCTAACCCCAGAGGACCTCGCGGAAAGCCATCCGCCTTCGAGAGACTAGGTGGCAGAAGCGTCTCCACTTCCTCTACCCACCCGGTCGGAATCAAGGGGGACCGCCGTGAGCCCACCCCAAGTCTCACCAAGGCTGCCAACGAGAATGATGGTCTCCTGGAATTTCAAACCAAAGGGTATCGCGAGCGCCTAAAAAACGCACGATCAAAGAGCCCGTTCGTCTCACACCCAAGGAGAAAGGGTGACGGAAGCCAGGTCACCGAGCGCCTCGAGCCCTATGCTCGAGATAGCTACAAGAAGCATCGACACGAGCGATCCCCCCAAAGATCTGGGAACACTCAACCGAAGCGGAAGGAGTATGAAAGACTGGACCAGTCGATCTCGAAGAAGCGTACCATGACCGAGGGTCCAGACGGTCTCGACCGTTCGATCCGACCTCACCGCGACGCCCGACTCGAGAGACTCACGACCTCCTCCTTCACAAGGGAGATTGATTCGGTCACCCCCCCGAAAGGATTCACCCAACCCAAATTTGCAAAATATGATGGCAAGACCGAGGCATACACTCACTTAGTGTAGTATAAACTCGTTATGTCCCTGTTCCTCCGTAACGAGCCCTCGGATGATGCCTTTCTCTGTAAGGTCTTCCCTGCGAGCCTCGGGAACCTGGGCCTGACTTGGTTCAACCAACTTCCCACCAGGTCAATCTCTTCTTTCGACTCTCTCTGCGACGCCTTTATGGCTTGGTTTGTAATGAGCAATAAGCACGAGAAGGAGATCGACTCTCTCCTTGCCCTCCATAAACGACCTGATGAAACGCTCTGCCAGTACGCCGGTCGTTACTGGGAACTATTCAACGAAATCGAAGGCTGTGACGGTGTCATCTCCGCCTGCGGTTTCAAGCTCGGCCTCACCGCCCAAGACGAGCAGGTTTACGACGACCTCGCTCGACACAAACCTAACTCCATGAAGGACCTCATGACTCGCATCGAGGGATGGTGCCAGCTTATCGAAACCAAAGCAGAGAGGGGCATCGGGAAGCTCACGAGCTCCAAGACACCATTCACCCCGGTGTCCGCTCCGGCTCCTGCCTCGGTATCAACACCTAAGAAGTAAGTCAACAATATCAAACAGACTCCTTGAAAAGGACCGAGGCCAAGTGACTTTAATGCTGAGAAGACCATCTTCATTGTCCCTATATACAGGATTATCGACCAAGTGAAGGATCAGCCATTTTTCTCCTTCCCAAACCAAAAGCTCGGTACTGAAAAACGGGAAAGTCAAAAACCCAATTGTCCGATGTAGCTACCACAACGAACAGGGTCACTTTACCACAGCCTACAAGCCCTTCAAAGCCTACTTGGAGCAGCTCGTCGCCGGCGGCCATCTCAACAACCTCATTGACCATGAGAAAACGAGGGCTCGGGCACAGCAAGCCGAGACTCGAACCGAAGAAGAAATTCAGACGATTCATGTTATCCACGGCCCTCTAAACCCCGAGGCCGCTCATATAATCCGCGCCGAGCTGAACGACGCTTCCTCTTCCAAGCAGGTCATGCTAGTCGGTCCTGAAGCAAAACGACCCCGGACCGACGACGGATCCAAGTGGACAATCACATTCACCGAGAAGGACCTTGCGCGCGTCCAACTTCCACACAACGACACCCTCGTGGTCACGCTACGCATTGGCACCTTCAACGTCCGACGCGTCCTCGTGGATCAGGGAAGCTTAGCCGAGGTCATGTACTACTCTCTGTTTAAAAATTTGAAACTCTCAGACACCGATCTTCGCCCCTCCAAAGTCCCCTTCATAGGCTTCAACGGGGCTTCAGTCTGGCCCCTCGGTTTGATCACTCTCCCAGTCCGCACTGGCTCGGTCGTACTTGACATGGAATTCGTCGTGGTCGATGTTCCAAGCCCCTATAACGCCATTGTTGGGAGCACCTGGCTCCATAAGTTAAAGGCTATCGCCTCTACTTATCACCAGGTGGTCCGCTTCATAGGTGCCAACGGACGCCAGGAGGACTTGTACGGAGATCAAACCGCTGCCAAACGGTGTTATGTCAATGCGGTCCGAAGTAGCAGACAGACTTCCCGGGTCAACCTCATCGAAGTACCCGAAGCCCCGGTTCTGGAAGATATCGGCAGGCCAGCCGACAAGAAAGCGATTGAAGATCTTGTCACCATCCTCATTACCGAAGACGGTGCCCGTTTTTTACTTGTCGGTTCGTCACTTAGTGACACCGAACGGAACGACATGGTGGATTTTCTCAAAAACAACATTGAAGTCTTCGCATGGACCCCATATGAAATGCCCGGGGTCGATCCCAAGTTCATCTGCCACGAGCTCAACATCGACCGAGCAAAATGCCCCGTCATACAAAAAGCCAGGAGGTCTTCCCCGGTTCATTCCGAGGCTGTCATCGAGGAGATCAACCGACTCTTAAACGCGAAAGCTATCCGAGAAGTACAATACCCCCAATGGTTGGCCAATACCGTGGTGGTCAAGAAGAGGAACGGCAAGTGGCGGGTCTGCGTTGACTATTCTAATCTCAACGATGCCTGCTTAAAGGACTTCTTACCCCTCCCGCGGATCGACCAGCTCGTCGACGCAACGGCAGGCCACGACCGACTCAATTTTATGGACGCCTACCGGGGCTACCACCAGATCGCTATGAGCGAAGGAGATGTTGAAAACACGGCCTTCATCACCCCCCACGGGATCTTCAGTTACCTCGTTATGCCGTTCGGTTTGAAGAACGCCGGGGCAATTTTTCAGCGAATGATAACCAAGATGTACGAGCGCTTACTAGGAGACACCATGATGGCTTATGTTGATGTCCAAAACTGGACGGTCAATCCGAGCTCCGACTTCGAGGAGTTCCTGCAAAACAGCGTCCGGGGACTGGGGGCGTTTCCAGTCGTGGACCCTCCGATGGCTAAGTCAGCAAGAGTATGAGAGATTACAGATCTGTGTGCTTAGCAGATAGAGTTTTGTACGTACCGTAAACCCATGGATGAGCTGCCCATTTATAGGCGAGGTGGTTCGTGTCCCCGCGAGGGGCACGAAGGTGGCAGATCGTGGGCCACGACGACGGTTGAAGTTCCCCGAGGTGGGGGGACTCTCGTTCGAACTGGAGTGAGTGGTGGACGTGGGAGTCATGGCTCCGTAGTCCAGGAATCCAGGGGACGTGGGGTTGCCCCCCTCACGTCCGAGGATACCGGCGGGTGTAATCGTATTGACCCAGTCAGTGCTTATCCTGTCGTCCCAGCGAGGTTGGAGGAATCTGACCGAGCGACTTGAATACGACTGAGCGACAACCGTCCGACCGAGCAGGTCGCCTCTTGACACGTGTCGGAAGAACAACGCCCGACAGTATAGCCTAAAAATATCCTCATCAGTTGCCCCCCATTCCCAAATCGAGCAGAGCGAGTCTCGACGCTGGGAATAATTACTCTGCCTGTGAACGCGGTGCTCGAGGCAGTTAATGCGAGGGAAAGAAGTCTCCCTTTACCCGAGGATAATGATGAGTAACCGCCAAAATATACACCCCATGTGAAGTTGGGTTTTCCAAATTTCGAAATTCCCGAGATACGAGGACGGCTGTGGTTGGGGATCTGGCGGCAGATCCTGCTTGTTCATGATCGGACGGTCGAGAAGTCCAAGGATTTTCCTTGATTCGCGCACCCGAGGAAGGGTACAAGTATGATCATGCAGCTATTCCCAAACACTCCTCGCTTTTTGCCCCCCAAGTCGATTTGCAACGCTGGATCCAGAAACAGACGCCAATCCGGGTGACCCGACACCCGGGGTTGATTTTCCCCTTCAAGCGATCGAGCCCGTGGTTCCTTATTACAGATTGAAGGAATTATTTGGTGCTCTTCGAGTGTGGAACCAGTTGTTGCGATTCCGTTTTGAGCGACAAGCCCTAAAACCCCTTCTCCATTCGTACACCAGTCAAGAGCCGTTCTTGCACTTTGTGAGGGATCTCTCCCGTCTTGCTTCTGATTCCCCTGTACCCGAGATGGAAGAGACTGCCCCTGCCAATGTCATCGATGTGGAGACCGTCGTCAAGGTCCCGTCCTTTAGGGCTGAAACGCTCGTGAGCGTGATTTACGAGGAGGACCTGGGGACGATCAGAGCGGCCTACCAGATCCCGGACTCTGTGACCCTCCGAGCGGCCCGCCCGGAAGAGAGGGCTTGCTCCTTTGCAGAGGGCGAGGTGTGTGTTTATGAGCACGCCTTCTTCGCTGGGCTGCGAGTCCCATTTCCACGGATCGTCCGAGAGCTGCTGGGCCGCATGAAGGTTGCCCCTGGGCAGCTTATGCCAAATGCTTGGAACATCTTCTTTGGGGCATTCATGATGTTCGAGGCGTTGGGTGCCGAGGGCCGCCCTATGACGATCGACGATTTCTTTTACTGCTATACCCCGAAGGTGGGAGATGCGGGCTTCTGGTACTTCCAAGCACTTGACGGTCGCCAGATCGTGTTTGGGTACCCATCGTCTGTCAAAAAATGGAAAGAGAAGTTCTTCTTTATTTCTGGAGAGGGATGGGAGTATCAGAGTGACGAAGTGGTTGGCCCCAACACCCCAGGGATCCAAACAGTGTGGGGAGACCCCGAGCCGAGTGACTTCCGGCGGGTGGAGAACCCCAACCCAGACATCGACGGACTGATTGCGGCCATGCGGAAAGAGAAGATCCCCTTTGAGGAGTTGGTGAACCCTCAGAAGCTGTTCGACCACCTACTGGGGCCAAATCCTGCGGGTAACGTTTCAATCCCTTCTACTTATCCGTCTTTGACCGTGTCCTTCCCATTTTCTGACTATTGCTTTAATTGTGTTCTTACCTCCAGACATCAAGCCGTTTGACAAGGTGGCTTATACCCAGATGAGGGCCCGAGCGGCCGTTCCAACGAACCTTCCACCAGCGGCTCCCACAAGGCTCTCCCGACTGAGGATTGGCAAGGAGATTTTGGAAAAAACGCTGGAAGCAGCCGGTGGATCGGCCCTGAAGGCCCTGGGCAAGAAGAAGAGAAAGAGAGTTGCGGAGATAACCGACAAAGACGAGGCCCTTGTCGCGGAGATGGCGGACCCCGATATTTCGATCGGCCGGGTGTTAGAATCCCTCGTGAAAGAAGGTGAGCTCCCCGGTCCGACCGAACAGAAGAAAAGCGAGAAAGAACGGCCACCCTCTCCAGCGGCAAAGGACCCGACTCCTTTAAATAAAGTGGCATTCCAAACATCCCCTTCTACCCCTGCAGCCCCGTGGATGGAAACAGAGATGGCAAGCATGGCTGGGCTGATATACCCAGCGGCGAATGACTACGCAACAATTCCGGTGAAAGGGAGCATCCTGTCGGACCCGTCCGCCAGCCACCGAGCGTTGAACGCCTTTGTCCAACCTGTCTACGACGGCCTTGCTTCGCTGCCGGCGGAGAAGCTGCTGAGAAACTTCGAGCTGCATCTGAGTAGGGTAAGTGTTGCTCTTTGATACATGCTCTTGTGACGAAAACCTTTGATGCCTAATGACTGTTCCTGTATTCGTTATCTGTAGGCCATTGCTGAAGGAGTGGTTGTTGCAAGGAGGCTGGCCGACCGAGAGCTAAGGCTCCATGGTGCCATGCGTCAAGCCCTGGAATGTCGCAACTCCTTGGAGCTGCTAGAGAAGACTCACTCCGGCTGCCCTTCAGCACTGCAACAAGCCGTGGAGGAGGCCGGCCGAGCGAGAGGGGAGGCGGAGCGGTTGCGTCAAGCGGTCAAAGAGGCCCAAGAGAAATCTGAGGGAGATTTGAGAAACTTGAGGGAAGCCCTGTCAGGTAGAGAGGAGGAGCTGAAAGCATTAAAGCAGGCGTCCGAGAATACCACCACCCGGCAATCAACCATGATCTTGAAGCTTCAAAGCGACCTTGGCCAGGCGAGGGCCACCACAGCCCAGGCGGTTGAAGAGTACAAGGCCTCTGATGAGTGTGCCAGCGAGCTAATGTTATACTTTTCAGGTGGCTTCGAGCAAGCCATTAAGCGTGTGAAGGCCAAGTACACCGACCTCGACCTGAGCGAACTGAAGCCTGAGCCTCCGTCCGATGTGGAGAACACCGAAATGGGTGGTGGTGGAGGTGACGACGAAGACGACGACGCCCAGAGTTGAAACTGGCTGCCCTCTGTGCCCTTACCTCTTGTGTTTTTGTTTTGATGTACAATGTTTTGTTTTCGCAAGCGGAAGACTCGTACCCCCGTATAATCAGGCATTCCACCGTATAATTAGGCATTCCACCGTATGATTAGGCATTCGACCGTATAACTGGGCATTTCACCGTATAACTGGGCATTCCATCGTATGATTGGGTATAACAGTGTTTTCTTGTTCGTTATTCCAAGGTGGAGAACGGGGTTCGTCCCCCTAGGGGCATGACCGTTGTTGTTGTATTTGTTTATCTGTTGCTTGTCTTTGATTCCGCCCCAAGAGAGTTTTGGGTGGAGTGTCACACTGAATGATCCGTCGAGAGCCGAGCGAATAAACAGGTGTCGAACGAGCATGTCTGTCAGACCGATCGTTTCCGCTCGAGAGCACTGGATAATCCCAATGATGGGCGAGAGAGGCTCACCGAATCAAGCAGATTTGATCATTAAATGCATGCTTTGTACGGATAAGAAAGTAATCATGCGAGGTGCACTTCATTAATTAATGCAGGCTATCCCGTACTCTTGGGCTGACGCCCAGACAAATGAGTGGTAGTAATTACGCCGTCGAGCGAGTGATTGTGTACGCTCTGGCAGTTGGCGCAAGTGTATCCCACCAAACGAGGAGAGCATTCAGGCTAGACATCAAAGTAGTTTAGTTTCCCGAGGAATTTTAACAACACTTCCACTTCTACCACCATTAAGGCAGTTATTAATTGATTCAAATTTCGAAAGAGTTGGTTGATTTCTCCTTCTATAAAAGCGGACCCTGGTACTCCTTCTCCCCCACAAAACTTTTCATTTCTGAGGTAAAGAGAGAAAGGAAAGAGTCTGCAAAATGTCGCGTGATATCAACGACACACTGGAGAACTTATGCCAGCAAGTGCAGGGCCTTAGAGGTGTCGTGGAGGGGCTGTCAGCGAGGGTGGAGGTGATGGAGGACACGGTCCGGAACGCTGAGAAGGTGGTCCGGCTCCTGCTGATAACAGGCTGGAACCCCCTCCATGGCCCCCGGCCGGCGACTCCATCTCCTCCACGGGGAATGGTAACCTCCCCCGAGGGCTCGCCGTCGGCCTCCCCCGAGGCCAAGAGAGGACGTGAGGACGGGCCACATTAAATGTCTCACGCGGACTCGCTTAGGCTTCAGGGTTTTTTTTTTTTTTTTATTAACGGGAGTCTTCCCCCTCCTCCCGAAGTAAAAGAGGGGGTTTAGTTTAATGAAAAATTTCCTTACATCGTTAAGCCTCTTTGTGAATGACTGCACAAAAAGATGCAGGCCTAAAGTTACACAATATGGTTACTCATGCATAAAACTTAAACGAAAGCGAAGTGATACCGTTCACCCTTTGAAATGCTGTAAGAAACTGCTGTGTATTAACTCGTGTAGTTCCGTCGCCCGTTTGAGGAGAGTCTGTTTGTTTCTTAAAATCATTTGTTTATAGACGAGCGCTGTCCTGGCAGGAGAGCGTGTTAACTCGCTGACCGACCGAAGAGGGCCATGTTAGTCTCTTCAAATCGTTTTATTTATAGACGAGTGCCGTCCTGTCAGGAGAGCGTGTTAACTCGCTGACCGACCGAAGAGGGCCATGTTAGTCTCTTCAAATCGTTTTATTTATAGACGAGTGCCGTCCTGTCAGGAGAGCGTGTTAACTCGCTGACCGACCGAAGAGGGCCATGTTAGTCTCTTTGGGTCGCTATACCCGGGACAATCATTGTTCGAAAAGTTGTTTAAGACCATCTTTCGAAAAGAAAAGACAAGGATATTCCCATTGATAATTAAAAGAGAGATTACAAATCGATCGTCTAGAAACTCATCGAATGGGATAGGGATAGAGGCGTATAGCCTAGAAAAAAGAACAGTACTAGACCCAACTGTACGAGGGTCGAGAAACAAATTTAAAGAAAAGTAACTTGGATTTTACTGGTAATAAATTTTCAGATTGTCCGCGTTCCACGGGTGAGGGAGTTTCCAACCAGACATGGTGACCAGTTGGTATACCCCGGACTTGATGATTTTTTGGACCTGGAACGGGCCTTCCCACTTCGGATTCAGCTTACCTAGCTTTTTCTTCTCCAGCACTTTTTTTAGGACTAGATCACCAACTTGGAAAGCTCTATGTTTGACCTTCTTGTCGAAGTAAAGCTTCGCCTTCTGTTGGTATGCGGCCACTCTGACTGCGGCCGCTCGCCTGGTTTCCTCGAGCAAGTCGAGGTTTAGGCTGAGGGCCCTGTCGTTCTGCTCTGCATTGTAGTGTTGGACCCTGTAGCTTGGGATAGCGACCTCAACTGGGATGACCGCTTCAGAGCCAAAGGCCAACTGGAAGGGAGTTTGTCCCGTCGGGGTGCGTACAGTGGTGTGGTATGCCCAGAGGGTGCTTGGTAACATTCCTGCCCATAACCCTTTGGCATCGTCCAGCCTGGTTTTGATGATGCCAAGAAGGGTGCGATTGGTGACCTCTGCCTGCCCATTGGCCTGAGGGTGACCAGGAGTTGCGTATTTGCACTTGGTGTTGAACTGCTCCCAAAAATCTCGTATCATCTCATTGTCGAATTACTTGCCGTTGTCCGAGACGATGGCATGGGGAATCCCGAACCTACAAACAATGTGCTTCCAGACGAAATCTCTTGCTGCCTCTTGAGTGATTTTGGCGAGCGGCTTTGCTTCCACCCACTTAGTGAAATAGTCGATTGCGACTATGGCAAACTTGTGCTGCCCTGGCCCCAACTTGAAGGGGCCAATGATGTCGATCCCCCATTGCGCGAACGGCCAAGGGTTATCGATGGGCGTAAGTGGCTCTGGAGGCTGATGGGGGATGTTGGCGAAGCGTTGGCATTTGTCGCATCGACGTACGAAGTTGTTGGAGTCAGCCTTCATGGTGGGCCAATAATAGCCCGCTCGGAGTGCTTTGAATACCAGCGCTCGGCCCCCGGAATGGTTGCCGCAGATTCCTTCATGAATTTCCCTCAAAATGAACTGACCCTCCACATCTGAGACACACCTGAGATAGGGGTAGGTGTAACCTCTTTTGTAGAGGGTGCCATCCTGGAGGAGGTATCTTACTGACCGGTACCTGAGCTTCTTTGCTTCCCTTCTATCTGGGGGAAGTTCCCCATTCTGGAGGAATTTAATGATGGGATCCGCCCATTCTGCATGGGAATGGATAACCTGGACCTCCTCGGATTCTTGGTCACAGATGCTTGGCTCTGCAAGGTACTGGATAGCAGCCACGGGTCCCAAGTGTTCATCAGGAGCACTTGCCAAGCGAGCCAAGGAGTCCGCCTTTTGGTTTTCTTCACGTGGGACCTGTAAGAAGGTCACTCTCTCGAAGGTTGCTCTGATCCTGGCGACTAGCTCCGAGTACTTCTTCATCTTCTCGTTTTTGGCCTCGGCTTCCCCGTTGGATTGATTGATCACCAACTGGGAGTCGCTGAGGACTTTGACCACTTTAGCTCCCATCTGTGAGCATAGCAGCAACCCAACAGCGACTGCCTCATATTCGGCCTCGTTGTTGGTTGCGTTGAACCCAAATCGTAGTGCATATTCCATCTGCTCACCGAATGGGGAGATAAGCACAATCCCAGCGCCGCTTGCGGCTTTGTTGGACGAGCTGTCCGCGTAGACTGTCCAGCATACCACGTCTTGTCCCTTTGTTTCGACCATCTCATCTTCTTCCTGTAAATGGTTAGTGAATTCTGCCAGGAAGTCTGCCATGACCTGTCCCTTCCTTGCCTTGCGCGGTTGGTATACAATATCGAACTCACTGAGCTCGATAGACCACTGGATGAGCCGGCCGGACAACTCAGGCTTTTGAAGTACTTGCTTGAGCGGTCGGTCGGTCAGCACCACAATGGTGTGTGAGCAAAAATAAGGGCGCAAGCGTCTCGCCGAGATAATCAAAGCAAAAGCTAGTTGTTCAATGAGTGGGTAGCTGACTTCAGGGCCGCGAAAAGCTCTGCTAACGTAAAATACTGGCTTCTGAATGCCTCGCTCTTCTCTGAATAGGGCTGGGCTGACCGCGTTTGGGGAGACTGCCAAGTATAGGTAAAGCTGCTCTCCTGAAATGGCCCGGGAGAGTAAGGGAGGAGAGCTGAGGTAGGCCTTTAGGTGCGCAAACGCTTCTTCGCACTCGTTGGTCCACTCGAAAGCTTTCCGCAGAGTTTTGAAGAAGGGGAGGCACTTGTCCGTCGACCGACTGACGAATCGGTTGAGCGCTGCTACTCGCCCGGTAAGGCATTGAACCTCTTTGATTGTTCTTGGTGCCTGCATGTTGATCACTGCTTGAACCTTCTCGGGATTGGCTTCGATTCCTCTCTGGCTAACCATGAACCCAAGGAATTTTCCTGCCCCTACTCCGAATGCGCACTTGGTTGGATTAAGCTTCATGCCAAATTTTCTGAGGATTTGGAAAGTTTCAGCCAAGTCGGTTGGGTGGTCGCAGGCTGACTTGCTTTTAGTAAGCATGTCATCCACGTATACCTCCATATTCCGGCCAATTTGCCCGGCGAACATCTGGTTAACCAACCTTTGGTAGGTTGCTCCTGCATTCTTTAGTCCGAACGGCATAACCCGGTAACAGAATAGCCCTCGTTCGGTGATGAAAGACGTCCCCTCTCGGTCGGCCGGGTGCATCAAGATCTGATTGTACCCAGAGAAAGCGTCCATGAAACTCAAGAGTTCATGTCCCGCTGTTGAATCAACCAGCTGGTCAATCCTGGGGAGTGGGTAGCTGTCCTTCGGGCATGCTTTGTTCAGGTCTTTAAAGTCCACACACATGCGCCAGTTGCCATTCGCCTTCTTGACCAGCACCACGTTGGCCAACCAGTCAGGATATTGCACCTCCTGGACAAATCCAGCATCGATCAGCTTCTGGATTTCCTCAAGGACGGCATCGCTCCTCTCTTTTCCGAAGATTCGCGGTTTCTGTTTTACAGGCTTGAAGGTAGGATCCACGTTCAAGTGGTGGGTCATTATCTCGGGATCGATCCCTGTCAGGTCCGCATGAGACCAGGCGAAGACGTCCTTGTTATCCTTCAGGAAAGTGACCAACTGCTCCCTTAGTTTAAAGGGGAGCAGTGAGCCAATCTGAAGATACCGGCCTTCTCCTATGTCTGCCTTGTCCAGCTTTTCTACTGGCTCCGCGTGGATTTCCTCCTTCTCGTCGCGCACTTCGAGGGCGTCTACCATGAAGGTTTGGTGTGATCGTTTCTCTTTAAGGGTGGCGACGTAGCATTCTCGTGCTGATGCTTGATCTCCCTTCTGAATCCCCACACCGTTCTCGGTTGGGAACTTGATCACCAGATGGTATGTGGAGGTAACCGCCTTCATGCTGTTGAGGGCCGTGCGCCCGAGAATTGCGTTATAAGCAGAGGGGCAGTCCACAACGAGGAACTTGACCATTTTCACGATTTGGCAAGGCTCAGCCCCCATGGTGACCGGGAGATCAATCGTCCCCATGGGTTGAACCTTTTCGCCGGAGAAACCCACCAACGGGGACCGGACAAGCTGCAGTTTGTCCTTTGGGATCCCCATTTGATGGAAGGCCCCGGAAAAAAGGATATCTGCAGAGCTTCCATTATCAACAAGGACCCTGCTGGTTTTGAAGTTTCCAATAGTGACGGTGATCACCAGCGGATCATCATGAGGGTGTTGGACGCCTGTGGAGTCGCCGGCATGAAAACTGATGGTTTGCTCTTCCATTCTCCTTTCCTTCCAAGGCCTCTCGGTGTGGAGGATCTCTGTCGATCGCAACTTGCGGGCGTGGGCACGTCTGGAAGTACTGGACTCGCCACCCCCGGCATACCCACCAGAGATAGTGTGGATTTCTCCGAGTGCTCTGCGGGGTTCCGGATTAGTGCGAGGGTTACGGTCTTCCCGCCTGTCCTGGAGCTGGGGCCGAGCGGACGGCTCAGGCTTGTCTTGAAGGAACCTCTGCAAGCGCCCGCGCTGGATCAGATTCTCAATCTGTTTTTTGAGCTCAATACAGTCGGAGGTGTCGTGTCCATGATCCCTGTGGAAGCGACAATACTTGCTTCGGTCTCTAGGGACCCCTGGGTTCATTGCTTTGGGCCAACGAAGCTCTGGATCGTTGATCAAGTGAACCAGCACCTGTTCGGGCGTTGCGTTTAGCGGTGTGAACCGCTCGAAACGTCCGCGAGCACGTGGACGATCCTCCCCTCTCAGCTTCTTCTCCGGCTTGGCCTCCTTCTGGGGTTTGGACTGCTCCGCTTCATGCCTCCGTTTGCCACTGCCTGATGTTTCATCCGAGTGACGTCGAGCGGCCATTGCCTCTTCGGCGTTGATGTGCTTCTGAGCCTTGTTCATTAACTCCGCCATGCTAGATGGCGGCTTCTCCGAGACAGATTCGAAGAACTTGGTAGGCTGGAGCCCACCAATAAAGGTGGTGAGAGCCACTTTGTCGTCTACTTCGTCAATTAGGAGCACCTCGTTGTTGAAACGCTTAAGGTAGTCGCGGAGCGATTCTCCTTCCTTCTGCTTGACGTTGAGAAGGTAGGTAGCTGGCCTGTGCTGACGCCGTCCGCTGTAGAAATGCTCGATGAACAGCTTGCTCAATTCGTCGAACGTCCCAATTGAGCCCGGTTTGAGCTTTCCAAACCAAACCCTGGCCGAGCCTTTTAAAGTAGTGGGGAAGGCTCGACACATGATCTGGTCCGGACAAGCGTGCAACGTCATGAAGGCCTTGTATGTCTCCAGATGGTCGAGCGGGTCGCCCAATCCATCAAAAGGCTCAAGCGATGGGAGCCTGAACTTTTGGGGGAGTGGGTAATTGGTGACTTCGGCCGTGAAAGGGAGATTGGTCTTCTGAACCAGATTCTCCACAGTCCTGGCCCCTCGATCGTTAACCTGCTTCAGCACCTGGTCCATCTTCTCCTGCAGTTCTTTGAACGCAGCCCCCTGAGCCAATGATGACCCAGAGTTGGGAGCATTCCTGTGTCGGAGGGCGACGAAGCTATTATCACCAGCCGCCGTGGACTGGTGATGATTAGCTGTGTCGGAGGGGTTCCCACTATGGTGGGTGCCCTGAATCTCTGGTGAATCTCCGCTCGCCTCCCGCTCTTCGTCAGGGGGAGTTGGTTGAGGGAGGCGTTGGAGAAGCTCCGCGTTCTGCTCCTGAAGCTGGTTAACCATCTGAGTGAGTTGATTAACCTGCTCCTGGAGAGGGTTACCGCGGTCTTCTCCATCTGGGCCGTTTCGTTGGCTTCCGGCTCTCGTGTTGACCATTCTTCTGGGATTCTGAAACAGTTGAATTTATGAAGTAGGAAACTCGTCGGTTCCCACAGACGGCGCCAAACTGTTGATGTCCAAAACTGGACGGTCAATCCGAGCTCCGACTTCGAGGAGTTCCTGCAAAACAGCGTCCGGGGACTGGGGGCGTTTCCAGTCGTGGACCCTCCGATGGCTAAGTCAGCAAGAGTATGAGAGATTACAGATCTGTGTGCTTAGCAGATAGAGTTTTGTACGTACCGTAAACCCATGGATGAGCTGCCCATTTATAGGCGAGGTGGTTCGTGTCCCCGCGAGGGGCACGAAGGTGGCAGATCGTGGGCCACGACGACGGTTGAAGTTCCCCGAGGTGGGGGGACTCCCGTTCGAACTGGAGTGAGTGGTGGACGTGGGAGTCATGGCTCCGTAGTCCAGGAATCCAGGGGACGTGGGGTTGCCCCCCTCACGTCCGAGGATACCGGCGGGTGTAATCGTATTGACCCAGTCAGTGCTTATCCTGTCGTCCCAGCGAGGTTGGAGGAATCTGACCGAGCGACTTGAATACGACCGAGCGACAACCGTCCGACCGAGCAGGTCGCCTCTTGACACGTGTCGGAAGAACAACGCCCGACAGTATAGCCTAAAAATATCCTCATCAGCTTACATCAACGATATGGTGGTCAAAAGCATGCTGGTCGGCGACCACCTGACTCACCTCGCCGAGGCCTTCGAAATCCTCAAAAGCACAAGCTTCGCCTCAACACTGAGAAATGCGCCTTCAGAGTAAGCTCCAGCAAATTCCTCGGTCACCTCGTCTCTTGACACGGTATTGAAGCAGACCCTGTACAGCTCCTAGCCATTGAGAAACTCTCGGCTCCTCACAACAAGAGGGACGTGCAACGCCTAACCGGCATGGCCGCCGCCCTGAATAGATTCATCAGTCGCTCCTCCGACAAATGCCAACCATTCTTTACCCTCCTCAAGGGTAGCCGACGCAGTTTCAATTAGACCGAGGACTGTGACCGAGCCCTCCAGCAATTGAAGACTTACCTCTCCGAGGCCCCGCTCCTTGTCACACCTCAGGACCAGGACGATCTGTTCCTGTACCTTGCCGTCTTCACGCATGCCATAAGCTCGGTCCTCGTTTGAGAGGAAGGACATGACCACCAACCCATCTACTACTCAAGCAAGACAATGACGCCCGCCGAGAGGCGCTACCTCCCATTGGAAAAACTTGTTCTCGCCCTCGTCTCCGCCTCTCGGAAGCTTGCCCCATACTTCCAGTCCCACCGCATCGTTGTGCTTACCGAGTACCCGCTCAAGTCACTCATCCGGAAGGCGGACCTCTCCAACCGAATCTCCCAGTGGGCCGTCGAGCTCGCGAACTATGAAAGTCACTTTCAGCCTCAGACAGCAATCAAGGCTCAAGTCCTTGCTGACTTCATCGCCGAGCTCACTTCGGCCGACGTCCTTTCTTCAACTCCAGCCCCCCGCCCCGAAGCCGTTCTTCAAGCAAACCCTGGCACCGCCTGGAAACTCTTCCATGGCGACGTTTAGAAGATGTATGTTGATGGCGCCTCTAATAGCCGAGGCGCCAGGGCTGGGATTGTACTACTCTCTCCCTCCGGTGTCTTACATGAAACCTCCCTTTCAATCAACTTCCCGGCCTCCAACAATGAGGCTGAATATGAAGCACTCATTTGCGGACTCAAGACCGCCGAAGCTCTCAGCATTGAAGAACTTGTAATCTACAACGATTCCCAGTTGGTGGTCAACCAGCTTTCGGAAGAGTATGAGGCTCGGGACGACTGAATGCGTACTTACCTCAGCTCCGCCGTCCGGCTGCTCAAAGGCTTCAAGGCCATCCGCGTCGAACACACTCCCAGGGAACATAATGCTCATGCTGACGCCCTCGCCGGACTCGCTTCAGCCTGTTCTGCTTCGGAACATCGCTCCATTTTCTTCAGCTCCATTGACAAGCCCAGCTTCGAACTCGAAGTATTGGGCCACAAGATACTCAACGTAGAGCTCGGCCCGAGCTTGATGGATGAAATCGTTGGCTACCTGCGAGACGACACCCTGCCAACCGACAAGAAAGACGCGCACCAACTTCGTAACAAAGCCGCCCTCTTTTGGCTAAACCCTAACGGTAAGCTCTACCAAAGATCGTTCACCGGTCCCTACTTATTGGTCGCACACCCCCACCAGGTTCCCGGCATCATTGAAGAGCTCCACGCCGGGGATAGCAGTTGCCACTCCGGTGGTCGCTCCCTCGCACACCGAGCCATCACTCAAGGGTACTGGTGGCCAACAATGAAAAAGGATTCCGAAGAGTTTGTAAAGCGTTGTCGGAAGTGCCAAATATTTGCTCCTATCATCCATCAGCTGGCTCGGGACCTCAGCCCCCTCACTAGCCCATGGCCCTTCTCCCAGTGGGGCATGGATATCGTTGGAAAGCTCCCTGTTGCTCCAGGAGGATTTAAGTACCTCCTCACTGCCACCGACTACTTCTCCAAGTGGGGCGAGGCCGAGCCCCTGGTTAACGTTGAGGAAACAGACATTATTCGTTTCGTTTGGCGAAATATTATCTCTCGCTTCGGTGTACTCTTCGCCATCATTAATGACAACGGGAGCCAATTTACCGGGCAGAAATACCGGGCCCTTTTGGACGAGTATGGCATCAAATGGGACACTTATACTCCATAATACCCCCAGGGCAACGGGCAGGCCAAAGCCGCAAACAAAGCAATCTCATTCGGGCTGAAGCGTCGACTCGAATCACGTCGGGGCAAATGGGCCGAGGAGCCCCTAGGGTGCTCTGGGGCTACCGAACAACGCCTTGGCGATCCACCGGTCGCACCCCCTTCTCCTTGGCATTTGGAATGGAGGCTGTCATTCCCCTCCAGGTCGGGTTCCCAACAATTCGAATTGAAAATTTCGACGAGTCGACGAATGACGAGAATATCGCCGCGGACCTCGACTTGGCCGAAGAGGAGCGTGAGAATGCAAGAATCAAGCTTGCATCATATCAGCAGGAGGTTGCCAAGGGCTACAATCGTAGCGTCCGTCTTCGGTCATTCAAACCAGATGATCTTGTCTGGAAGAAGGTGGTAGAGAAGTCCAAGAAGAGAAAACTGATGCCTAATTGGGAAGGCCCCTTCCGAGTCCTCAAGCATCTCGGCTCGGGAAATTATAAGCTAGAGAAACTGGACGGTTCTCCAATTGCCAAAACTTGGAACACTAACAACTTGAAGAAGTTTTATGGATAGCCAAGCTTCGGTACCAAGGGCCTGCTTACTTTCTTCCTTTTTGCAAGTTCTTTATTTTCCAAGTTATGTGGTGGAGACCAACTCACTTCTGTAATGGCACGTTCCACTCAATTTTTAATGAGAATTTACTTGTTCTTTCTGTCTGATCTTGTCATTTACTATTCGTACTCGGTTCGTCTCTCCTCGGACCCTTTTATCCTGACTTCAGGGACTGTCCTCCACGGGTAACCCCCTCGGACGGATCTCTCACCAAATCACCACGACCTCCTCGATCGTTCGGACTTTCGGTTGATCGCATTAAGGACACTCGGCATTCGTACCGAGCCTCTTATACAGGCCTACCAATAAGTCATCCACTGTTTTGGATTCGCTACATCCCGAGGTCATGGCCGGCGCCATTTCCACTTTGGAACCTTAACCCTAATCTAATCAGCCCCTCCTTACCATGACGAGTTTGCCTCACTCAATCTGCTACCTGAGGACCGAAGTAAATCAAACCGAAGGAGGGGCATGCAAAATCCAAAAGTGCTAACTATTTTGCTTCGGCTTAACATACTCGATCTTGTGATACCCACCCAATGGTAGGGACTTCGCCAATAAATTTCGACGCTTCGGTTGGCTCTCAAATTGCTCAAGCACAGGCAAACCCTTCCGACGCAGGGGCTGTAAACAGCTCACGTTTTCGACGAACATGTTTAATCATATCTTTGGTTCGTGCTTCGGTTAAAACCTGTACAATTATTCCAGTGTTTAAACCGAAGTAGGGGCAGAGGAACCCTTCGGTTACAGCCATAAAGCCCTACAAACATTTCTAGGAAGAACAATGATCGGAAAAAGTAGGCACTCCATTCACAGTTCAACAAAGATGAAAATACGTTTGAAAGTTAGAAACTCCTACATCAAACTATTACAACCAATCAGGCCTCGGCCATCTGCTCGGCGCCCGTCAGCAAATTTTTTTTCCAAATCCTTGGATCGGCAAACTCCAAATGTCCGGAGCCGTCCAGCCAAACAAAAGCTAAAAAGGAAAAAGAGAATCCTAAGTTTGGTAAGGGGGTGGAGCCTGGAACGCATCACCGGTTAGAGCGGCGGTCTGGGAAGCGGATTGACCTTCGGAAAGAGCGGTTACCTCGGTATTCAAGACTTGCTCATCCTCTTCCTCGGGCATCACAAGCTCCTCAGAAGGTGCCTCGGGCAGGACTCGGAGCTCCGAGTCCTCCGGGAGATCGAATTTCTTCAAGAGAGCTTCATGACCGAACCGAAGCCCGTCCAAGAAGCGATCCTTGTACAGCTCGGCTTCAATCTCCTGAACCTGCTTCTTGTACTCCACCCCGGCAGCGGCCCAGTCGTCGTCGAAGCCCTTGTTCGCAGCAGCCTCGACCTCACGAGCTCGGGTGGCCCTAAGGGTGGTTGTGTCCTCTTCGGCTTTTGTAGCTCGGGCCTCGGCAACACCCTCTCTTTGTCTCACCTTTGGAAATCCGAAAGGTAGAAGGCGCAGGTTTCTGACCTACCTTCAAGTCATCCTCCCTCAGTTCAAGGGCTTTCTTCAGGTCCTCGATCTCCCGCTCCAGGGCTTGGCATCGGTCATTGACTACCAGAGCCTGAGCACCAGCCTACAAACAACAAACAGAAGGAGTATTACAAGAGCAAATTCATAGCCAGAGGCATTAAACGAAAAAGTAACAACTTACAGTTAAGAGGGCTTGTGCTATCTCCCCAATAATGTCCTCGGTCAGCCTTGGCGTCCCTAGGAAGAATGCTGCCTCGGAGCATCCTAAACACCGTACCGAGGTTGGATACGTTGTCCGCATGATGAATCAGGTGACCAGCGTAGTGGCGAAACTCCGGGGCCCAGGGAAGATCCCTTGGATGGACCCAGGTTCCCCCTCCTCCCTCAGCGTCCTCCTGACCTTGCTCTTCCACCCGCTCCTCCTCCTCGGTAATTCGGACAGTTTCTTTGTCCTTACCTTGGGCTCCACTCCTTCCTCACGCCAAGCCCTTTTCTCCGGGGGCTCCTGCGGGGAAACGGGGACCGCCCCCGAGGTTTCAGCACCAGGTGTTCCGAGAACAGAGCCTCGGCCTCGGCCCCTCGGCCTCTGACGTCTGAGATTCAACACCTCATGAGCCCCGGGACCTGCCATCTCGTCACTTAGTCGGGTCCTCTCGGGGGTCTCTCCGTCAATCTCTTCTCTTAAAACACCTCGAGGCCCGGAGCTGCTGCCCTAAGTGCCAGGCGCGTCCCCTCTGCCTCCTCTCCCTGCTCCTCTACCCCCCCTTCGACCTGCCCTCGAGACCCCTTTCTTCCTTGATTTATTCTTTAAGTAGCTGGTATAAGTGGGGACGTAACTGAGGAGATCAGGGGCATACCGGCTTGTTATGGGAATTGCGTAGGCAGCGGTGATCCGCGCTCGGATGGCCCTTTCCCGAAGTTCTTAAACAGTGCCCTTAGCTGGAAAGAAATACCAAAAATAAGGAGAAATCAATACAAGTACGCAAAGTATAGCGGAAACATATAAGGCATCTACCGAAGAATAATTTCTACCGACCGGGAGATCCGGTCTCGAATGGAACTTTGGTGGTAGTATCTATGCTCTCTCCAGGCCCGAACATGAAGTTCTCGGTGACCGAAACATAAATATTTGCCCACTCCTCGGAGTCTGGCAGGTGATCGATCAGGAACGTGTCGTACCCCATCCGGCAGGAAAGGTAGTATCGGTCATGATCTCGGTTAACTCCCACCAGGTAGAGCCGAAGAGCTCCTCGAGCCCAAAGGTAAGGTTAAATTGCCTCCTCAGCTCGATGATGTTGGTAATGATTCGGTAAGAGTTTACCGTAAGCTGAGAGGAGGTAAGATTGAGGGTTCGGAGCACCCGACAGACGAACTGGTGAAGAGGGAACCTGATACCACCCTCGGTAATGGCCATCTGTAGACACCTCCCAAACGGGGCATCGCCATACAGATTGATCATGGATTGCTCGATTGGTTGCTTGCTTCATAAACCAAAATCATGGACATTCCCATGGCTAGGAACATCGCCACACGATAGTGGTTATCATCAAAACAGAGTCGCCACCTAGTTTATTAAAACTAGGAAAATAGATAGAGATTCTAGGTACGGGAGCCAAAAGTACAGTAAGGGGAAGGTGTTAGGCACCCCTCTCTGCCCAGTCGTGTGACTGGCCCATAGTTATTCAACATAAGACATGTACATGCTTTATTCAACTCTAACACATAGTCTGTTTAATTAAGCCTTTAACAGTGAATAAGGTGAGCCAGGACTGTAATTGAAAGCATGCATCAGAAATAAACAAAACAGACAGGCTGTCCCAGGAAAATCGATCTCTCGGCCGGTGAATGGATTTCACGGCCGAGGGATCCCACTGGATTGATATATCGGCCGAAGGATTGATCCCCCAACCGATGTTCTTCCTCACACCAGAACAGATATTTAACAGATAATCAAAACACTATGATTAATGCATAAAAACGTAAAAGAGATCAAACCATAGGCCCCTGGGCCTCACCACCTTGATCCCTCAGTTGCTTGATTGCTTCGGATTGGGTGTGATTGACTGATTTACTTCTCAAAAACCCTAGGGTTAGGGTTTGTACTTCGGGGTTTGATCGTTCGGGATGCGGCTGCCTTCGGAAGGTTAGGGCTTCTATAGAGGGAGTATGTGAGATGATTTCTGCAGAGCTTGGAGGTATGAGATGGAGGAATTGAATGTTTATTTCGGAACCCAAAGGTTCCTTTATATAGGCACTGGATGACTCACTCCAACCAATCACAATGCACGATTAAAAATGGAGTTAGAGAGTGATTCTAACTCTTCATGGCAATCCTCTGGCGTAGCCCGAACGCATCGGGATTTGGCTGCTAGGGTTTGGTGAACGGATCAAACGTTTGACAGAACGTTCCAGAATCTGAAAAAAGGACGATCTGGCGGCCGAGGAATGGATCTGGCGGCCGAGGAATCGATCTTACGGCTGAGGAATGGATTTGACGATCTGGCGGCCGAGGAATAGATCTGGCGGCCGAGGAAATGATGTTGCGGCCGAGGAATCGATCTTACGGCCGAGGGATTGATCTCTCAGGGAGATTTTCTAGCAACAGGTTGCTCGGGTGAGGAAATGATGTTAAGGCCGTGATTTCGATGTTACGGCCGACAGATGGATTCTCCTAGGCTTCTGTATTTTCTGTCAAAGGCTATATGGCTCTGGATGGGGTCCTCTAAGTGGCTCAAAGTTCTTACCGAAAGTCCTAAGGTTCTCAAGGAAGCAATCAGCAATCACTGTATCCGTTTCATCATCGGGATTGTCCCAAGGCGGGACTTGAAATAATCGTTAGGCCAAATTGGGGTGTCTACACCATCACGGGGAAGATCAACTCCCCTTAGCGGTGCGGAAGGTTCTTGGGGTCGGTATTCGGAAGCAACCGAACTTCAACATCCGGAGGAATGCTGTAAACTCTTTTGAACTCGGCATAGGCAGTCGGGGCCCCGGTGAAGTATTTGTTTCGGTAAAAGCATGGCCTCACCGGTCTACGGCGTCCCCGAACCTCCTCGGGCGAATTCGCAAATGGTCCCGGTCCGTGGTCCGACGTACTTGGGGCCTCCATTTCCCAAGGGTCAAGTGAAGTAATTTCTCTGGGAGCTCGGTTAGGGTCAGCTGGCTCAATGCAGTCGATCGGGACCCGGTAAAGTCTCTCGCTCCAAATCTCTTGGAAAATGGCTTCAACCAAAGAGGAGTCAGAAAATGGCTTCAACGACCATTCGCCCCTGCCTAACAAAAGGAAAACGTGCAAAAACCCATTAGCTATATGCCTAGGGGAAAGCAGAAGGGCCTAACGCTCGGGACGAAGTGGTCCTCACTCTTCGGAACCTATAGGGCTCGGTTATTCTTGAGATACTCCTCCTCGGAAAGAGTCCTCGGGGGCCTCCAACTAATCCCTGTGGTCTAAAGGTTGAAGATAGGCCTCGGGAAGAGTTTAGGCCTCAGGAAGAATTTGGGGCTCGGAGAAAACAAGAACAGCGGCGGGGGGCGCCAGTGCCGCCACGAACCATGTGACGGCGGGCGTGAAATTTTGGTGACAATTCTATAATCAATAAGACGTGAAATCCTAACGGTTCAGATCAAGCATTATAAAAAACATCAATGGTGAAAAAGTATAGAGTTTATATGCAATGGTGGCGTAATTAGAGCTCACTAAATATTTTTTCCCAAATTGTCAAACTGGACAATTGCCGACTAAATTAGGTTTATTAGTCGGACAAATTGTAAATTTTTTTTGCGGGACAATTGAATTTCCGCGAAAATTAATGGCGGCAGTCTTTTTCCCTAAACGACATCGTTTAAGGGATAGGTCTCTCTTAACCCTCGTCTTCGTCGCTTTGTCCCAGAGTCTCTGAACGGTGAACATAGGTCTCTCTCTCTCTCTCTCTCGCTCTCCAACGGTGAACATAGGTCTCTCTCTCTCTCTCTCTCTCTCTCTCTCTCTCTCGCTCTCCAACGGTGAACATAGGTCTCTCTCTCTCTCCGACGCCCAACACAGGTCTCTCTCTCTCTCTGCCCAACGCCGTCCTCATTGTAGCCGTGTTCTGTCGTCGAACGACAACAGAAATCGAAGCCCAATCTTCGTTATTCAAGGCTGAGGTCGCTCTACTTCTCCTCAACAGGTACAATCCAAGCTCAGTCTTTGTTTTGCATGTGTTGAATATACTAATTATCTACTGATTTGGTTAATTTCTCTCAAAATCTGGGTTTTGCATGTGACTGTTATATGGTGTGAAAAACGTACTACATTGAACCCCCAAATTTATTTTCACATTCAATGTTCTGTTCTGATTTCTGGACCACCCCCCTCTTATATGTTCTGTTACAGAGAGCATTACACTACAACTACCTCACTGTTATGGCATGGCCTGAGCAAAACTCTAGAAAATTAGAGATGGAGGTTTGGAGGATTAGTAGGCCTAAACAGAAAATCCGTTTGTTGAAAGGATGTAGGGGTTTTTTTTGGTGTTGCATGAACACATGGGGAACGTGGATCTGTTTTGGTGTGGGAACGTGGCTATGTTTTCTGTTTAACCCGTTTGTTGCGCGGACAACTTGGTTTAATTGGTTTTGAAAAAGTGGAAAATCTAGGAAATTAGAGAACACGTGGGGTTTTTATTTTATTTTTTAAAAGTGGAAAATCTAGAAAATTAGGGAAGTGGGTGTTTTGGTGTAGTCCTAAATAACAATAATTGGGAAGAGGGTTGAAATTGATAATGGGAACATTTTGGTTGGGATCGATACAACAGGAGAGAGAGACAATCTCTCACCGCAAAAAATGATCTGATGATAGGTTTCTTGCACATTTTTCTTTGCCTGATAAGCATTACAGCCTTAAGTTTTGGGAACTTGAAGGAGTACGAGTTCTACTTATATGACATTTAGATCAGATCGTGATTTCGTGTGCAAGTCCCTTTGCTTGCTAGGTAATAGGTATTGCTTGTATGATACATTATGTGTAAGTGACTCTTGCAAAGTTGTACAAGAATCAAGTGAAAGAAGCCGGTGCAGCATGCCAATCCAACATATATGCATACACATGCACGTTTTTAGACTAATACTGGCTCTGGAGAGTTGCATACCGTCTAATCTTGATGAAATCATCCCTGATCATTCAAAAGTATTTGGTTGCTGTTCAGATTCTCTGTTTTCAACTTTCTTTAAAGAAAGGAAGAAACACACATCTACCAAGTGATTCATAACTGTCCCGTTTCTTTCCTCAATCCCCAATTACCGACACCGATTGACGATAGACATTTCCATCGAACCAGTTCACCTCCATTGTATCCGAAAACTGTTAAACTAAGTTTGTGAACTTGTTGTTGAGGTTTAGTGGGGACAATACATTCTACACTGCTGATTCTTTGTGCCAGTTAGTGGGTCTTGATACAAGACATGCTCCTTTTGGGAAAAAGGACTGGACCAAAGTCAATCCTTGAGTTCTCAACTGATTTTTAGCTAGAAATGGTATATCGTCAAGGAGAAAGGTGTAGCCTTAACTTCAGTTCTGCTGGACCGATAAGGTGACTATTTTATTGTGTTTTATTGGGTGCCAGACTGCCAGTGACACACTTGCATGAGTAATGAGCATCTTGATTATGTCATAGTATTGCCTCTTTAATGTGGATCACTCTCTTTTTTATAGCCATAGCAATGGAGCTGTACATGGAAACTTTGTGATTGAGATTAAATGTGTAGTGGTTTTATGTTTATTGTAGTTCGTCCGGGAGTCCTCTTATAACCCTCTCGATTCTAGCATCAACACTTTTTTCTCGAGTTCTACGTATAGGCTAACTTTGGTTAAAGCTGTGTTTTATTTTATGCATTGCTGTTTCTGAGGTATATTGTGGTTACTATTCATGTAGCAGGTTTTCAGACAGTTGCTATTTTCATGCAGACTGGTGGTCCTGACAAATCCGTGGATGCAATCAGTGATACAGTAAGGGATTCATTGCACAAGGTATGAAAGGAAATCACTTACAGATTCGCTGTAATCATCTACTTGGAACTTGTTTTTGTTAGTAGTAAAGTTCTATTGAAAAGGCTACAAGTGAGGAAAAATGAAAGAAAAGGTAAAAAGGACCTATACACCTGTCTATACTCCAAAAATATATAACATATCAAAGAATTGACTCAAAGTATGGTGACACTCCCTCGACTCCCATAGTTGGAATCAAAAGACCCTTAGTTTTGAATAGTGGCCCCATCAAAATATGTATGATTCCTCTCTCCAAATTGACCACATTTAGCACAGTGGGATCATAATCCAAAGCTTCCGTCTTCTTCTAGCCACTCTAACCCCATACCACTCTTCAAGAAGCTCCACCACCATCGCACAAAAAACCCACAACGTACCCCACGACACAAGAACCGCGTTCCAAAGCTCCTTGGCGACCAGACAATGAATAAACGAATGTGCTACGACTCTTCATCTCTCAAGCACATGCCACACCAATTCCCCATAACCATCCGACACCGTGTAATCATCTGCTTGAAAAGTACTCAGCAATTATCTTCTCTTCTAAAATATTGTACTCAAGTGTTACCGTTTGTTGCTTGATCTCTCTGTCATGATTTCAGTTTCTGTGTATAAGAGTGAATTAGATACAATGTTTCGACTTGTCGCCTATGCTATTTTAAGTAGTCTGATTGTTGCACTTAAAGAGTGAGTTTTAATTGCTGTTTCGAGTAGATGTCCCATGTGGACGTGCTTTCCACTCAAGTCAATTCTATGGAACAAAGTTGTCTTTCGAAAAGTCATACTATTGCAATCCTTTTTGTGGTTGTTTTCCTGCAACTGATTCTGTGGTTATCTTCTTCGTATTGCAGACTTCGTGATCTAAAGCATTCTTGGTGAGGCTTTTCATTCTTGATTCGAGAGGGTTTTCGTATTGCAGAACCGCTGTAAGTGTCCCGCTTCTTTCTTGTAGTAGTAGTTAGTAGCTCGTATTTAGCTTGGTGGATACCTCTAACCTGGTTTTATGCCAAACCTGAGGTGTAACGAAGCCAAGTTAAATATTGAGTTTGTTTTTAGTCAGTATAGTTAGTTTTATTTGATTGCATTGCTTAGCCGAGGTGGTGGCATAACCCCTCGCATATTCTGTTTGCTGAATTGAGGTGGCGGCCTAGCCCCTCCAGTCTGTTAGTTTGTTAGTCTTTTAACTGTTTATTTGATTGCATTGCATGAACATTAGTTTTTTGCACTATAAGAAACATGTCCTTGGACTAGAAGGCAACCAAAAATTGAATTTGCTGATATATTCACTTGTTGTGGACTGCAATACATTTAGCTGTGTACTTTGGAAACTTTATATGTTGAATCATCTGGTGTTTCCTTTGGATTAAAAATGTCTGAATCACCTGTCGGTTCGGGTGCTCATTCAACAAATCCGATTGATGGTTCTGGTCCTTCAATATTGGTACTTTGGAAGCTTTATATTTTTTATAAGCCAATATTGATAAGAACCTACTACAATTCCTCAAGACTGCATATACACACACCATGTAAAATATCAACACTTGTATTTTCTATACTGATTCAGCGCAATATGCTATATGACCATATATACAAAAGATTTTCCTGAGGTTTCCTGCAAACAACATTTACCGACCAAAGTAGGAGACGTCGGATCAGCCAGAAGAAGCACCACTATAATTGTTCACATCAGGATCTCCAAACCCTGCAAGCAAGGGTCCCTTTCGGTCCATTGCTCAACTTATATCTGTCTCTTCCCTTCTGGAATCTTTTAAGGGCTTCCTTACGTACCTTCGTCTCTTTTTCTATTTTACCAAGTGTTTCTTCTATCTTCAACTTCTTCTCTTCAATCTGCCTCGGTATGTCAATGTTGTGTGGAGATGAATAATTTTGGCTTCCCGGTGCAATAACTGCAAAACAAATCGTGGGTTCCCTGAGAGACCGGAAAAAGAAAAAAAATCAGCCGATTATGGAGTAACATTGAGTAGAAGGATTTAACAATACCGAAGTAATCATGGGATATGAGTTTTACTTCAAAAAACTTCGTTTAGCTTATGGGTATACAAGTTAGAGTTTGAACAGAAATGAATAATGAAGGTTCTTGATGAATTTTTATAACCAACTTTCCGACCTTGTAATTTTTCAATATTTTTATAGGAGATGCCTCTATATGTCTAATTTATTGTGTAAAATCTCTAGAACTGAATTTAAAACGTGGAAGGAATTAAAAATCATATACTGAACTGCTGTTGCGAAAGTCTCAGTGCTGACAGCACCGTCGCACTTCACGGAAACGGCTATAACTCGGCCTAGAAAACTCGAAATCACATTCCGCTTTCTTTGTTGGAAACTAGACACAGAGAGCTTCAACTATATGTAAGCCACGTGCCTTAGTTGTGCCTGACTAATAACAGATTTCAGTTTGAAGTTGGCCTAAAATCTGTTTTCTGGAAATCACTTAGTTTTTGGTCTAGTCGGTACCTGTTTAAAAATACTTCCCAAGGTCAGGAAATTCTGAAATTTTGATATGATCTTATATGTGTCCTGGGTTTCTGGTAAAAATCTTGTGGAGAACATGGACCAATAGTATGGTCGTCTTCCGATTTCCTTATTCTTTTGCAATAGCCAACATGGACCAATGTTGTCTGATATTGATCTGCCCTTAACAAAAGCAGCTTGAGCTTTGTCCTCTCCTCTTATATAAGAACCAGTTTCGCTTGCCACTTTTTTGTCTGCTTTTGGACAATTTTGCCCTTCTTTTCTTAGGTTCTAGACAATTTTGCCCTTGAACCAGTTTCTCTTGCCACTTTTTTGTCTGCTTTTGGACAATTTTGCCCTTCTTTTCTTAGGTTCTAGACAATTTTGCCCTTCTTTACTGCTTCCACTCAGTGGGTTGCGTGGCAAAAAAAGGGGTGGACATTTGTTTTTTGGGGGGAGTTTTGTATATCCCTCTCCTCTTATATGATCAGATCATACGAGAAAAGAGAGACAGGGAGGGAGAGGCTTTGTTAGAGAGAGGTTTTGGCTTTGTTAGGGAGGGAGGTTTTGGGGAGAGTGTCTCTCGGATTTTGGTGTATTACTCTACCGTAAAAAACTACATTTTTGTTTTGTATTTTACTTGTGTTGCTTGTGTAGTTTCCTCTCTTGTGTCCAGTTTTTGTCTTGTTTTTTTGGGTCAAAGGAGGACGTTTGTTGTTACATTTGGTTGGTTGGTTCTTTTCAGAAGATACGTATTAGGAAATGATGACTAAAGAGTAGTGTGTTTTGGGTTTGGTTCTTCAGCTATTAATAATGTAGTTAGTCACTATGCCTTCTTTTTATTGATTGAGAGATTGAATGAAGGGATTTGGAAGTTAACTATTGTTGAAAACGTTCTTTATGTAATGAGTAATAGGAGGAACCTTTGAGCCCATCGAACCAAATAATCATAATTCGCAAACTGGAGTCTTTAACATCCTTTTTTATATCGAAATGGATTCAGCTTTCCTTAGAAGAGATAAATAGGATCGGATAGAGAACACATGCCTTCTATAAATAATGTAGTTGGTCAGTATGCTTTCTTTTTATTGATTGAGATTGAATGAAGGGATTGGGAAGTTAACTATTGCTGAAAATGTTCTTTATGTAATGAGGCAAAGTAATAGGAGGAACCTTTGAGCCAATCGAACCAAACAATCATAATTCGCAAATTGGAGTCTCTAGCATCCTTTTTTATATCGAAATGGGTTCAACTTTCCTTAGAATAGATAGATACGATCGGATAGAGAACACATGCCTTCTTTTTATTGAGTGAGATTGAATGAAGAGATTGGGAAGTTAACTACTGTTGAAAAGGAACCTCTAATTGCTTTATGCATTGAGGCAAGGTAATAGGAAGAACTTTTGACTGAATTGAACGAAACAATCATAATTCACAAATTGAAGTCTGTAGCATCCTTTCTTATATCAATATGGGTTCAACTTCCCGTAGAAGATATAGATAAGATGCGATAGAGAACACTGGAGATGCTTAAATTGATTCAATTATGTCAAGTTTTGTGACTTAGTAGCATACTTATTTGTGTCTTATTTCGCTCGTGGATTTAGCTAGATATTGATTATATGCATTCCAAATGGAACAGGAACAACCATCCTACTTAATCACAAAATTAAAAATATAAATTCAAATTTGGTCAGTTTCTTGGATTCAGTTAATGCATATTTTGATTTTTTGTTACATTCTAGATCGTTATCTGTAACTAAAGCTAGATTTGAGATTCTCTACCAATAAGTCAGGGTTGAAATTTATAAGTATTGTTTGTGTGGAACTAGATTTAATGATCTGGTTTTGCTGATTGCATTGACCAAGTTTTAGGATAGATTTAAGGGTATTCCTCGAATTTATGTCAGAAATGACATAGAAGAACAGAACCTTCTCTCTCTTGAATCTTGCTTCTTTACACTGAATTCATCAGTGGATTAGAAACAGAAAGATACTACAAGTACACAGTGAGTACAAAGTAGTAGCTTCTTTTTTTATTATTCATGTCAAGTGAACTGATGTGACCAAACAAAGAACATCAGCCAATCAATAATTGCATGAGACAAAGGAAGCAAAACGAAAATAAAGAATACAAGTGACCAGTCGTGGCTAAGATACAAAATGGTACAATATCTGTGGATTTGATGCACAGGTGCACCCTCTGAACAATTGAAACTGCCTACGACTGTGATTGCAACAAATTGTGCATTAGTTATTGTGATTGGATTAGTAGTTCTCAAATATGTTCAATTATTTTAACTATTACATTTACCTTTAGCTCAATTCTACTTTTTGTTTTTCTGCTTTTGTTACATTTCTGTTCTCCCTGTTTCTAAATCATTCCAAGCTACCCAAAACAATAAACTACTGCAAAAGACTATTGATTCTTGACTAAAACTTCAACAAACTGGACTACATGGAAATTTATGTAGATTGAAAACCAACCTACCACCATTTTCTGACGTAGTTATGCCTAAATCACTTCCTGTCTCCTTTTCTTCCTGATATGCCTAATGTTGAATACAGATGAGTGCATACCAGTAGTCCTCAACGCTTTTGCTCCTTGCACTGGCATTCATGAAAAAGAGTCTCTAAGGAATCACAAATTGTTACACTACCATTGTTCCTCTACCATCAATTCTAAAAATTAGAAGTCCTGGGGCATCTTAATGCACCTGTGATTATATTTTGAAGAGTGAACCCATGCTGAAAATCTTAGTACCAATATAAACAGTTCGAATGTTTTGGAAAAAACGAGGCCTTTAAGTAGCTCATGAAATTGAAGAATGTACTACATGTATCACACGGATACTACCAGGAGCCAAACCCGTCTAATAGTTGGTAGTCACACGTACGATTGTAGAAGTATATTATATCTGAGACTATAATTTTGGCTAAATCTGGCAACAGCTACAATGCAAGTCAAATAACACATGCACCTTTTGATTACGACTCTCTTGGGTGGCCCTATCCAAAGTCACTGTGATGAAAGAACCCTTCTAGAACATTTCTAGAAGAGAAGGGTGTAATATACCGATACATGGTTGTTACTTAATGCTTTCCATGGTATGTGGATGTTCTCTCTTTTTGAATATGCACGTATCCTACACGTCCAATACTCCGACTTACGGAATTTGGTCAAATCATAATTTCCCTTTTCATATAATTGGGATCCGTATTCATGATCCAACATCCACTAGAGAAGAACGATAACAAATCGCTTCTAATTGTTGATTCTGCAATTAGCTTCTATCTATGTGAAAAAGAACCAGTTCAACCGATCCCCATGTCAAGATAATTTTCCGTTTTGGCTTGTAATTAGTTTGTATCTACTTATGTTAATACTTTGAGCAATGGGATACACTAGTTCATAAATACTAATGGTGGATTATTCTTTTCTTTTCTTTTTTTACAGATTGACGCTTAACAGAGTATCCTGCAGTTCTACTTTTGGTTATTGACTATGAAGATCAAAGTTGGATTTTGGTTGTGAACGTGCAATTAGGTTATCCATCTGTCGAGGTTGAACTTTTTAGTATTTTGCAATCTAGGGGTTTTGATACATTTTGTTATTGAGCTTGGATTTTTTTTTTTTAATTTCCCCCTTGTGGTTGATGTGTCGTTATTTTGCGTTTTAGGAATTTGGATACAAGTTGTTTTCTAAGTATTTGGTTTTAGGAATTTGGATACAAGTTGTTTTTAAGTATTTGGTGGATACTTCTATTTATGGAATTTTAGATTTATATCTTGGAATTTTATTTTTTATTAAATACATTATGTTGCAATTTTGTGGATGTAATGAAAATAGAGGGAAAATAAAATTTACAGGGTCGTTCAAATATACAGAGAATGAATGGAGAAAAAATTTGTAGAAAATTATGGGATATTGACCAATTGGTACGGACAATAAGTACATTTCCCGACTAAAATTTGGTCGCCAAAAGGGTATTCATTTGTTGAATTGTACACACATTTCCCGACTAAATATTTAGTCGGCAAAATATGGACACAAATTCCCCAACTAAATATTTAGTCGGCAAACAGATAACACATTCCCCGACTAAACATTTAGTCGGCCAATAGGTAACACATTCCCCGACTAAACAATTAGTCGGCAAATAGGTAGCACATTTTCCGGCGAAATATTTAGTCGGACAATATGGTCAACCTTCCCCGACTAAACAACTTTCCCCGACTAAACCATTAGTCGGCAAATAGGATATACATCCCCGACTAAACAATTAGTCGGCCAATAGAATAACATTCGCCGACTAAACTTTAGTCGGCAAATAGTCTAATCTTTACCGACTAAACTGTTTTTAGTCGGCAAACACCTTTTCCGACCTTCTTCCGCCGACTAACGTGCCGACCAAAATTTTTAGTTGGGGAAGGCTTTTGCCGACTAAAATCCCTACCATTGCCGACTAAACAGTTAGTCGGGAAAGGTGTTTTTTCTTGTAGTGAATTGTGAGTTACGCACCATAGTTGCACTAGATTGGTGCAGTCCATATACTAGTCGGAGTGAATGTTCCAGAAAAATAAAAAGGAAGTACCCAAATATGCAAAGGGGTGATAAGTATAGGACAAAATGTTTTATGTTCATATATAGGGTATGGGCAGAACCAAATCAATTGAGGCTCCATTCAACAGAAAACCGCATTTTCATTTATCCGACATAACCTTGGGATATTTAACTGCGAACACCTTTTTTGGGGGTCATATTTTAGAAGAAGCTAGCTATATTATGCTAACTCCAACCTCGACCCCAACCCATCACCAATATACGCCCAATACGGCAGAATACATTACTCATATGCCAAATTATCCAATGTCATCTTCTTCTTCTTTTTATCCGTTTTTTATGTTTAGGATGTGGCTCGGATACGTGGGGATACATAAAGGGTACGGAACGGATATGATGGGGATACTCAAGGCTCTAGTTTTACAATGTTATGTTTTAATTAATTAATTTTTTTTTGATTTTGTGTTTTAGCTTTTCTAAGTTGTACTCCATTCATCCCATTTTGTTTGCTCATATTTTTTAAGCCGTCCCAAATTATTTGCAATTTTTCAAAATTAGCAACCACCAAAAGATCAAAGTTTCAATTTTAGCCCTTTAGTTTTGAGGTGAAGGAAATACTAAGTTTAACACAAAATCAAGCAAAAGGGTATTTGTGAAATTTAGTTAAACACTTTTTCAACCCAAAAACTTTTAGGCAATAAAAAGAAGAAAGTTGTGATGACATTCTGATTGCTTGTCATGATTGAATGCTCGAAGGTAAAAATGAAATGAATGTACTCCTACAGTACACTATTTTTTCTTTTTTTTAATCATGCGTAAGTATTGTTTGTATACGTAAAATTAGTATAAGTAATATTTTTTGCAACATATATATTGCCCGTATCATACCTGTATTTGCATTTATTTATTTTTTTGCGTAGCTTTGCCATATCGCTCTATCAGTATCCAGAGGGGCGGATGGAAGCTAGGGGTGCCAGGGAGTACCTGAGCCCTTGCATAGTTTCAAATATTCTCTGCAATTGTATTAGTTAATTTTTTACGTTACTTTACAAAAATATCGTAACATTAGTCCTTGCAAGTCTCTTGAATAAATATTTTTTCTTAAAAATACATATATAGCCATATAATTCTAAGTTAAACACAATTTTCTAATCGCGTGTGTAACATAAAATGATGGCTACCAATATACATAGAACCTTAGACCTATCAAGTAGTAGTATACCCATTCAAACCGCGATCGTTTTGTATGAAAAGCAATACTATAATTTTTGGTATGCTGTAGATCGAAACACATGTGATTCGGCCCTCGCTTTAGACAAATTATATGTCTGCCAAACACAATTGCCTTGTATCGTATCTTAGCTGTATCCCATAGCTATATCCTTGCATCCTAGGTCATGGTTTACATGGCCCTTAAACCAACCAATATCCTACATGTAGGACTTGTATGTACACTTATTGCAAGTATATATATATACATATATACGCAGACCGGTAGACGTACGTACAGGGACGGAATCAGGATTTTGTAAACATGGGAGCCGACCTATGAACATGATTTTAAAACTTGAAGGTTCGGGAATCTAATAGTTTGTTCAGTTTAGATTTTGAGGGAGATTTTTTTGGGTAGTAAGTAGAGAGAGATAGAAAAAGAAGTGAGACAAATAATTGAAAGGAAAACTTAAGGCCGGGAGGCGGTGCACAGAGAGAAAATTTGGGTTTTGGGACAAAAAACAAACACATTTTTATGTCTAAATAACACACAATTCAAAATACAATACCTAGATGTTCTCAACAAACAAAAAATAAATAATATTAATATTTTAAAAAAAAACCCCGAAACCGCTCTGGGGCCTTGGCCCCCATATGCCCACACCTCTCTCCGTCTCTGCGTACGTAGTCAGTCAGTCTCTGTCGACTCATCGCCAACCATGCACCGCCCACCTATTTCCAAGTCCAAGCCATCTCATAAAAAACCTAAGACTAAGAGAGTAGTATAGCTTCTGGATCACTCCATATTTGAGCTAATTACTCCCCTATTTTTTCTACGGTTAGGGATATCCGGGTCCATTTACACGCGCATTTCAACTAATTCTCTCCCCGGTTCAATAAAAAAAAAAGGTCATCTACGCAAGGAGTAGAGAATTTAGAAGAAATTACTTTCTTGCGACTTGATAACAAGAATCGAATTTTAATCAATTGTTTGTGGGGAGGAAATTAAACCCACCAACAAACTGGAGTAAGCTTTTGGGGCTGATCAGTCTATTACTAGTGCATCTGCGCGCATAACTACTACATGCACATGCAGTTCCAGGTGACAACATGGATAGTTAATTCGTATGGGTCCCAAACCCTTAATTGGAGATGATCGATCAGCAAAATCACATGATCATTCTGATCATATCCCACTATACTATACATTTCCTTTCCACCCCAGAGCGCGCAGAGGTATATTCATTGGTTCCACTCTGTGATCTGAATATGATACTCCCTCCGTCCCTTTATTACAGTCCAGTATTCCATTTTGGACTGTACCTTAATAAGTGTTCATTTTATAAAGTTAGTGGGTAAAAGTTGGTGAATTTTCTATTTTGTCCCTAAAAGTAGATTCTATTTTGAAAAGTTAGTGAGTAAAAGTGTAATGATGATGGGTAAATAGGAAAAGTGGAGGAAAAAGTTAATGTGAAAGGTATAATGATGATATCTTTTTAATAAGTTGGAGTTACGAAGCAGGACATTTAAAAAGAGACGGAGGGAGTACCACTTTGATTAGGTTTTAAGTCGATCAGTCCACTACGTACAAGGACTCGATAGGGGCGGTCATCCCTGCAAGAAGAAATAAACACTATGATTATATGTAAAAAATAATAATTCCTATGAAAGTATGCAGACTTGCCCTTGTGTAGAATACTGGAAAAAAAATTATAATAATAACCTTTAAAATTCAAGGATATCAACATTAATTATTAAATGCTAAAGGTTAAAATATAACAAAACATAAAACTAAAGGGTTAATATTGTGAATATTCAGGTAATAAACTTCCACCTTAGATGGGTCTAGCATTTTACAGTTTTATTTCTTTTTGCCCTAAAATCTCAATGGCACACCAAACCCTCTCTGTAACGCCCCGAAAAATTCAACCTTGACACACGTCAAAAATGCATAAATATAGCGTTGAAAAGTCAAATTCTCGACAAACATTGTAAGGGTTGACCAAAATAAAAGACTTTTCTTTCTTTAAAATCTTAAGGTTTATCCTTATTTAAAAAAAAAAGATATTCATAACGAATATATTTTTCACAAAAGCTTGAGAAGTTTCCTGTACCATGAAGGATATTTCACCAATCTTAAACTCAATAAAATCAAACTATCTAGCTTTATTCCCATAAGTCCCAAGAACAACATATTCTTTCTATAATCTTTAGTGCCAAAAATAAGTTTTACAAGCCATAAGATAGCTTTCCAAAAGATGAGTACATAACTCCTAATTTTACAATTCCAAAATAATAACATAAGTTTTCGGTTCCACAATCAAACTACAAAAGACATTGTATCAAATATGGCCTTAAGGCCTTACACGTTTCAAGAAATATGCTAACAAAATAACAACGCATAAGAGACTCCATGTAGATACACTTCACTAAGTACTCGGCGCTTCATTGTCACCTGAAATGGTGTAAACAACATGAGCCGGAGCCTGTAGGAAACAAGACTAAACCAAATAATATGCTCAAGTTCAACATAAATGTCATGAAACACTCCAAGTTAAAAGTCCACAAGTAATTATCAAGTATCCATAGGTATCCCATATTAATCACCTCGTACATTTCCTCGCCTTACCAACATTTTCTCAACATTTCTAGGCTCAACCCAAAGTCATAACCATGCACTAAGTCTAACATCTAACCGAGGGTAGTCGGGTACAAGTACCACCTCATGAACCAAGGTAATCGGGTACAAGCACCACCCTCCCAAATCGAGGGTAATCGGGTACAAGTACCACCCCATGAACCGGGATAATCGGGTACAAGCACCACCCTCACTTCGGGGTAATCGGGTACAAAATACCACCCCATCAATTTCCGGTCTTTCACCGAGGAGCTCGCCAAGCCCAACTTGCTTTTTCCTAGGTGCACCACCTAGATCTAGACCAACATAGTTCAAGCACAAATATCTCAACCTATTTCACCAAACGAGATAATTTCAACCCAAACATCATCTACATAATTCCCTATCGAATATCCAAGCTCCAAGTATTCACTAAAATTTCAACACGCATAAACTCTTTCCTTCACATAGGTAGCCTTCGAACATTGGGCATCTCTACACATGAATAACACATAAATTTCAAGAATTTAACAAGTATCAACAAAAACCCATGCTTTTCATGTAGGATCTCAAAACCCTAATACAATTTTTCCACATAATCTAAATAATATTCTTGTTCTACAAAAAACCCAAAACATTTATACTAAAAATAAACTTATCAAGACGGTTAGTCATGTATCCTATCTCAAAGATGCAAATACCAAGCCCTAGCTTTGATTCTTCACCAAACCCACTTTTTACTCCAAGGATTTTGAGTTCTAGGTATGAAATTAAGCTTTCCTTTCTTTAGATCCTCCAAAATCTAGTAGATTTGTAGTTGATTGTGTATAAAATGAGTGAGAGAATCGGAGAATCAAGAGAGAGAAGAAGAAGATAAAAAAAACTCAAGGAAATGTGTAAATGGGAGAGCCGATCCCCCTGGGGAAAAATTTAGATTTTTTTTGGAGAAATTACACAAGCGATCCTTCTAGATTCAAAGTAACACCGATCAACTCTCCAAGGTTCGTGAATTTATAGTTTGACACCCCAAACTCAAATTTTGCCTCGAACGTATATCTAATTATATAGAAAAAAAGTCTCGAGATACACACAAGGGTCCCACGTCACTCCGACACAAGCACACGTGGCAACTGACAACCAATTAAAATAATAATAATGAAAACTAGGTCTTTACACTCTCTCTCTCTCTCTCTCTCTCTCCGCACAAAATAAATCTCCAATTGTTAAGATTTCAAAGGCATTTCAAGAAAATAGCAACGGAGGAGAAGAGATTTTGAAAGCCCTAAGTAATTTTGGTGAAATCTAAGTTGTAGGTATGTCTTTTCCCAATTGTTGTTCTAGACTTCTAATTCTTTATTTTTTGACTGGTAAAATCAAGTAACATGAAAGCCCATGTACCGAATTCGTCCAGTACATACATCAAGATCGATCCCATTAGTTAAACCAATTTATGCATTTACGTTTTTTTTAGTTTTAATGTATTTACATTATTATGCATGTGTATTTTTATTTTTTTCTCGCATGCACGGTCGCCCCTGCGTGGTGAAAATTCTGGCTCCGTCCCTTGCTGTTCTGATTGTTTAAAATATTTTTTAAGCATTCCAGTAAAAAATCACCTCTGTTGGATATCGGTAAATGTTTGATCGATTTTACGCCCAATTTGCTGACTGAAAATTGAGCATAGAATCGATCAAACTCTTACCGGTATCCGAAGTAGCTGATTTTTTTTTATAGGAATGCTAAAAAAATATTTAAAAAAAATATTTTTTGGGTCATATTTTAGAAGAAGCTAGCTATATTATGCTAACTCCAACCTCGACCCCAACCCATCACCAATATACGCCCAATACGGCAGAATACATTACTCATATGCCAAATTATCCAATGTCATCTTCTTCTTCTTTTTATCCGTTTTTTATGTTTAGGATGTGGCTCGGATACGTGGGGATACATAAAGGGTACGGAACGGATACGATGGGGATACTCAAGGCTCTAGTTTTACAATGTTATGTTTTATTTTTATTTTTTTTTGATTTTGTGTTTTAGCTTTTCTAAGTTGTACTCCATTCATCCCATTTTGTTTGCTCATATTTTTTAAGCCGTCCCAAATTATTTGCAATTTTTCAAAATTAGCAACCACCAAAAGATCAAAGTTTCAATTTTAGCCCTTTAGTTTTGAGGTGAAGGAAATACTAAGTTTAACACAAAATCAAGCAAAAGGGTATTTGTGAAATTTAGTTAAACACTTTTTCAATCCAAAAACTTTTAGGCAATAAAAAGAAGAAAGTTGTTGTGAAGAAAAGAGAAATGATGTATTATTGATTGTATCAAACCATAATCCTAACATGCCTTTCTATAGGCTACAATGTTCTTGATCACTAAGAAATCTAAACCAAATAGGAAACATGCATTACAAAGAAATCAACCCAACTAATAAGAAATCAACCCAACTAGGAAACATGAATAATAGAACCTACGAAACATGGTAACATAATATTTCTCAATATTATGTTAACATCCCCCCTCCAACTCAAGTAGGTTTACCAACTAGCCATGAGAAACTAATAACAACCAAGCCAAAATAAACCAGGAGCAGCCAAGCCAAAGAACAGCCATGAGCGAGAGAAGCCATGGTAGTAGAGATTCGAGGTGAAATCGGAGTGAACGAGCCAGTTACATATTACTACGAGTGCTCGGCGGACGGCAACAAAGTTTAGGCCACCCGCCGAGAGCGAAAATTTCACAGGGCCTAGATCTTATAGCTTTGATACCATGTGAAGAAAAGAGAAATGATGTATTATTGATTGTATCAAACCATAATCCTAATATGCCTTTATATAGGCTACAATGTTCTTGATCACTAAGAAATCTAAACCAAATAGGAAACATGCATTACAAAGAAATCAACCCAACTAGGAAACATGAATTATAGAACCTACGAAACATGGTAACATAATATTTCTCAATATTATGTTAACAGTTGTGATGACATTTTGATTGCTTGTCATGATTGAATGCTCGAAGGTACAAATGAAATGAATGTACTCCTACAGTACACTATTTTTTCTTTTTTTTCAATCATGCGTAAGTATTGTTTGTATACGTAAAATTAGTATAAGTAATATTTTTTGCAACATATATATTGCCCGTATCATACCTGTATTTGCATTTATTTATTTTTTTGCGTAGCTTTGCCATATCGCTCTATCAGTATCCAGAGGGGCGGATGGAAGCTAGGGGTGCCAGGGAGTACCTGAGCCCTTGCATAGTTTCAAATATTCTCTGCAATTGTATTAGTTAATTTTTTACGTTACTTTACAAAAATATCATAACATTAGTCCCTGCAAGTCTCTTGAATAAATATTTTTTCTTAAAATAAATATATAGCCATATAATTCTAAGTTAAACACAATTTTCTAATCGCGTGTGTAACATAAAATGATGGCTACCAATATACATAGAACCTTAGACCTATCAAGTAGTAGTACACCCATTCAAACCGCGATCGTTTTATATGAAAAGCAATACTATAATTTTTGGTATGCTGTAGATCGAAACACATGTGGTTCGGCCCTCGCTTTAGACAAATTATATGTCTGCCAAACACAATTGCCTTGTATCGTATCTTAGCTGTATCCCATAGCTATATCCTTGCATCCTAGGTCATGGTTTACATGGCCCTTAAACCAACCAATATCCTACATGTAGGACTTGTATGTACACTTATTGCAAGTATATATATATATATACACAGTGGCTTCTTATAGGGGATCTCTTATATTGCTTATGTAAGGACTTCTAATCTGAACCATTGGATCTCATCCAAGATACGTGTGGGTTTTTCAACCCGTGACCAGCGACCCGTGAGATGTTTTAACCCGCGAATTGGGTTTTTATTTTTCAGCCCTTGGATGAGATCCAATGGTTCAGATTAGAAGTCCTTACATAAGCAATATAAGGGATCCCCTATAAGAAGTCCACTGTATATATATATATATATACATATATATGCTGGTGTGGGCACACGCCCCGGAGAACTCCCGCGCTTTGGGCATGAAAATTCCGGGTGCGCCCTTTTTGGAAAGCGCGGCGAAACGCTTCGCAAATCAGAGAGTCGCCACTCGGGTTTTGTGGAGAGTACCCAAGGAACCGTGGTTTTGAAAGTGTTTTGAATTGCATTTGATTTGAATTTGAAAAAGGCTTGTAGACTGATCCGTCGTCACCTTTGAAATCTGAAGTTCGGGAGCCAGGTTACGAGAGGGGAAGGGTTTTATGGCACCCCCTCTTGCCCAATCCGGAGATCGGTCTCTACTCAGGCATTTTGTAAAACATTTGCATTTCTCTCTTTATTTGATCATTTTCTTAGCCAGTTAGGGCGGGGGAACAGTTAATGGGGATTAAAACTGTAAACACATTTGCAGTTATGTACAAATCGATGGCAAAATGTTTATGGATAATGATGTTTGATCTAAACAAATATAATAGATTGAGAACAAGCTACTGTGAACGTTTTGAACAGACTAGAGCACACTGACTGTGCTGTGGTGCACACAGAAGCAGGCCTGCATGCACTGGCCAAGCCACTGCATGCAGCCCTGACCTGCGTGCGCCACGCCACAATTGGCGTGCGCCGGTAAACTCAAGCTCACAGCTTCTGTTATCAACCCTCTGGGCTCTGGAAAGGACCAGTGCACACCCAGGACAAACCACGCAGTTGATAAGGATTACTAAGCTATTACAGAGAGATTAATGGGCTAAGAAGCCACCAAATGAACAGAAAAACCCCTTAAACAGTGAGGGGAGGATGATCAAAGGCCTGGATGGAAGATCATGCAAAGGCCAAGCCACTGGATGCTAGGCTACTACCGTACGCCAGTAGTGTATGGCCGTACGCCAGTTGTTCCCTTGCTCCAGTGCTTTGACTTTGCACCATCTGGGCTCTGGAACATGACCAGAAGGCTCCCAGAGGCCAAGCTACAGCAAGATATAGATGGAAAAGAAAGCAGTTCTAAAAGGCAGTAAGCAAAAGGTTGATTTTAACATGCAGCAGGGTGATCAGAACATAAATAAAGCAATAAAATAATGATCCATGGTCCCCACACCAGTTTTGCACATACCACCATGACTGGCGTACGGCTCACACTACTGGCGTGCGCCACTGATCACTGCAAACGGTTTTGAAACCTTGCCAGCATTAGGCCCAGGACTGGTATAGATTACCAGCCTTGACCCTACTAGCCCCCCTCAGGGGTCAGAACAGAAGACAGGAGCAGAAGGTATTATACCTTTGCTTGTGAGTTTTAAAGTGAGATTGAGCTTGAGCTTGAGGTTTGAGGTTTTGAGAGGTGAGTGTGTGTGTGTTATGGACTGGACACTCCTCTTCTTGCCTTAACTTTCAATGGATGCAAGAGAAAGCAAGAGAAAAGAGGCAAAAGAAGATGAACCAAGGCTTGGGCTCTCTTAAATATGCTAACCCCTTGCAAATAAATGCAAGGGGGGTATTTATAGGCTAGGAGACAACTGATCAAGGCTGGGATCAGTTGGCTTAAGGGGGTGTTTGGTTGCTTAAGGGAGGAGTTAAGCCCTTCCATGCATTAAATGCATGGGACAAGTCTTGAGAGGTTGTGTAGGAGTGGAGGGAGCAGGAGGACGTCCCCAGCCACCAGAGGACTGCTGGCAGACGCCAGGTGGCGCCCCAACTCCCGCGTGCTCTGCTGGCAAAAAGTTGATTTGACTGGCTCTGACTGGCGTGCGCACCTTAGAAGTGGCGTGCGCCAGTAACTGGGGATGACTGACACGTGGCGGTGGTTCCAGCGCACGCTAGTCATCCACCAGCGTACTCCAGTAGGATTTTGCTGAGGCCATTTGGTTTTGGCTTGAAGGTTCGACAAGGGTTTGAAAAGGGTTCGGATGAGGCTCAGGACGCTCAAAGCTCAAATCTTTCAACAAACTCGGTATGTTCTCGACCTTAATCATCATTGGGGAATCAAAGACCGTAAGTAAACTAATCCGGACAGTCTAGAATAGGGTGTCTACAGCTGGGTACGTACATGAAACCCTAAAGTCATTTCATATATGTCGGTAAAACTGCGTCCAAAACTTAAGATGATTAGCTGTCGAAAAAAGTAGGAGAGAAAGTAGGGCGTACGTGCTCATGTGATCAGTTGTTCGATCTGAATGAAGGACGCAGACCGGTAGACGTACGTACAGGGACGGAATCAGGATTTTGTAAACATGGGAGCCGACCTATGAACATGATTTTAAAACTTGAAGGTTCGGGAATCTAATAGTTTGTTCAGTTTAGATTTTGAGGGAGATTTTTTTGGGTAGTAAGTAGTGAGAGATAGAAAAAGAAGTGAGACAAATAATTGAAAGGAAAACTTAAGGCCGGGAGGCCGTGCACAGAGAGAAAATTTGGGTTTTGGGACAAAAAACAAACACATTTTTATGTCTAAATAACACACAATTCAAAATACAATACCTAGATGTTCTCAACAAACAAAAAATAAATAATATTAATATTTAAAAAAAAACCCCGAAACCGCTCTGGGGCCTTGGCCCCCATATGCCCACACCTCTCTCCGTCTCTGCGTACGTAGTCAGTCAGTCTCCGTCGACTCATCGCCAACCATGCACCGCCCACCTATTTCCAAGTCCAAGTCATCTCATAAAAAACCTACGACTAAGAGAGTAGTATAGCTTCTGGATCACTCTATATTTGAGCTAATTACTCCCCTATTTTTTCTACCGTTAGGGATATCCGGGTCCATTTACACGCGCATTTCAACTAATTCTCTCCCCGGTTCAATAAAAAAAAAAGGTCATCTACGCAAGGAGTAGAGAATTTAGAAGAAATTACTTTCTTGCGACTTGATAACAAGAATCGAATTTTAATCAATTGTTTGTGGGGAGGAAATTAAACCCACCAACAAACTGGAGTAAGCTTTTGGGGCTGATCAGTCTATTACTAGTGCATCTGCGCGCATAACTACTACATGCACATGCAGTTCCAGGTGACAACATGGATGGTTAATTCGTATGGGTCCCAAACCCTTAATTGGAGATGATCGATCAGCAAAATCACATGATCATTCTGATCATCCCACTATACTATACATTTCCTTTACACCCAGAGCGCGCAGGGGTATATTCATTGGTTTCACTCTGTGATTTAAAGTTAGTTGGTAAAAGTTAGTGAATTGTCTATTTTGTTCCTAAAAGTAGATTTTATTTTGAAAAGTTAGTGAGTAAAAGTGTAATGATTATGGGTAAGTAGGAAAAGTGGAGGAAAAAGTTGATGTAAAAGGTATAATGATGATATCGATATCTTTTTAATAAGTTGGAGTTACGAAGCAGGACATTTAAAAAGAGACGGAGGGAGTACCACTTTGATTAGGTTTGAAGTCGATCAGTCCACTACGTACAAGGACTCGATAGGGGCAGTCGCCCCTGCAAGAAGAAATAAACACTATTATTATATGTAAAAAATAATAATTCCTATGAAAGTATGCAGACTTGCCCTTGTGTAGAATATTGAAAAAAAAATTATAATAATAACCTTTAAAATACAAGGATATCAACATTAATTATTAAATGCTAAGGGTTAAAATATAACAAAACATAAAACTAAAGGGTTAATATTGTGAATATTCAAGTAAAAAACATCCACCTTAGATGGGTCTAGTATTTTACAGTTTTATTTCTTTTTGCCCTAAAATCTCAATGGCACACCAAACCCTCTCTGTAACGCCCCGAAAAATTCAACCTTGACACACGCCAAAAATGCATAAATATAGCATTGAAAAGTCAAATTCTCGACAAACATTGTAAGGGTTGACCAAAATTAAAGACTTTTCTTTCTTTAAAATCTTAAGGTTTATCCTTATTTTAAAAAAAAAGATATTCATAACGAATATATTTTTCACAAAAGCTTGAGAAGTTTCCTGTACCATGAAGGATATTTCACCAATCTTAAACTCAATAAAATCAATCTATCTAGCTTTATTCCCATAAGTCCCAAGAACAACATATTCTTTCTATAATCCTTAGTGCCAAAAATAAGTTCTACAAGCCATAAGATAAGCTTTCCAAAAGATGAGTACGTACCTCCTAATTTTACAATTCCAAAATAATAACATAAGTTTTCGGTTCCACAATCAAACTACAAAAGACATTGTATCAAATATGGCCTTAAGGCCTTACACGTTTCAAGAAATATGCTAACAAAATAACAACGCATAAGAGACTCCATGTAGATACACTTCACTAAGTACTCGGCGCTTCATTGTCACCTGAAATGGGGTAAACAACATGAGCCGGAGTCCGTAGGAAACAAGACTAAACCAAATAATATGCTCAAGTTCAACATAAATGTCATGAAACACTCCAAGTTAAAAGTCCACAAGTAATTATCAATTATCCATAGGTATCCCATATTAATCACCTCATACATTTCCTCGCCTTACCAACATTTTCTCAACATTCCTAGGCTCAACCCAAAGTCATAACCATGCGCTAAGTCTAACATCTAACCGAGGGTAGTCGGGTACAAGTACCACCTCATGAACCAAGGTAATCGGGTACAAGTACTACCCTCCCAAATCGAGGGTAATCGGGTACAAGTACCACCCCATGAACCGGGATAATCGGGTACAAGCACCACCCTCACTTCGGGGTAATCGGGTACAAAATACCACCCCATCAATTTCCCGTCTTTCACCGAGGAGCTCGCCAAGCCCAACTTGCTTTTTCCTAGGTGCACCACCACTACAACAAAAATGACATTTTGAGGCATTCAAAAGTGCCCCAACAAGGGACCTGTTGGGGCAGTTTAGCTATTAAGGCACTACGACTTAGTGCCGCGTGTATCGATGCAGCTATAGAGGTAACACGGCACTTGTTATGAGGCACTTTAATGTGCCACAAGAACTCCTTCTAGCTGCACTTTCAGGTGCCGCATAATTCACTTATTAAGGCACTCATAATGAGGCACTTTGAGGAGCCTCAAGAGTTTCTTCTACCTGCACTTGTAAGTGCCCCATAGTTTACTTATTAAGGTATTTTTGGATGCCGCCTCAGAAATTTTTTGGAGGCACTTTAATGTACCTCAAGAACTCCTTCTAGCTGCACTTTCAGGTGCCGCATAATTCACTTATTAAGGCACTCATAATGAGACACTTTGAAGTGTCTCAAGAGTTTCTTTTACCTGCACTTGTAAGTGCCCCATAGTTTACTTATTAAGGCATTTTTGGATGCCGCCTTAGAATTCTTTTGAGGCACTTTAATGTACCTCAAGAACTCCTTCTAGTTGCACTTTTAGGTGCCGCATGAATCACTTATTAAGGCACTCATAATGAGGCACCTTGAGGAGCCTCCAAAATTTCTTTTTCCTACACTTTTAAATGCCTCATAGTTTACTTATTAAGGCATTTTTGGATGCCACCTCAGAATTTCGTTTTTTTTTTCAATACATTTTTAAGGCACTTCAATGTGCAGTATAAACCACTTTGGTTGAGGTTAAAAGAATAGCTTACTTATGAATGTCTTCGAAGGCGTTGGGAATTTTTTTTCTTCCCTTTTTTACTACTCTATAGTGACAATACAACAGAACCATAATAAACTACAATTTATTTCTCAACCATGTCCAAACAACATAAGCCATAGTCATTCAATATAAACTACTAGTCAACAAATCTCACAAGGATCCAAAAACAAAACACAGAACATTGAATATAAACTGTTTTAGCAAAACTCTAATGTTTTCAACAAAAAACAAACTTCACTTCTAAGAAACTTACTAAAGTTTCCAGCAAAAACCTAACTTACCAAACTCTAGATCAAAACATGAAATGTCTACCCTTAAAAGAACCACCGGTAGAAACAAAACAAAACAAAACCCATAAGACCAGTATTCTTGTGACATAACTCTGTCTACTAGGCATCTTCCAACTGATCTCATTCATTCAACAAAGCCATCATCATCATCTCTCACTACCTGATCAAAACAAAACAAAATACATGGTTTTAAAAGCCATTATCTTGCAATAAAAATTGGAAAATAGACAGCATTGTACATCAAACGTACCAAAGAAATAGGCCATGCTATTGGCGTACCAATGGCATCGCCAACGGTCTTAAGGAATGCGTAAGGCCTCATCAAATGCTCGTCCCATATGATTGGGATTTGAACATGAATCTCACACCAATTAACTCCGAGTTCTACTCCGCCTACCTCCGTAGATGGATCCATACTAGCGATCCGCCCTTTGCCTACAACTTCTATGGGGTTGGCTACGCTCTTGAAATAAACACATTCCCCCACCTAGCATCAATCAATAAGAAAACGTCATATTGACAAATGGTTAGGAAAGTAAGGAATCTCATTCTACTACAATAGCATGACAAGGGCACCAATATATAGGTTCAAGTACAACATAAACTCAAATTTTCAAACTAAGTCCTAGGAAGACAAATGGTTGACAGGCCTCTTTTTGCCCAAAAAGAATTAGGTACTGCTATATAAAACCTCAATTTCAGCACATAAAGTAAGAATTTCAACACTTAGTAACTCAAGAATGTCAAGAATTTTCCAGCATAACCATTAAAATTCAGCACTCAAGAATGTCAGTTTAGTAACTCTAAACCTGTATTTCAGCACTCCGAGTAAAAATTTCAGCACTAAACCAGCATGTAGTACTCATTTTCCAGCATATAGCAAAAATTCAGCACTCAAGAAATTTCAATTACATTAACTACAAACATATATTATTGCCTTTTTATCTGTTCTGAAAACAGAACAGTTCCTGAAGGTGCTTCGATAATAGTGAAACTGTGATAGGGCATTTTCAATTTTTTCTTGCCTAAAAGATGTGTTAAATGACTGGACACGATCTTATGGTTTCTTTCAGCTATTCTTGAAAAACCTACATGGTTTCTCACTCAAAATGCTTACAATTGGAATTTATCTTCTGCAGCTTGAATATTTTGAGACCATATTGAATCCACATTTTACATCTGATGCAAGGGAGTCTCTCAAGTCTTTACAAGGGGTGCTTTTGGAGAAAGCGACCGAGAGTGTGACAGAGACTATAGAGACTCCAAGTCATCACCGGCAGCCCACCCGTGGGAGTGAGGATGCTCTTTCAGATGATAGGCAGCAAGGGATGAATGAATCACCTGATGACCTCATTGTAAGGATCCCCTTTATTTAATCTATAGCTCTGATATGTCCTTAGTACCGAGGATATTCGGAACAGTTGACTAGAAGTTGATGTTGTGTTTATGTTGGTTTTTAGTTTGTTCAACAATTTCAGTCACTAGGTTAGGCTCAGTTTGGATCATGCATATATGGAGGGATTTTATGAAGCAATTTTTTCCCTTTCTTATCCCTTTTTTCTTTCCTTTTTGCAAATCCCTCAAAAAAATCAGAATCCGAAAACAGTCTAACGATATTAACTACAATATGCTGAAGAATTTGGACAAAGATATATGGAGTCATATGTGTCAATGTCCATAGTTTTCCAAATTAAAAAGTATCCGCATGTCCATTTTTGTATCCGTGCTTCTTCACTTTCAATGTTCGTCCACCTATTCTAACATCCACCAAACATATACAACCTCATATACTCATAGATGACCTTAATTGTAGAATAAATTTATTTACCTTAACACGTCCTCGTTGGGTAGTGAAATAAAGAAAACCAAATAATCGAGTTTAACATTTACCTGGTTCATTAAGGGGTTGAACAACGGCCGCAGCATTCATATTTACTTCCTGTGACTGATTGGAATCTGGCTCTAAAAGGGCTCGTCCAGTATTACGAGTCATTGGGGCCATCTCCTAAAACATGTTAATGAATAAAGCATAACACAAAGATGAGGCCTCTAAGAACATTCCAAAAACTGAAAGGAATCAGCAGTAATCGCAAGCAGCATACCAGTAATTGCAAAGGAATATGAAACCATTATGTTCTCTGTTGATTTTTTCCCCTCTTTCAGGTACTATATGGAAGTTCAAGCACATAAGCTACAAATTTTCCTACTAGTTGGAATTCTACTTACATCCCTTGCCATCCTTGGCTCTTGCATGCATACTTTTTTTAGTTTCAAGTGAGGTTAGTGAGCCACACAGCTTCTTGCTGCTATTTTATGAAAGGACTTTTTTAGTTTTTCAAAAGAGGCGATACTAATTGTAGGATACATACGAGATTTCTATACAAAAAATACGAGATAGGATATGCATAACTTTTTGAAGGATATGATTACGTATGCAATTAGTAACTTTATGGAGACTACGAGAGTTGTATCTTGGGTTAAAAAACACAAAGAAAGGAATAAATTATTGGTGAAGTTCATATTATAATCCCATGGAATAACGATAAAGAAATACTCACAAGTTTAAGAAATACTTAAAAAAGAATGCAAACTCATTCCCCAAACATGATACGACAAAAGGTATAAAATAAAAAACCATTCTGCTTAGACTTTAGAGGCATTGGAGGCCCTTAACCCTTTCTATTGTGCCTGCCGTCTTCACTCCTGTCTCCCCGTTACCTTCCGCTTGTAACTTCTCGAAAACAAGCAGTTCAATAGATCCTGCTCAGACTTCTATTGAGAGTCCATGTGCGCATAGAGCCATATTATTCTCATTCATTCGATTGGGGAAGAAAAAAAAAAGTAGGGCGCACTGACTCAAAGACATAAGGTTTCAGAATTCCTGTAAAACACTAAAACGACCTAAGTAATCGTATACTGAAACCCAATCTCAACGTAAACTGCTTTCGATTGGCAATCAATTAACAGAGAATAGTGATTAATTACCCAGATTATTGCAAAAGTATGACCAAAATCTATAAAATACCTTGTATTCCACAGCAGTAAATTGAGCTTGAGAGAAACTTCAAACAGAATGAGATAGGGATAGAGATGGAGGAGTGGGCGGTTTTCTTCCAAATTTCCAGACTTCTTCGAGCAGCGGGAAATTTTAGCGCCAGTGGGAGAGGCAAAATTTTGGGCGAAAAAACTGGGTTTGGACGCCATCGTGAACGACGTAGTGTAGAGGGGAAGATCCCTAGTAGGTTGATAGAAAACGGTGATTTAAAGAGGGGAAAAAAGATCCATTAAAAATGGTTGAATTCGTTCACGTAACTAATTCTAAACTTAATCAGCCAATTATACTTCAATAATGGTTGATCTGAACCATTAGGATTTCACGTCTCATTGATTCAATTAGAATCACCAAAATCGAAGATTATCGGATATCGGCAACCGCCTGATCGGACCACATTTGATGCATTCCAAAGAATTAAAGTATTAGATTGCAATACCCGACCCTCACCTGAGTGTTTTTTTTTTCCGATCGAAACCGCCCATCTTTTACATATTATGGAGCACACATCATTCGTACCAATAACAAAGTTAATCGGGAATCGCTACACACTTGATCGGACAAAAAAACCCACTTTGCAAATAAATTGTATCTCGATAATGAAGCTTTCGAAATCCGATTGAGACAAATTTATACAAGAATGATGTAATCAACAAGGAAAAAAAAAGCAACGGTCTAGATCATCATAATTCTATCACAGTCAAATGGCTAACGTATGTTCAAGTATAGCACAATACTTAGTTTGTTAAGAATTACATTGAGCGTATAGGATTTAAAGGTCATTACCAACTTAATTTTTACAGTGGTCGATCTGAACCGTTAGGATTTCACATCTCATTGATTCCATTGTTGTCACCAATATCGGAGATCATCGGATATGTGCGACCGCCTCATCGGACAGCATTTGATGCATCTCGAGACATTAAAGTATTAGATTGCATGACCCGACCCGACCCCACCAAACCTTTTTTTTTTAATCCGAACCGTCTGTCTTTCACATATTACAGAGTTCATCATTTTTAACAAGAATGTAGTTGATCGGGTATCACTATACATTTGATCGGACGATAACTATCATCCAAAAAACAAATTGCATCCCAATCAAGGAGCTTTCTAAATCCGATCGAACCAAATTTCTACGATAATGATTTAATCATTAAGCACAACAAAATCAACGACATCGACTATTGAGTAAGCCCCGCAAGACCTCGGTCTTGGGCAACCAAAAAAAAAAAAATTAAAGTTATATTATAAATTTTAAAAAGTTTCCAATAATTGCATAAGTCTTTGCTTGGTGCAATGGTCACTAGCGTATTGCCAAAGTACCGACGGTGCGTGGTTCAACTCCCAGGCACGCCCTTCTCTGTCTTTTTTGACCTCCATTTTTTTTTCATCTTCGTCGTCTTTTTCTTTGTTATCCAGACAGAGATGGAAGAGTGGTGCAGTTTTCTTCCAATCGTCAGGACTCTCGTGCAATCAATATTTGAAATCAAAGGAATTGAAAGCACAGAAGAAGAAGAAGATGCCCCGAATGCCTTGTTTCAGGAATTGAATGCGCTGTGGCACTTTCGAAATAGTTAATCCGATCAAGAGTAAGGTCAGGAGGAGTAAGGCCTTAGAAGGGTTATCTCCTCTGTTAATGAAGAAGACGGACTTTCAAGAAAAGAAGAAGTCTCGCGATAGGAATAGCTCGACCCGTCAGGATTCCTTTGAGTAGCTGGAAACTTTGGAGGAAGCTATGTCGATTTGGAGTCCAGATTGTGAACGACGTTGTGGGCAAAGATGCCCTATTAGAAACGTTAGTTTTAAACAAAAAAGGTTTATTACAAAAACGGTGTAGTTTTATGTCTCCAAATAAGTGCCCTATGAAACCCAACTTTTCGAGGCACTTTCAACTACTCTATCATATTAAATTAAAATAATAAAAATGTTAAATTTAAATGTCGGTTTTAAACAAAGAAGTTTATTACAAAACGGCGTAGTTTTATGTCTCCAAATAAGTGCCCTATTAAACCCAGCTTTTCGAGGCACTTTCAACTACTCTATCATATTAAATTAAAATAATAAAAATGTTAAATTTAAATGTCGGTTTTCAACAAAGAAGTTTATTACAAAACGGCGTAGTTTTATGTCTCCAAATAAGTGCCCTATTAAACTCATCTTTTCGAGGCACTTTCAACTGCCTTATTATATTAAATTAAAATAATAAAAAATATTAAATTTGGTGTCTAGGGTGACTGCCGCAATAGGTAGAATCAAATGGGGCACTTTACGAGATGGTGCCTCGTTAATAACTTGATAAGGCAGTGTTGGAAAAATGCCTTTTTAAAAGTGCCCCTTAATCTCCATTTTGTTGTAGTGCACCTAGATCTACACCAACATAGTTCGAGCACAAATATCTCAACCTATTTCACCAAACGAGATAATTTCAACCCAAACATCATCTGCATAATTCCCTATCGAATATCCAAGCTCCAAGTATTCACTAAAATTTCAACACGCATAAACTCTTTCCTTCACATAGGTAGCCTTCGAACATTGGGAATCTTTACACATGAATAACACATAAATTTCAAGAATTTAACAAGTATCAACAAGAACCCATGCTTTTCATGTAGGATCTCAAAACCCTAACACAATTTTTCCACATAATCTAAATAATATTCTTGTTCTACAAAAAACCCACAACATTTATACTAAAAATAAACATATCAAGACGGTTAGTCATGTATCCTATCTCAAAGATGCAAATACCAAGCCCTAGCTTTGATTCTTCACCAAACCCACTTTTTACTCCAAGGATTTTGAGTTCTAGGTATGAAATTAAGCTTTCCTTTCTTTAGATCCTCCAAAATCTAGTAGATTTGTAGTTGATTGTGTATAAAATGAGTGAGAGAATCGGAGAATCAAGAGAGAGAAGAAAAAGATAAAAAAAACTCAAGGAAATGTGTAAATGGGGGAGCCGATCCCCCTGGGGAAAAATCTAGATTTTTTTTGGAGAAATTACACAAGAGATCCTTCTAGATTCAAAGTAACACCGATCAACTCTCCAAGGTTCGTGAATTTATAGTTTGACACCCCAAACTCAAATTTTGCCTCGAACGCATATCTAATTATATAGAAAAAAAGTCTCGAGATACGCACAAGGGTCCCACGTCACTCCGACACAAGCACACGTGGCAACTGACAACCAATTAAAATAATAATAATGAAAACTAGGTCTTTACACTCTCTCTCTCTCTCTCTCTCCGCACAAAATAAATCTCCAATTGTTAAGATTTCAAAGGCATTTCAAGAAAATAGCAACGGAGGAGAAGAGATTTTGAAAGCCCTAAGTAATTTTGGTGAAATCTAAGTTGTAGGTATGTCTTTCCCCAATTGTTGTTCTAGACTTCTAATTCTTTATTTTTTGACTGGTAAAATCAAGTAACATGAAAGCTCATGTACCGAATTTGTCCAGTACATACATCAAGATCGATCCCATTAGTTAAACCAATTTATGCATTTACGTTATTTTGAGTTTTAATGTATTTACGTTATTATGCATGTGTATTTTTATTTTTTTCTCGCATGCACGGTCGCCCCTGCGTGGTGAAATTTCTGGCTCCGTCCCTGGTTGTTCTGATTGTTTAAAATATTTTTTAAGCATTCCAGTAAAAAATCACCTTTGTTGGATATCGGTAAATGTTTGATCGATTTGACGCCCAATTTGCTGACTGAAAATTGAGCATAGAATCGATCAAACTCTTACCGGTATCCGAAGTAGTTGATTTTTTTTTTATAGGAATGCTTAAAAAATATTTTTAAAAAATTAAGCAGCTCTAATCATTTGTGTGGAACCCTTAAGTGGGTCCCATAGAATGTTGTGAACCTTTAGTGTGCACCAAATAGTATACCGTATACTATTTGCTACATCTAAGTATACCCAAGCAGGGCTCCGCTCATTTGCACTATCGTGCATTTCAGGGATTGCGCCTTTTATCATGCTCTTCTGGGAGGGTATGCACAAATATGCAATGTGGTTTTAGAAGAAAAAATGCTTGTATGATTTTCTAGACCTAAATTAATGGGTTGCCCCAAGCGTAGATCGGAGACCGACGTAGCACAATATCCGGTTAGACCGGAGTCGAATCCACAAAGACGGTGATGTGTGTTAACTAAAAAACTTGGGTTGTTATAATTTAAATGGGCTTTTAGGTAGCCACCCCTTGTATTTGATTGAGATTAACTAAAACGTACGAAATTAATTGTTCTTTTCATTTAATTTAAAGGAGACACGGTCGTAAGGTTCGTAGCACTCACAACAAGTCCGGATTAACCTGCTCCATCCAGTGTTCTTAAAAACATTTAACTTTAGATTGAAAAAGATACCCCGCAAGATGTGAAACCTTATGGTCGCCGTTTACCTATGCGCAGCGGAGAATGAGTTTTGGACTCCCATTCCCCCGTTCAAATAGGCTCCGACAATGCCCGAGTTCATCTACAGGAAGTATTTTTACCAATCTAAAATTGTCTTATTCATTGTTTGAAAACAAGAGCAGTGCCCGGACTGGCCACGGTGTGCTAATCACCCTGCGATCCTACCTATACGACTACTCACTAATCATTGCGCAAGAAGCAAAAGAAACCCTAACTTGAAACATGCTTCTCTTACTTGAGATGAAAAATAAACACGAGATATAAACTAATCGAGTACCAACGAATAACTTTTGTAAAGAACTAAAATTAAAATAAATTACCGAAGTGCAGGAAATTGAACAAAGCTTCAAGACTTGAAGGAAAAAAAAGAAAAAGAACTCAGAAGAAAACTTAACAATATTCGGAACAAAGAAATTTTCCTATGGCAGCCCGTCCTTCGTCACGCAGTCGGCAGCCCCGTTCTTCCTATTCTGTTTTGCGTGCCCCCCCGTTAGAGTTGTGATGTCCCCTTTTACAAGCTTCTGTTCCCCAATTAAAACCCTATTGGCCCCGTTATTACTCTCAATCCCGGCCGTATACTTCAATTGCTGAAATCCTTGGGCTAATTCTTAGTCGAAATACCGAATAAATATTAGGCCTAATTAAAAGATCAAGTGCACGTCCAAATAATATTGCTTTTGGGCCCACCAAACACACGTGTGAGTTGTATTTTCTGCAACCCATTTCACTTCAAACACCACTGTGCTGTGGATGAAAAATTATATGGCGCAATTCACGCTTCGATTGGCAACTAACGGATTAAGCTTCCCAAACACCAACAATACACAAATTAAGCATTAAGCTCCGATTAACAATATAAATAGACTTAACAAAGCTAAATTAGGGGACGTTAATATGAACATTTACACGCCTATCACACCCCCCCAACTTACACTTTGCTAGTCCCGAGTAAAGAAAAAATAAAATGCAACTAAAGAAAATAAATTAAAATGGATAGTTCTTATAAACTCCCAGGCGGCTCCGGTAGGATGAGTGAAATCTCATGAGGGTTTTCAACAGTAATCACCCACAAAACACTAAGAATCCTTTCACATGAAATTCGAAAATCCGTAAGACAGCTCAATGATACCTCAAACAAAGAACATGAAGCCATCGTAAAGAGATAACGAGTATAAGCAGTTCTAGATACTATCAAGTCAGAAAAATAAGTCATGGCACATATACTCAGTGTTTGTGAACATGGGCTCCGGTCACAAGTGAAAAATAACTAAAGGTTCTCTCTGGACTGAGTCTTTACTTCAAATCTCACCATGTCATGTACTCAACAAATGAAATCACTCGAAACAAGGTGCATATTATTCTCAATATGTGCGGGCAGAAATTATGTAAATGAAAGCAAAGTATCCTGCACAAGTTGACATGAAAAGAAAGCTTTATATAGTAGACAAACGATCTCATGAACGGAATGCCAAGTATTGGAAGCTCTCTTTATCCACCAATTCACAGCCCATTGCCCCTAGGATCAAATAGGACTTCAATTCCGGTTATAATGTCAAGTAAGGGAAAAAATTTCAAGGCTAAGTAAAATATTCAAGTGTCCGAGAATGGTTCACAACAATTCGCATAGGGCAAATATAATAATACGTGCCCCTCTTTCTTCTCTTTTTTTTCAACTCCGCCACATCTCTCTCTTCTCTTCTCTTTCTTCTCTTCTTTTACATCAAGGTTCGGCATGTGTGCGGGCCCACACTCTTTTTTATTGTTTGTGCAATTGCGCGCGATTGTGGTTGAACGGTATTCAATACTCCTATATTCAGTCATCAAAAACAGAGATGACGTAATCGAGATGACGTGTATCACGTGATCCCCGTTACGCCCCAATGAGTGGTAATTATCGGTGGGTAGCAGTAATGGATTCTCTCGCCTGGAAATACAGACAGGACACCGTCCCATAGGGACAGCACACGTTATACACGTGATAAAGAAAGGTATCGTTTTGTTGTGTGTAAAGATAATGATCGAAGTCAGTGTTTCCTGTACTTGGATCTAGAGATGTCGAATAGGCCATGTCGTAATTTCCGTGCCTAGCTAGCATGCTTTGTGTCGTGTCGTGCCATGCCGGGCTCATTTAATAATCGGGCTAGGCCGATTCCCATACCCGTGCACAATCGAGCCTTGTAAAGCTAAAAAATTACTTCTTAAAAAATTGCCATTATTTTTTTTAAATTGATAATTATGACTGAAAATTAACACATTTAATTAATTCAAAAAAGTACAAAACATTGCATTGATAATTAAACTATGTAATACAATGAATGTAATTATAAATAAGAAATGCATCACTATAGTTTGAATACATCCAAACTAGATTGGCACTTACTCAACTATCAATCATATGCATTCCTCAAGATAAAAATATATACAAAAAATACAAAATGAGCAAAGAAGGCGGAAGATCTTTTACGTTGAGGAGATCGAGGATTCGAGATACTGCTATATGAAGGAAGGAAGGAGGGATTTTCCTGTGATTAGTGAATCTGTGAAGATAACGCCACACATAGAGAGAACCGTAGAAACAATAATAGTGCGTGCATGACAGTTGGTGTTGTGTTAGAATTGTTGTATTCGTAGCATTTTTGTAACTTTTATTGAATGGGTCATGACTCGTGTGAGAAGCATGTTACAATGGCCTATATTATTCAATTTTTGATGTATCTTACTAGTAGTATTTTTTTATGGAAAAAAAAACTACTTTTGTGCCCTTATACATGTTTGTGCCGTGCCCGTGTTGTGCCTTGTGCCTAACTGTGCTTGTGCTTCACCGTGCCCGTGTCGTGCCCCGTGCTTGTGTAGTGCCCCATGCCTAAGTGTGCTTGTGCCATGGGCTCCAAAATGATGGCCCAATCCAGCCCTCCTTTTTGTTCGTGTCGTGTTGGACACATACCAAGCCGGGTCGTGCCAATGCTAAATGTGTCGTGCCTGTGCCGTGCTTGTGCCGACGCGGCCCATTCGACACCTCTATGTTTAACATGAGCTTTTCTGCGAGGGTATGCATTGTGATTTTAAAAGAGGGGTATGAAGTGTGATTTCATCTAAATCAAAGGGATGTTTGTGGAATTTACCCATATTAAATACTCTATGTGAGAGTGGGTGAGACACTTCTGAGAGTGGTTATCACTTGAATGCGGTTTTCCTCCTGTCACAATAGCAGGACTTTCCTCAACCTAGCTAGGACGCATGGCAACCGTTCATTGGCCCAAGTCCATTTCTTCTTAAAATCCCAATTTACTCTACCTAGCTTTTACCTAACAGAAGTTAACCCTTCTACCTAACCTAACGGAAATTAATCATTTACACCATAAACTCCAACAATCCAAGGTCTTGTTTAATTTTAGGAAAGCTCCTGCGTGATAAGGAAATTAGAATCCCATTATCCTAGGAATAGATTACCTCATACACCTAGTATTAATATGGATTCTAGCGTAAGTAAAGAAATCAATTTAAGCCGAGTAAAAAAAAAAAAAGAAATCAATTTAAGCTGGGTCTCTAAAACTAAACTCTAATCATAATAGCACTAGATTGACCGAATCTGCTTGACGATTTCCTAGACCTAAATTAACGGGTTGCCCCAAGCTTTGGGCAGAGACCGACGCAGCATAATATCCGGTAAGTCCGGAGTCGAATCCCCAGAGACGGTGACGTGTGCTGACTAAAAACTCGGGTTGTTACTTATTTAAACTGGCTGTCAGGTAGCCACCCCTTGTCGATTTGGTTGAGATTAATTAAAAACCTAGAAATTGATTGTACTTTGCAGATAATTAAAAGGGGGTACGGTCGTAGGGTTTATAGCACTCGCAACCAGTTCGGACTAACCTGCTCCATTCAATGTTCTTAAAAACGTTCGATTTTAGAGAGAAAAAGATACCCTGAGAGATGCGAACCTTTATGGTCGCCGTTTACCCATGCGCAGCGGAGAATAAGTTTTGGACTCCCATTCTCCCGTTCACATGGGCTCCGACGATGCCTGAATTCGTCTCACGAATGTTCTTTACTAACCTAAAATTGCCTTTTCTTTATTGTTTGAAAACAGGAACAGTGCCCAAACTGGTTACGGCGTGCTAATCACCCCGCGACCCAACCTATACGACTACTCACTCATATTTAAGCAATAAACAAAGGAAACCTTAAATTGAAACATGCTTCTATTGCTCGGAATATAAATAAACACAAGATTTAAGTTAAACAAGAACCAACGAACAACTTTGATAAAAAACGAAAAATCAATACGAATTACCGGAATGCGAATAATTGAACAAAACTTTAAATAACTTGAAGGAAAGAAAAACTCAAAAGAAACTGAACAATATTGAAAACCAGAGAATGGCAGCCCCGTTCCGCAGTCGGCAGCCTCCCCTCCGTTTCGTCCGTGAGAATAAGTTATATATATGGAGCCAAACCCTACTCTCCTTTTTTAATTCTAATTCCCAGCCGTGGGCCACGTACTACTGCCGACCTTCTGTAGTTCCCAATTGAATTGCCATTATTATCCCATGTAGTCATGTCCGTGGACTAATTAAGTTCATAGCAAAATTCTTGACTCTGTATTGACCTTCAAACGGATCAGCCTCAATCACCGTATAATATTTTAATTTCGCGCTTTTTGCACCAAATCCTCCAAATACCTACAACACAAAAATAAGGCATAAAGCCCCGAATAATAATATAAATGAGACTTAATAAAAATAAATTAGGGGGCGCGTATGTGAACATTTACGCGCCTATCAGAATCACTTTGAAGGGAAAACTGCGTAGTTACTTTTGCTATTGTTTATCAAGGAATTTCGGTGCTCTATTTGAAAACTTCTCTAAATAGAGCACCAAAATTTCAATCTATATTATAAAACAGAGCGGTTTTTGTTAAAAATGTCTAGGCATATAAACGAAATCAACTTCTACAACCAGTAGATCACTTCCTTTAAAATTTATGATCGTACGATTCGGAAAAAATAAAAAAGGAATACTTAATCTTACATTTTTCTACCAAATCTATCTCTCTCTCTCTCTCTTAAATTAGTTCTGATACTTTGTGAAAATGGAAAAGTGAATTTGGAGGCAAATGTATTCATGCACAGGAATTACTAAGAGATATAAAACTTATGTTGAAAGTGCCTTTAGGCACGGGCAATTCGCTAGTTGTATTAAATGCTCAGCATTATTGCAGAAGTTTCTTTCCTATTTTTTTTTTTTGATAAGCAAAAATTTTTTATTCACCGAATTCAAAAATTACAAAGATTAAAAAGACAAGCATAAGAAAATTAAAATTTCTTAATCTCCATAGGTACCCGTGACCAAAACGCATGTCAAAGACCAAAAAACCCCTAAAACACCCCCAAACCTGAAATGCTTAATGCTATGTTTGGATATGTTTTTGAGAAATTTTTTGGAGTTAAGAGTGGAGAGAGAAATAGAGTAATGATCGGAAGTAAAGGTAATTAGTGGGGAGAGATAGAGAGAGAAATGAGAATAATAATTAGAGATGGAGGTAATGAGTGGAGAGTAATGATTTCCAAAAACCAAACCAAGCAAGGCATTTAAGTTATTCTCGTTTAATGGGATCTCAATCATTTACATGTGAAAATGTTGGATAAAAATGCTTTGCATTAATTGGACCAACCGCATGGCATTTAAAAAAAATGTTAGGTGCACAATCATCCGAACACAACACCAAACACAATCTCTCAAATACACATGGGTTCCACGTGTTAAATGTGTGTGGGACCCATGTATCTATAAGGGGTAGTGTTTGATGTTGTGTTCGGGTAATTGTGCACTCGGCTTATCTCTGGCAAATTTTTTATTTTTTTTTGACCTCATATCGCTGGCATTTAATTGATAGATTTTTAAGTTCCGCCCCAAGCTTGGTGTAGGCGAGTGTGATCAAAATGATACCACCACAAATACATTTTGCAGAAATTGATGAACAAATACCATTTGGTGTACACCACATTATGTGTGTACCATTTTGGTGTATACCACAAGTAATATGAAATACCTTTTGTTTGGGTCTCCTTTCAGAAATTCTCTCCAAAAGTTTTACTGTTTCGTTATCCGTATTTTTTCATCTGTAGTGATTTTTTATCAAATTCTTTGTTAAATAATACACAAACCAATTAAATTTTTTGTTTCTCAAAACTAACAATCAAACAAAGATACATGTTTCATTGCTCTCCAAAGAGCAACTCTTCTCAAAATATCACTCAAGGGGTGCAAAGTTGGAGCCCCATTCTAATTAGGGATTCTTAAGGTTTTTGATACAAATGATCGGAGCCGTTCTGATTGTTTAAAACATTTTTAAAGCATCCCAGTAAAAAAATTAGCTATGTTGGATACCAGTAAATGTTTGACCAATTCTAAGCCCAATTTACTGACGTAGCTGATTTTTTTTACAGGAATGCTTAATAAATATTTAAAAGAAATTGAGCAACTCCGATCATTTGTGTGGAACCCTTAAGTGGGCCCCATAGAATGCTGTGAACCTTTAGTGTACACCAAATGGTATACCCAAGCAGGGCTTCGCTCATTTGCACTATGGTGTGGAGCATTTCAGGGATTGCGCCTTTTATCATGCTCTTCTGTGAGGGTATGCACTAATATGCAATGTGATTTTAGAAGAGGGGTAAGAAGTCTGATTTCATCTGAGTCGAAGGGGTGTTTGTGGATTTTGCCCTCTTGAATACTCTATCTGTGAGGGTGAGTGAGACACTTCCAAGTGGTTATCACGTGAACACGGTTTTTCCCCTGCCCCAGTAGCTGGAATTTCTTCAACCTAGGACGCATATCTATTTCTCCTTACAATCCCAATTTACTATGCCTGCATCTAACTCTTCTACCTAACGGAAATTAATCCTTTTCACTGTTAACTCCAACAACCAAGGTTTTGTTTTTTTGGGAAAGCTCCTCCGTGGCAGGAATATCTTCAACCTAGGACGCGTGTCTCTTTCTCCTTAAAATCCCAATTTACTATGCCTACTTCTAACTCTTCTACCTAATGGAAATTATTCCTTTTCAACGTTAACTCCAACAACCAAGGTTTTGTTTTTTGGGAAAGCTTTTCTGTGGAAGAAATTTCTTCAACCTAGAACACATGTCTCTTTCTCCTTAAAATCCCAATTTACTATGTCTACTTCTACCTCTTCTACCTAATGGATATTAATCCTTTTCACTGTTAACTCCAACAACCAAGGTTTTGTTTTTTTGGGAAAACTCCTCCGTGGCAGGAATTTCTTAAACCTAGGACGTGTGTCTCTTTCTCCTTAAAATCCCAATTTACTATGCCTGCTTCTAACTCTTCTACCTAACGGAAAATAATCCTTTTCACCGTTAAAACCAACGACAAAGGTTTTGTTTTTTGTTTTTGGGAAACCTCCTCCGTGGCAGGAATTTCTTCAACCTAGAACGCATGTCTCTTTCTCCTTAAAATCCCAATTTACTATGCCTGCTTCTAAGTCTTCTACCTAAAGAAAATTAATCCTTTTCACCGTTAACTCCAACAACCAAGGTTTTGTTTTTTTGGGAAAGCTCCTCCGTGGCAGGAATTTCTTCAACCTAGGACGCATGTCTCTTTCTCTTTAAAATCCCAATTTACTATGCCTGCTTCTAACTCTTCTACCTAACAGAAATTAATCTTTTTCACCGTTAACTCCAACAACCAAGGTTTTGTTTTTTTCGGAGAGCTCCTCCGTGATGGGAAATTAGAATCCCATTATCAATTTAAGCTGTGTCTCTAAAACTAAACCCTAATCATGATAAATTTTTCAGTGCCAGGTGGGTATATTCCACTCGGTGCCCCCTGATACATCCAAGTCGTCCAAAAGTATTTTGGACGGTTCGGATTTTAAAATAACTTTTTTAGAGAAGAGTTTAACTTTTTCGAAAAAAAGTCTTTTTAAAATCCGGACCGCCCAAACACTTTTAGACAGCTTGGATGCGCCAGGCGGACATCACGTGGTACCCACTTGGCATTGAAAAATTTCTCCCTAATCATAGTAGCAGTAGATCGACCCAATCAATTTGAAGAAAAAAACTACGTAGTTACGCTTGCTATTGTTCATCAAGGACTAAATTATAAGGTCAGACAATCTTTCTTTGTTTTAGTTTTCCATTAGATTGCCAACAAGATTATATAGGAAGGGATGAAACGGTGCCATTCATTGCTGAGATAAGATCTGAGCTGTCGGATGCACGATCTGGCGGCTCGGAGGTGCGCAGCATGGTGTGTTGCTGACACCACTGCACAGCACCATCCCCCATTCGGGATGGAAAAATGGGTTCTTTGCTAGTTAATTAATTACCATAAAAACCAAGTACGAACTCTTGACACCAAAAACAAAAAACAAAAAAAAAAAAAAATTGCTACCAGAAGTATGCGCATACAGGCTTGTTACATGCTAAAGTTATTTGAATAACGGCTCTTCTTCTTTCGAAATTATTATTTGGATGCATTTTTTCCCCCCGGAACATTGCATGCAAACTTTGGGGGTGAGAGAGAGAGAATCGTGCATATGGAAAGACCCAAACCCTTCATTATGAAAATTTATTCTAAAGATTTCTCCATTCTGGCATGTCAATACTCTTCCAGAATTCTCCGGGATACTAGCATTAGGGTTGGATGAATTCCATTAGAATTTTCCCATTCTTTTTTTTTTTTTGAACAGAGGTTTTCTCCATTCTTATTCTTTTCGCTTTGTTGAGAAGATATGGAAGAGAGAGAAACTGAAATTTCCTAAAAACAGGAGATCATTGGTTGCATTTAACATTAGATTTAAGGAGTTAACGGTGGAATATAGGTTAAATTCTGTCAGCAGGAAGCTAGGCAGAGTACAAGTAATTTTTTTGGTTCAATAAGTTAAGTGGCTTATATTTTTTGTTTGTATTCAAATTTTTTTTACAATTGTTTGTTTTGCGTCAAATTTTTATGACTTATTGTTTCGTCTCACAGAGAAGAATCGGAGAAGTAAAAAATTAGGATTGAAACTCATAATTTTTAGAATAAAAACACAAATAAGCCAAAAGGACAAAAATTTTGACTTATTTTTGTCCTTATTTAAAAATTATGAGTTCTGACCATAAGTTTTTACACTTTTTCAAATTCACTCAATGAGACGAATCAATAATTCACAAAAGTTTGATGAAAAATTAAAAATTTTGAATTTTTTTTAAAAATAAAGACAAAAATCATTTTAACTTTCAAAACAAGATTTGGGATTTTAAGGAGAAAGGGATATGGGCCAATGAACGGTTCCCATGAGTCCTAGGCTGATGGAATTCTTGCTACTGGGGCAGGAGGAAAACCGCGTTTCACGTGGTGTCGTGGGGAATACCGTTGCGAAGTTGTTTTCTTCGACTGTCAAGGAATTACTGGGTTCATAATTTGTTTATAAAGTAGGAGTAGTATTGTTTCTTATCTCACCCCACAACGCAATATGGATATGGAGGTTTAGCTATACAACAATTTGAAGAATTTTTTTTTTAAGATCGATCGAGATGGCTAAATATTGACATTTTAATTAAGTAGGAGAAGCCTACAATATATACACGCTTCTTATTTGGTTGTCTATCATATGCATCCGAAGAATGTCGTGATTCATAGAGATAATGTTCTGAATCATGTTGTTGAAAAGTTACGATTTTAGTATAAAAATTACGAGACGCACCAAAATAGTACGATCCTATTGGAAATGTTACGAATTTTATTGCTGAAAGGTTACGGGTTTTAGAACAAAAGTTATGAAACAACAAAATATTATGAATAAACGATCCAATAAGTGCATATGCTACACACTTTTAAGGAATGTTGTATATTGTAGACTTTCTCTTTTGATTATTGTGTATTGAATTACTCTTAAAATTGATTTGCTTAAATGTAGGAGTAATTGGTTTATTTTGAAAATTTAGGTAAATATGTTAGATTTTTTATATTTTGGCATTGCTTATTAGGGTTTTTTTTTTCTTATTACTGTTGAAGTGTTTTTTTGAAGGTGTCACTACTAAAATTAATTCTTAGCTTTGCCACCACGAGCCATACCCACCCAAACCACACTACACACTCGCTTCTGACGGATGATCTCTGCAAAACTTTGATTTCCGTTCTTATTAAACTCAAACTCAGTGTACGTTATGCCGATTACTCATCATTTGGTGTACACCAAATATACATCAAGGTTGTGCAATTGCGATTGTGGTTAAAGGGTTTTTAATACTCCTATATTAAGTCATCAAATAAAGATCGAGATGACCTAATCAAATAAAGAGATGACCTAACCGAGATGACGTGATCACTGTTAGGCCCCAATTTGTGGTAATTATCAGGTGGGTAGCAGTAACGGATTCTCTCCGTAGTCCCGCCTGGAAATACAGACAGGAACCCGTCCCATAGGGACAGCACACGTTATACACGTGATAAAGAACGGTATCGTTTTGTTGTGTGTAAAGATAATGATAGAAGTCCGTGTTTCCCGTACTTGGATCTAGAGATGTTGAATAGGCCGTGCCATAATTCCCGTGCCTAGCTAGCATGCTTTGTATCATGTCGTGTCATGCCGGGCTCATTTATTAATCGGGCTGGGCCGATTCCCATACCCGTGCAAAATCCAGCCTTGTAAAGCTAAAAAATTTCTTAAAAAATTGCCATTAATTTTTTTTAAATTGATATTTATGACTGAAAATTAACACATTTAATTCAAAAAAGTACAAAACATTGCATTGATAATTAAACTATGTAATACAATGAATGTAATTATAAATAAGAAATGCATCACTATAGTTTGAATACATCCAAACTAGATTGGCACTTACTCAACTATCAATCATATGCATTCCTCAAGATAAAAATAAATACAAAAAATACAAAATAAGCGAAGAAGGCAGAAGACCTTTTACGTTGAGGTGATCGAGGATTCGAGATACTCCTATGAAGGAAGGAGGGATTTTCCTGTGATTAGTGAATCTGTGAAGATAACGCCACACATAGAGATAACCGTATATATAATAATAGTGCATGACAGTTGGTGTTGTGTTTGAATTATTGTGTTCATAGCATTTTTGTAACTTTTATTGAACGGGTCATGACTCATGTGTGAGAACCATGTTACAATGGCCTAAATTATTCATTTTCTGATGTTTCTTACTAGTAGTATTTTTTATGGAAAAAAAAAACCACTTTTGTGCCCTTATACATGTCTGTGCCGTGCCTAACCGTGCCCGTGTTGTGCCCCGTGCCTAACTGTGCCCGTGCTTCACCGAGCCCGTGTCGTGCCCCGTCCCTAACTGTACTTGTTCCATGGGCTCCAAAACGATGGCAGCCCACCTTCGTGTTCGTGTCAGGCCCATACCATGCCAGGTCGTGCCGATGCTAAATGTGTCGTGCCTGTGCCGTGCTTGTGCCGACGCGGCCCATTCGACACCTCTATGTTTAACATGTGCTTTTCTGCAAGGGTATGCATTGTGATTTTAAAATAGGGGTATGAAGTGTGATTTCATCTAAATCGAAGGGATGTATGTGTAATTTACCCATATTAAATACTCTATGTTAGAGTGAGTGAGACACTTCTGAGAGTGGTTATCACTTGAACGCGGTTTTCCTCCTGTCGCAATAGCAGGTCTTTCTTAAACCTAGGGCACATGGCAACCATTCATTGGTCCAAGTCCATTTCTTCTTAAAATCCCAATTTACTCTGCCTAGCTTCTACCTAATAGAAGTTAACATTTCTACCTAACGGAAATTAATCTTTTTCACCGTTAACTCCAACAATCCAAGGTCCTGTTTTTTTAGGAAAGCCCCTCCATGATAAGGAAATTAGAATCCCATTATCCTAGGAATAGATTACCTCATACACCTAGTATTATGGATTCTAGCGTAAGTAAAGAAATCAATTTAAGTTGGGTCTCTAAAACAAAACTCTAATAATTTTTAGCACTAGATCGACTGAATCACTTTGAAGGGAAAACTGCGTAGTATGTTACTGAATGGGTCATGACTCATGTGTGAGAAGCATGTTACAATGGCCTAAATTATTCAATTTTTGATGTATCTTACTAGTAGTATTTTTTTATGGAAAAAAAAACTACTTTTGTGCCCTTATACATGTCTGTGCCGTGTCCCGTGCCTAATTGTGCCCGTGTTGTGCCTCGTGCCTAACTGTGCACGTGCTTCACCGTGCCTGTGTCGTGCCCCGTGTCTAATCGTGCCCGTGTCGTGCCCCATGCATAACTGTACTTGTGCCATGGGCTCCAAAACGATGGCCCAATCTAGCCCACCTTCGTGTTCGTGTCGTGTGGGGCCCATACCATGCCGGGTCATGCCGATGCTAAACGTGTTGTGCCTATGCCGTGGTTGTCCCGATGCGGCCCATTCGACACCTCTAGATTTAACATGTGCTTTTCTGCAAGGGATTTTAAAAGATGGGTATGAAGTGTGATTTCATCGGAATCGAAGGGATGTTTGTGGAATTTACCCATATTAAATACTCCATGTGAGAGTGAGTGAGACACTTCTGAGAGTGGTTATCAATTGAACGCGGTTTTCCTCTTGTCGCAATAGCACGACTTTCTTAAACCGTGGACGCATGACAATCATTCGTTGGCCCAAGTCTATTTCTTCTTAAAATCCCAATTTATTCTGCCTAGCTTCTACCCAACAGAAGTTTACCTTTCTGCTACCTAATGGAAATTAATATTTTTCACCGTTAACTCCAACAATCCAAGGTCCTATTTTTTAAGGAAAGCTCCTCCGTGATAAGGAAATTAGAATCCCATTATCCTAGGAATAGATTACCTCATACACCTAGTACGGAGTATTATGGATTCTAGCTTAAGTAAAGATATCAATTTAAGCAGGGTCAAAAAAAAAGAAAAGAAATCAATTTAAGCTAGGTCTCTAAAACTAAACTCTAATCATAATAGCACTAGATCGACCGAATCACTTTGAAGGGAAAACTGCGTAGTTACTTTTGCTATTGTTTATCAAGGAATAAATTATAAGGTCAGACAATCTTTCTTTGTTTTCATTCAAGTTTTCAATTTGATTGCTAAACAGATTATATTGGAAGGGATGAAACAATGGGTTCTTTTGCTAGTTAATTAATTAATTATCATAAAAACCAAGTAAGAACTCATGATACCAAAAAAAAAATTAAAAAACTGCTACCAGAAGTATGCGCATACAGGCTGTTTTTTTTTTTTTTTCCTCGGCAAACGAAACTTTTTATAAAACTCGAATGGGGTACAACGAGGGAAACATCGAAAGCACACAATGCTTATAAGGTTAAACAAAGAAGAACAAAACAAACATCCAACAGAGAGTTGGATGGAACCACTCCTCAGACATACACTACACTTCACCTTTCTAATTCCATCAAGGAAGCCCTTAAAATCCTCCACCATGTATACCTTAATATCGAACTTCACCTTAATCCACATCGCAACTCTGGTTTTTATTAGCTCACCTACTTGCCCTATTTCTGTCAAAACATTATTGAACACAAAGTCATTCCTCACCAATCACAAGACTTTTTTTTTTGTGCTAAGCAAAAAGAATTTATTAATCTTTATAAAGGATTACAAAGATTAAAAGGATCAAGGGCACACTGGCAGAAGACACCCGAGACCTAAAAGAAGGCAAGACGCCAACTGAACACCAAAGAATCCACATCCACAGAACCTCAACAGCCAAAACCCAAAAGAGCCTCACCCTTATACCTAAACCCCCATCCACAACAAGCCGAAAAGCCAAACAAAAAAGAAATAGCCAAAACTAAACCAAAATAACAGCCAAAACCAAACCACATAGCCACTAAGGAAAATCAAAATAAGCCAAACACCTCAAACCCGCCCAATCTTGAGTTAATCTTGAGTTCAAAAAGCCATAGAGAGAGAGAGGCCTCTTCCTCAAAAGCATCGACCTCCGATATATCCTCTTCCTCAGAATTATCTAGAGCACGAAGCCTTTCTTTTAATTCTTCATCTTGCATTTCAACAAATCTCTTCAGATTATAATTCCTCCCTCCTTTAATTTCAATACCCAAAGACTTACCAACATCCAACATTTTACGAGCTTCCTTAAAGAACACAGAGGAATAAGGTTTCTTCTTCTTATTATGCTTCAATTTATCGAACTTAGCCTCAATCTCCGCAAGATGCTTTTTCTTTTTAATTTTCCTCTCAGATCTTCTCACTCCCCTTCTCATTTTGAGGATAGCATCGGAGGATGATCTAATGCCGGGAATGTTTTTCCCAACATTAGATTTTTGCCTAGGTATCTCTTCAACTACTTCTACTCCCTCGCTAGAAATAACATAATCCTCACTATGAGAGGCCTCTCTTCTTTGACGATACTCCTCAAAAGACTGAGTGATACTCCTCTCAATGGTGTTGCTCCAACCATTGAGAGGAATACCATAACAGCATAGCCAAACAAATCTTTCGATGCAATCTGCTTGTCCCTCCCATGATTTGATTTCAGAGAACCACCTTTGTAAGCAATTAACATGCTAAAGTTATTTGAATACGGTTCTTTTTCTTTCGAAATTTTTTTTTTCCCCAAAACACTGCATGCAAACTTTGGGGGTGAGAGAGAATCGTGCATATAGAAAGACCCAAACCCTTCATTTATGAAAATTTATTCCAAAGAATTCTCCATTCTGGTATGTCGATACTCGATACTCTTCCAGAATTCTCCGGGATACTAGCATTAGGGTTGGACGAATTTCATTGGATTTTTCCAGTTCCTTTTTTTTTTTTTAAATGGAGGTTCTAAATATTCTTTTTGCTTTGTTGAGATTCTTGAGAAGATATGGAACAGAGAGAAACTGAAATTTTCTAAACGAAACGGAAGATTGGTACATTGGGATTTTATGGAGAAAAAGACTTGAGCCAATAAACAATTAATTCCCATGAGTCCTAGGTTCACGGAATTCCTGCTACTGGTGCTGGAGGAAAATCATCTGAACGTGTTTCACGTGGTGTCAATCTCTAAGAAAAGTTGTTTTGTTCATAATTTGTTTACCAAGTTTTATAATTTTGAGAGTTGTACTGTTTCTTATCTCACCCCACAATTTGATGAAAATATCTTTCTAATTGGATTGAGATTGCTGAATATTGACATTTTAATTAAGGAAGGCTACAAGCGGACATGCTATGAATCATATTGTTAAAAAGTTACGATTTTAGTATAAAAGTTACGAGATGCACCAAGATGTTATGATCCTATTAAAAATGTTACGAATCCTAAAAGGTTACGAATTCTACTACTGAAAAGTTACCATTTTTTAGTATATAAGTTACGAGATGCACCAAAGTGCTATAAATCATAGTGAAAAGCTTGAGCCTTAGACGAGGCTCAAGCTATTTGGGCAGTAAATAAGATCATGGGCCTTCGTTGCATTGGTGACGAGAAGGATGTTGTTCGAATAATCGTGATTATGGAAGCCGAAGATGAGGAAAGGGCAAAGGGTCATGCTTCTCAACACATTGATTGACTGTGTTGTTTGATTTGTTAGATTTTGGGTGTGGTGTTTTCTTTTTGGGATCTTTGGATGTATCTTTTTAGGGTGTTGTTTTTTGGTCTTAGGCGTCAAGTGTCCATTTGGGATTGGTGTTGCTCTGTCATTATTGGCTTCTTGCCAACTTTGGTTTGTTATTCTCTCCCTTTGGGTCCTTCTTGGCATATGATTGCTGGAGCTTGTTGTTTCCCCTTGTGGATTTTTCTCTTTCTCCAGCTTGATGCTGCTTAGGGTCCGTTTAATCTTTGTAATTTGTTTTCAAAGATTAATAAATTTTTTTGCCTTTCAAAAAAAACATAGTGAAAATAGTACGAATCATATTGCTGAAAGGTTACGAGTTCTAGAACAAAAATTACGAAACACAAAAAAATATTATGAATGAACCATCCAATAAGTGCATATATGTTGTGATACACACTTTTTAAGGGATTAGAATTGTAGACTTTCCCTTTTAAATATTGTGTATTGAATTACCTTAGAATTTGATCCAATAGTTTACGATGTTTTTTTTGTTGTGTGGAAGTGTTTTTAAAGGTGTGATCACCACTAAAGTTATGATATTCTTAGCTATGCCACTGCCATCCATACGTACTCCAGGCCAAACCAAACTACACGGTTGCCTTCAACAGATGATCTCTGTGAAACTTTGATTTCTGCCCTTATTAAACTCAAATTTGGTGTTGTGGCGATTACTCATCGGAATTGCAATATGAATGAACTATGGATACACCGTTTGGTGTACACCAAATTTACTTCAGTCTGCAGCATGTTTGGGAGCCCACACTCTTTTTTATCGTTTGTCCTATTGTGATTGTGGCTGGAGAGTATTCCGTAAAGCCTTGTTCAACTAAGTTCTTTGGAACTTTTTCTTGTTTAGTCCTAATTATTATTATTATTATTTTGTATTTATTAGTTTTGCACCTAACTTAATTTCGTGAATTATTGATTCGTCTCATAAAGATGAATTGGAAAAGTAAAAAATCATGGCTTTTACTCACATATTTTTGAAAATATTCAAGATAAAGCCCAAGAAGTTTTATTTTAGGACTTTTTCTTGGATATTTTTAAAAATATTTGTGTAAAATTAAAAAAAAAAAAAACTTTTTCGATTTCTTTCTTTAAGACGAATTAATAATCCAAAAAATTTGACACGAAACTAAGAAATGCAAATTTATTTGAATTAAGACAAACAAGAAAAAACCACAATAAATTAGTGGAGAAAGCCAGAAAAAGTTTAGTGGAACAAACAAGGCAATATTTGTCAATCAAATAAAGAGATGACGTGAATGTGTAAATGTGTATTAAAGGATATACAAAAATACTTAGAAAGACATTTTTTCTTCGTCTTCTTGTGTGCTTATTGTCAGCCCAGTGGGCTGACAATAGAAAGACCGTTCTTTCAAATAGAGAATGAATGAGACACATAAGGGAAGAATTTGTAACCCATCTCTTTTTTCTTCCGTTTTTTTCTCCGGAGAATCTCGGAGGGACTCATTGTCCTTTTTGAAGATTTGGTCTCCAAAATGAAAATATTGTCTCCATATTTGAAGACCCAAATGTAAATTGAGAGACCAAATCCTTATAAAAGACGATATAGCCATATAGGTCCCTCTCAAATTCTTTCAAAAAGTAAATAAAGTGGAAAAAAAGAGAGGATAAATTATAATACTTCTCCTCAATATGTCTCTTTCTTTTTCTTTTCTTTTTTTGAATAGGTGTTTAAACAAATTTTTTTTTTTTGAACAGGTGTTTAAACAGATGGAATCGAATTAGTCGGTGTTTTTCCGTACGTACCTGGGTCTATAAATAGAATGAACGGACCTCTGATTGAGCATAAGCAAAGATGGCTTTGGCTCTGCCTCCGCCTCTAACTCTCACGTATGTTCGAAATGGCTGGAACGGCCAATTTCATGTTTACAATCCGGACGACCCTTCCGTGAATTTTACGATAGATAGTGGTCACGTTCATACCGGAAAATCGCTGTTGCTGACCAGTAAGACGATGTTCGAGTTCAGAGGTACTTCTCCCGATGAGCGTGTGTACCCTTCTTATCAACTCATGTTTTCATTAGTCGATAATAGAAATTCTGGTTTAGAGATCATCTGGTCCGGAGGTGATCCTCGTAAAGACACGATACCTGTCTCCGGTCCTTCTGCTGTGCTCCTGACAATAGACAGCAAAATGACTGGTTTGCTTGGGGTAATCCTTGATGATGGTAAAATCGGAGGTAAGGAGATGACCTGGAAAAATTATGGTACTACTACTACTAGTAGTAGTACTACTTCTACTACTACTAGTACTACTACTACTACTACTGATGATGATAATAATAATAATAATATTAATAATATTAATATTAATATTTCATTTGATGTTAAGGGTTGTTTGGACAAAAAGGCCAATAAGCCAATGAGCCAAATAAGCAAATGGCTTTTCCTCCAAAAATTAGTCAATAAGCCAGGCTTTTTCGCCAAAAATAAGCAAATAAGCCAGGCTTAACTTTTTGTCCAAACAACCCCTAAATAATGCATCTCTAATTAAGATGTATCTGCATGCAGAAATAAGCTTATATATATATATATATATATGATGATGATGATGATGATGAAATAATGTCTTACAGTATCGAAGTTCATTCATACTGTTCGAGTTGTAATATACTTGTCGTACTAGTTTGTTACTTTGTTTCCCTTTAATTTGTTGTGTGTAGGACTCTCAAGGATATTCCCTTGGTCCATGTTTTCTGCTGGTTTGTGTTCCTCAATAAAATTACTAAATATATATTTAAGAGTTTAATTTGATCTTTGGTCATGAATAGTAGTAGTACTACCATGTAAGAAAGAAAAGTCAATGTTTGGCTATGTACTACCAACGCGGACACCAACACTACGACACGCGAATTTTAAGAAAATGGAAGACACGACACATTAAGGGGTGTGCATGTAGTACTATCATATGAAGAAAAAGTAAAAATAAATAAAACAATTAAGGTTCTAAATATCGATCGATCGTAAATATGCAATACCACATATACGTTAAATTATAACCGTAATCATATTTATCATTCATAAGAGAATTTCAACTAAAAACATTTGATCACTTGTGCGCATTTCTAACCAATAAACTATCATCCGTCATACTAAAACCATTTGATCATTTGTGCACCTTTCCCTATATTTTAATCTGTACTTTTTTTTTAATCAATGCAGACTTGTTTTTCATGTGTCCGAGAATGTCTGGAGCATCTTTTAAAGTATCTCCGGAGTGTCCAAATGAAAAACAATGATAAAATATAAAACACTTTTTTGAATATGAGTGTCGTACACATGTCCGGAGAGTTTCGGTATCCGACAAGTATTTGACACCGGTACGTATGTAACCTCTGACAAAGTGTCTGTGCCACTTAGATGTTTGGCATAATAAAGAGACGACCTAATCCATGACATTTGAAAGTCATTCAGAAATTTTGGATTCATGAAGGCTGAATAAATCTTCACGTGTTCAGTTTTATTGTACATTATTCCAATTTTTTTACCTTTTTTTTCTTCTATTCTAGCCTCTCAAGAAAGACAATGATGAAGTAAGCTAGCAATGTCTTTAAAACATTAAAATACATATGTTATTTTCACTAAGGGTTCGGGAAGAGAAAATTTTATCTTTAATTGCAGTTTAATTTCATATGCTACTGTAAATTATTATTATTTTTTGGTCATATAATCATCTTTCCCATATTTTAGCCTCTCAGTAAAAATCATGCAATAAGCTAGAGATGACGTATGAAAATCATCTTCATTTTTTAACGTTCAAAATGTATGCTATTTTCATTATTTGTTATTTCCACTAAGGTTTAGAGAGAAAATTAGTGCAAAATGACTGTACGATTATAGACCTAAAAACCTCCCACTATTCCCATTGTAACTTCTGTGGTTTTGCGTCATCAGCTTAATACTCTCACGAGAAAATTTTATTTCACCCGTGAACTTTCACCCAGATGTCTCATAAGTAAATATACTTCAATTTTATTTTAATTAAACACCTCAACTTACGAAACCCTCAAAATTAGGCACCCGCTATCTAAATCCGTCCAATTTCTTATGAAAACTGTTAAACACACACGCACACGCACTCTCTCTCTGACCTTATTCTACTTACTTTTAGTACTTTTTGAACTTATTCAAAAAAAAATTCGCGTTTGTTAGTTTTGCTCTAAACTTTTGTGACTTTTTGATTCATCTCAACGAGATGAATCAGAAAAGTAAAAAATATATATATTTTTACCCAAATATTTTAAAAAATAATCACTTTTTTTAGCAAAAAATTTGGGTGCAAATAAGGTAGTTGACATGGCAGCCGTGCAACGAATTTAAAAACAAAAAGGAAAATAAAAATGAAAAAACTGTTTCAATCCGAACCGTCAGTTGCTAAAAGCTAGGTTTGCTAGATAATATATATGCTTGTCGGATTCATTCGACATGAGCCATAGTACACCACAATTGAACACAAATATTTGCAGTTATAATAGAGAATTTGACACAATTCTCAAGTTGCCATCCATCCAATACACAACTCCACAATTAGTCAGAAAAAATAAGAAATCAAATTGTACTCATACACAAGCCAGATTCATTCTGAATATGATGACTCACACTGCACTAAAGTAGAACTATTATAACATTGAGCGCGGTTACAACGAAAATAAACCAGCACAATTTAATCTCTTAATCAAGTAGCCATGCACCCAATACCATACCATTAGGAAACACAAGAAACAAGCCACTACAAACAATCCCAACCATCAAAGGAAACCCTTCCATAACCTCATCCATCTCCTTCTCATGACCCAAGAACAAGCAACCCGTGACCCGGGGTCCGAAAACGCTATGGCCAAGAACACCAGGGCCGACATACTGGCGTGGACGAAATCTGAAAGCCCGAGCCTGTACCTTTCCTCTTTGGGCACTTGCACTTCGATGCCGGGCTTTAACACAGCCAGCCCGTTGGGCATGACGAACCCGTAGTAGACCCCCCGTCCGGCCTGTGGAAGCTGTCCGTGAAGTGGAAGCAGAAGCAGGAGAGCGCGCACAGGGAGAGCAGGGCCGCGATCATGAGGGTGGTGACGTGGGTGCACGCGCCGCCACCACGGTAAGACGGTGGGGACGAGGGTCTCGGAAGTGAGGAGGGTGCCGGTGGGGAGGAAGTTGGCGAGGAGTGAGGTCTTGGAGAGGGTCTTCTGGACGCTCTTGGCCACCACGGCGCGGCGTTTCCGGCCGCCGTCTGCCGTGGCGGCGGCGGCGAGTTCCTCGTTTGGCGGGGTGGCGCTGTAGATTTTTATTCCGATGTCTCCTTCGGTTTGCTCCATTTTTGGTGGTTTAATTTTTTGCAAAGGGAGTATGAATTAAGTTTGGTGGATTTTTTTTGATTGGGCTGTGTTTATTTATACGGTTGATGATTTGAATTTGAAGTGGCAGTTATTAGCGGGTAATTACCGTACAGTTAACGGTGACTTGACTCACTTGCATTGTGCACATCATGCTTGTGCTATTCGTTTCCCAGCTATCTTGCTCGTAGTTTTTGTTTTTTGTTTTTTTTTTTTATCAACATAACATTTCATTCAAAAGCCCGAAGGCGAAGATTACATCTCAATAAGGAGGAATGAACCAAAACTACCAAAATATAAGACACGAGCTTCCATACATAGCACTTAGGCTACAAAATTTTGTTTGATCCTTGTTGGGGAATTTGCAAAATTTTCCCCACAACGTCAATTTCGAGTTCCAATCCAAATGAGTTGAGAATCTTTTAGTTGAGTATCTCCGAGAACAAGCTAGGCGTATTGATGGTAGAAGTTCTTCAATCTTCAGTGCCAAACAACAATAAAATCCATCTTTCTTATATATACTATATATATTCCTTTTCCTTTGAAACAATGTGGATGAAATATCATGCTTCCTTATGGGTGGGAATCACTCGACGAAATGTCTGTTGAAATTAATACCTTATTGTCTTTTTTATTTTACTTGGACCAAAGTTTATGTTTGTGTTTGGGCTTATTTTATTTTTGTGATGGGCTAGCTTATTTTGTTTTGGTATTGGACTCATTTAGTTGGTTACCCAAGTTTTATGTGTAAGGTACCATGTGTGTGGGAAAAAATTTCAGTGCCGGATTGGTATCATGTGGTGCCTACTCAATGCATCCGAACCATTCATTGCGTTTTTGGATGGCTAGGATTTGAAGAGAGAAAAGTGTTGGGGTGAGAGGAGAGAGAGAGAGTATAAATATGAGCCGTCTAAAAGTGTATTGGACGGTCTGGATGTGCCGAATCCCAAACGCCCATAACGGGACTCGAACCCTGGCCTCCCACTTGGGAATCCAGGACCAGGAGATGCCAACTTGACTAGATCCAAATGTGGGAGGACCAGAGAAGCCAACTGGGTTAGACCCAAATGTGGGCATATGTAGTAATAATAGAGGGGGCAAATGGGCGGATTTGAACTGGTTTGGTTGGTTGAAATAGGTTGTGAACAAAATTCTAATGCCCAGCCAATCACGTGGCACCACCTTACCAGAACAATAAGTCTAGATACACTACATCCAACCACTACACACCATATACTACATTTTTTGTAGGGCCCATCCCGGGTCCCAAAAAAATACATAAAAATGTTCATAAATTTTAAAATAATATATTATGGAGCCCTGTAAAAAATCAGCTCCAACAAATATTAGTAAGTATTATTTCTTGATTCGTAGGGGCGAAATTGTGCAGTTGAGCAGTTTCGGCTCTATAAATCAAGAAATAATACTTACCGATATCTGTTGGAGCTGATTTTTTATTGAGCCCAATAAAATATTATTCTAAAATTTATGGTCATTTTTCTATATTTTTTTGGAACTCGGGATGAGCCTCACAAAAAATGTAATAGATAGTATAGTGGATGAATGATAGTGTATATAGAATAGGAAAGAAACTTCTGCAATATTGCTGAGTATTTAATACAATTGGAATTTCGGTGCTCTATTTAGATCTAGAAAATAAGGGCTTGGGCAAGGGCCCTATTGTCCAATGTCCATTGATCCAATCCGCGGCGGGAGTGTTAAAATGGTAATTGGGAGTGAAAACGAAGGGCTGACAGGATGACCCAATGCCATGCAAATGGGTCCAAATCCATGAACGCCAACAGATAGAGCACCGAAATTCCAATTGTATTAAATGCTCAGCATTATTGCAGAAGTTTCTTTCCAATTCTTTTCTCTCTTTTTTTCGATAAGCAAAATTTTTTTTATTCACCGAATTCAAAAAATTTAGAGATTAAAAGGACAAGGGCACAAGAAAATTACAATTATTTATGCTGTGTTCGGATGAATTTATGAGAAATTTTTTATGAGAGTAATGATTGAAAGTAGGGGTAATGAGTGGAGAGAGATAGAAAGAGAAATGAAAATAATGATTGGAGATAAGGGTAATGACTAATGAGTGGATAATAATGATTGGAAGTATAGATAATGAGTATTTTTTGAGTTGAAATATTTTTTTTCAAGAAGGGAAATGAACAAGGCATTAATCTCCTTAGGTACCCGAGACCTAAGCGCCGGTCAAAGACCAAAAAACCCTAAAACAGCCCCAAACCTGAAATGCTTGTTATTCTCGTTTAATGGGATCTCAATCATTTTACATGTGAAAACGTTGGATAAAAATGCTTTGCATTAATTGGACCACCCGCACGGCATTTAAAAAAAATGTTAGGTGTACAATCATCCAAACACAACACCAAACATAACCCCTCAAATACACATGGGTTCCACATGTTAAATGAGTGTGAGAGTCTCATGTATATATGAGGAGTTGTGTTTGATGTTGTGTTCGAATAATTATGCACCTAGCATATATATCTCTGGCATTTAATTGATAGATTTTTAAGTTCCGCCCCAAGCTTGGTGTAGGCAAGTGTGATCAAAATGATACAACCACAAATACATTTTGCACAAATTGATGTACAAATACGATTTGGTGTACACCACATTAGCGTGTGTACCATTTTGATGTATACCACAAGTAATATGAAATACCTTCTGCTTGGGAGATCTCCTTTCAAAATTTTCACCGTTTCGTCATCTGTAATTTTTTCATCTTGAGTGATTTTTTATCAAATTCTTTTACTTATTCTTTACTTTTTGATATACATAGCGTACTTCTATTAAAAATTAAAAAAAGTTTGTTAAATAGTTAAAAAAATAATACGCAAACCCATTAAATTTTTTGTATCTCAAAACAAACAATCAAACAAAGATACATGTTTCATTGCTCTCCAAAGAGCAAGTCTTCTCAAAATCTCACTCAAGGGGTGCTGAGTTGAAACCCAATTCTAACTAAGGATTCATAAGGTTCCAGATATAAATGATCGGAGTAGTTCTGATTGTTTAAAACATTTTAAAAGCATTCTAGTAAAAAAAAATCAGCTCATACTAGTAAATTTTTGATCGATTCTAAGCCCAATTTGTTGACTGGAAATTGAGCGTAAAATTGATCAAGCTCTTACTAGTATCCGACGTAGTTGATTTTTTTTACAGGAATGCTTAAAAAATATTTAAAAGAAATTAAGCAACTCCGATCATTTGTGTGGAACCCTTAAGTGGGTCCCATAGAATGCTATGAACCTTTAGTGTACACCAAATGGAATACCCAAGCAGGGCTCCGCTCATTGGCACTATGGTGCATATCAGGGATGGCGCCTTTTATCATGCTCTTCTGCGAGGGTATGCACTAATATGCAATGTGATTTTAGAAGAGGGGTATGAAGTGTGATTTCATTTGAATCGAAGGGGTGTTTGTGGATTTTGCCCTCTTGAATACTCTATCTGTGAGGGTGAGTGAGACACTTCCAAGTGCTTATCAAGTGACCCCTACCCCAGTAGCAGGAATTTCTCCAACCTAGGACACATGTCCCTTTCTCCTTAAAATTCCAATTTACTCTGCCTAGCTTCTAACCCTTCTACCTAACGGAAATTAATCATTTTCACCGTTAACTCCAACAACCAAGGTTTTGTTTTTTTTTGGGAAAGCTCCTCCAACCTATCATTATGATTCTAGCGTAAGTAGAGAAATCAATTTAAGCTCGGTCTCTAAAACTAAACCCTAATCATTATAGTAGTAGATCGACCGGATCACTCTGAACAAAAAACTTTGTAGTTACGCTTGCTATTGTTTATCAAGGAATAAATCATAAGGTCTGACAATCTTTCTTTGTTTTGATTCAAGATTTCCATTAGATTGCCTACAAGATTATAAAGGAAGGGATGAAACAATGGGTTCTTTATATGCTAAGTTATATGCTACCAGAAGTATGCGCATACAGGTTTGTTATATGCTAAAGTTATTTGAATAACGGTTCTTTTTTCTTTCCAAATTACTATTTGGATTCATTTTCTTTTTCCAGAACATTGCATACAAACTTTGGGGGTGAGAGAGAATCGTGCATATGGAAAGAGCCAAACCCTTCATTATGAAAATTTATTCTAAAATTTATTCTAAAGATTTCTCCATTTTGGCATGTTGATACGCTTCCAGAATTCTCCGGGATACTAACGTTAGGGTTGGATGAATTCCATTAGATTTTCCCCTTATTTTTTTTTTTTTGAACAGAGGTTTTCTCCATTCTTATTCTTTTTGCTTTGTTGGGAAGATATGGAAGAGAGAGAAACTGAAATTTCCTAAAAACAAGAGATCATTGGTAGCATTTAACATTAGATTTAAGGAGTTAACGGTGGAATATAGGTTAACTTCCGTTAGGAGGAAGCTACGCAAAGTACAAGTAATTGTTTTGGCTCAATAAGTTAAGTGGCTTAATTTTTTTTTTGTCTATATTCAAATTTTTTTTTACAATTGTTTGTTTTGTATCAAATTTTTATGACTTATTGATTATTCTCACAGAGAAGAATCAAAAAAGTAAAAAATTAGGATCGAAACTCATAATTTTTAGAATAAAAACACAAATAAGCCAAAAAGACAGAATTTTTGACTTATTTTTGTCTTTATTCAAAAATTATGAGTTCTGATTATAAGTTTTTACACTTTTTCGATTCCTCTCGATGAGACAAATGAATAAGTCACAAAAGTTTGATGCAAAATTAAAAAAATAATTTTTTTTTAAAATAAAGACAAAAAAAAATGTCATTTTAACTTATTGAGCCAAAACAAGATTTGGGATTTTAAGAAGAAAGGGTTATGGGCCAATGAACGGTTCCCATGAGTCCTAGGCTGATGGAATTCTTGCTACTGGGGCAGGAGGAAAACCGCGTTTCACGTGGTGTCGTGGGGAATACCGTTGCGAGTAGTATTGTTTACAAAGTAGGAGTAGTATTGTTTCTTCTCTCACCCCACAACGCAATATGGATATGGAGGCTTAGCTATACAACAATTTGAAGAAAAAATATTTCTAATCGGATCGACCAAGATGGCTAAATATTGACATTTTAAGTAGGGCCGGAAAGGCTACAATACACGCTTCTTATTTGATTGTTTATCATATGCATCCCAAGAATGTCAAGATTCATAGAGAAAATGTTATGAATCATGCATGTTGCTGAAAAGTTACGATTTTAATATCAAAATTACGAGACGCACCAAAATAGTACGATCCTATTGGAAATGTTACGAATTTTATTGCTGAAAGGTTACGGATTTTAGACTAAAAGTTATGAAACAACAAAATATTATGAATGAACCATCAAATAAGTGCATATGCTACACACTTTTAAGGAATATTGTGTATTGTAGACTTTTCCTTTTGATTATTGTGTATTGAATTACCCTTTTAATTGATTTGCTTAAATGTAGGAGTAATTGGTTTGTTTTGAAAATTTAGGTAAATATGTTAGATTTTTTATATTTTGGCATTGCTTATTTGGGTTTTTTTTTTCTTATTACTATTGAAGTGTTTTTTGAAGGTGTCGATCACTACTAAAATTTATTCTTAGCTTCGCCACAGCCATACCCACCCAAACCACACTACACACTTGCCTTCGATGGATGATCTCTGCGAAACTTTGATTTCTGTCCTTATTAAACTCAAACTCAGTATTGTGCCGATTGCTTATCATTTGGTGTACACCAAATATACATCAAGGTTTGACATGTGTGGGGGCCCACACTCTTTTTTATTTTTTGTGCAATTGCGATTGTGGTTGAACGGTATTCAATACTCCTATATTCAGTCATCAAATAAAGAGATGACCTAACCGAGATGATGTGATCCCCGTTAGGCCCTAATGAGTGGTAATTATCAGGTGGGTAGCAGTATTGAATTCTCTCCGTACTCCCGCCTGGAAATAAAGACAGGACCCCGTCCCAACCGTCCCATAGGGACAGCACACATTATACATGTGATAAAGAACGGTATCGTTTTGTTGTGTGTAAAGATAATGATCGAAGTCGGTGTTTTCCGTACTTGGATCTAGAGATGTCGAATAGGTCGTGCCGTAATTCCCGGCCGTGCCTAACTAGCATGCTTTGTGTCGTGTCGTGCTGTGCCGTGCCGAACTCATTTAATAATCGGGCCGGGCCGATTCCCATACCCGTGTACAATCGAGCCTTGTAAAGCTAAAAAATTACTTCTTAAAAAATTGCCATTGCTTTTTTTAAATTGATAATTATGACTGAAAAACCCTAAAACACCCCCAAACCTGAAATGCTTGTTGTTCTCGTTTAATGGGATCTCAATCATTTTACTTGTACGTGAAAACGTTGGATAAAAATGCTTTGCATTAATTGGACCACCCGTATGGCATTTAAAAAAAATGTTAGGTGTACAACCATCCAAACACAACACCAAACATAACCCCTCAAATACACATGGGTTCCACGTGTTAAATGAGTGTGAGACCCATATATATATGAGGAGTTGTGTTTGATGTTGTGTTCGAATAATTATGCACCTAGCATATCTCTGGCATTTAATTGATAGATTTTTAAGTTCCGCCCCAAGCTTGGTGTAGGCGAGTGTGATCAAAATGATACAACCACAAATACATTTTGCACAAATTGATGTACAAATACCTTTTGGTGTATACCACAAGTAATATGAAATACCTTTTGTTTGGGTCTCCTTTCAAAAATTCTCTCCAAAATTTTCACTGTTTCGTCATCTGTAATTTTTTCATCTTGAGTGATTTTTTATCAAATTCTTTTACTTATTCTTTACTTTTTGATATACATAGCGTACTTCTATTAAAAATTAAAAAAAAAGTTTGTTAAATAGTTTAAAAAATAGTACGCAAACCCATTAAATTTTTTGTATCTCAAAACAAACAATCAAACAAAGATACATGTTTCATTGCTCTCCAAATAGCAACTCTTCTCAAAATCTCACTCAAGAGGTGCTGAGTTGAAACCCAATTCTAACTAAGGATTCTTAAGGTTCCAGATAAAAATGATCGAAGTTGTTCTGATTGTTTAAAACATTTTTAAAGCATTCTAGTAAAAAAAATCAGCTCTATTAGATACTAGTAAATTTTTGATCGATTCTAAGCCCAATTTGTTGACTGGAAATTGAGCGTAAAATCGATCAAGGTCTTACCAGTATCCGACGTAGTTGATTTTTTTACAGGAATGCTTAAAAAATATTTAAAAGAAATTAAGCAACTCTGATCATTTGTGTGGAACCCTTAAGTGGGTCCCATAGAATGCTATGAACCTTTAGTGTACACCAAATGGAATACCCAAGCAGGGCTCCGCTCATTTGCACTATGGTGCATATCAGGGATGGCGCCTTTTATCATGCTCTTCTGCGAGGGTATGCACTAATATGCAATGTGATTTTAGAAGAGGGGTATGAAGTGTGATTTCATTTGAATCGAAGGGGTGTTTGTGGATTTTGCCCTCTTGAATACTCTATCTGTGAGGGTGAGTGAGACACTTCCAAGTGCTTATCAAGTGACCCCTACCCCAGTAGCAGGAATTTCTCCAACCTAGGACACATGTCCCTTTCTCCTTAAAATTCCAATTTACTCTGCCTAGCTTCTAACCCTTCTACGTAACGGAAATTAATCATTTTCACCGTTAACTCCAACAACCAAGGTTTTGGTTTCTTTTGGGAAAGCTCCTCCAACCTAGTATTATGATTCTAGCGTAAGTAGAGAAATCAATTTAAGCTCGGTCTCTAAAACTAAACCCTAATCATAATAGTAGTAGATCGACCGGATCACTCTGAACAAAAAACCTTTGTAGTTACGCTTGCTATTGTTTATCAAGGAATAAATCGTAAGGTCTGACAATCTTTCTTTGTTTTGATTCAAGTTTTCCATTAGATTGCCAACAAGATTATAAAGGAAGGGATGAAACAATGGGTTCTTTTTCTTTTTTTTTTGCTCGGCAAATGAATTTTTTTTTATTAAACTCGAAAGGGTACATCGAGTAAAAGGGAAGGGAGAACCAGAAAGTTCACCACGACCCCAAGGAAAAACAAAATTGTAGCAAAATTACATCAAAAAATACACCCAAGGGTACACCTAAATCGTGAGCCTTCTAATACCATCAAGATTCCTTTTAAAATCTTCCACCGTGTACACCTTAACATCGAATTTGGCTTTGATCCACAAGGCTGCCCTTGTTTTGATTAAATCAACCAATTGGCGGGGATCAGCAACTTTGTTGTTGAAGATAACATCATTTCTTGCAATCCAAATAGACCACAAAGTAGCGTAAAAACAACACTCCCAAAAAAATTTCTCCAGATTTTTGAACCGGAAGGAAAACCACCAAGAGGATAATCCCAGCAGATTCGTAGGAATCACCCAATCAATGTTCCACCACTCTGCCATCTTCAACCAAATTTGGCTAGAAAACGGGCATGTTATCAATAGATGCTCTGGCGTTTCTTCTTCCTGAAGGCAAAATGGGCATGCCAAACCTTGTTCATCCATTCCCAAAATAATATTCCTGATGTTCAAGACCGACCTCGTCGCAATTCTGTTTTGACACGCCATCCATACGAAAATCTCAACCTTCGGAGGACTAAGATTTCTCCACAAAGATTGAAGTCCGGTATTGGGAGTAAAAGCAAAAGCCTCCCATAAATCATACACAGATTTAACTGAGAACAAATTATTTGAGTTGCCAATCCAAAACATAGTATCCATTTTTGACGAATCCAGGACCACATTCTGTAATCTCTCGCGTAATTCAATAGATTGAGCTCTTTCCCGCTGAAAAATTTCCCTCCGAAAGGTCAGATTCCAGTCCCCATTTGCGTCATTATTGATCATATTACTGTAGACACCCCAATTTGGCCTAACGATTATTTCAAGTCCCACCTTGGGACAATCCCGATGATGAAATGGATACAATGATTGCTGATTGCTTCCTTGAAGACCTTAGGACTTTCGGTAAGAACTTTGAGCCACTTAGAGGACCCAATTCAAAGCCATACAGCCTTTCAGACAGAAATATAGAAGCCTAGGGGAATCCATCTGTCAGCCGTGACATCGATCCCACAGCCCCAAAATCATTTCCTCACCCGAGCAACCTGTTGCTAGCAAAATCTCCCTGAGAGATCAATATCTCGGCCGCAAGATCAATCCTTCGGCCGAGACATCCATTCCTCGGCCGTGATATCCTTTCCTCGGCCGCAAGATCGACCTTTTTCCAGACTCTGGAACGTGTTCTGTCAGACGTTTGATCCGATTGCACTACCTTCCCGATGCGTTCGGGCTACGTTAGAGGATTGCCATGGAGAGTTAGAGTCAGACTCTAACTCCAATTTTTATCGTGCATTGCGATTGGCCGGGGTGAGTCATCCCTATGTCTATATAAAGGAGCCTTCAGGCTCCGAAATTGATATACCTTCACACTCTTTCAAGCCTCGAAACTCTGCACAAATACTCCCTCAAACCCACTCTTCAAAAGCCCTAACCTCCCGAAGGCAGCCGTCAATCCGGCGATCAAACCCCGAAATTCAAACCCTAACCCTAGGGTTTTCAATCAAGCAATCAGTCAATCACGCCTAATCCAAAGCAATCAAGCAACTGACGGATCAAGGTGGTGAGGCCCAATGGCCTCTGGTTTGTCTTATTTACTGTCTATTTTTACTAATCGTAGCGTTTTGATTACCCGTTAATCTTTCTGTCTGGTGTGAGGAAGAACACCGACCGGGGCTTCGATCCCTCGGCCGGTACATCAAACCAGGAGGATCGATCCCTCGGCCGTGACATCCATTCACCGGCCGCGGGATCCATCTCCCTGGGACATTTTGTATGCTTTTTTGCTTTCTGATGCATGCTTCATTTATCGCACTGGCTCACTTTGCTTACTGTTTAAAGGAATAAATAAACAGACTATATGTTGGAATTAAACAAAGCATCTACACGTCTTATGTTGAATGATTATGGGCCAGTCTCACGACTGGGCAAAGAGGGGTGCCTAACACCTTCCCCTTATTGTACTTTTGGCTCCCGTATCCAGAATCTCTATCTGTTTTCCTAGTTTTAACAAACTAGGTGGCGACTCTGTTTTGATGATAACCGCTATCATGTGGCGATGTTCCTAGCCATGGGAATGTCCATGATTTTGGTTTATGAAGCAAGCAACCAATCGAGCAAACAAACGTGATCAATCTGTATGGCGATGCCCCGTTTGGGAGGTGTCTACAATTACACACTAGTTGCTCTTGTTGTGTAGATGCCATGTACAGTCTTGGATATTCCTCTTGCAGTGTTTGATCCCCCAACCATTTGTGCTTCCAGAACAACGTTTTATCCCCTGCATAAACTTGAATTCTGAAGTTTGCCTGAATTATGATCCCCACCTCATCTTCCGAATTTCCAATTGCACAGATATCTTTCCAAATAACAGATGCAGGGCCTGAGGACGGTAATTTGGGGAGCCAGTCTTGGTGTGATAATCCATACTTCTTACAGACCACTTTAGCCCACAAAGAGTCCTTTTCTCTACTGAATCGCCACCACCACTTTGCTAAAAGAGCATGATTTTGTTCGATCAATCTTTTCACCCCCAACCCTCCATACTCTTTGTTATTGCTTCCCATTTCACCAAGTGAAGTTTTTTCTTATCTATAGAATCCCCCCAAAAAAACTGCATTTGTAATCTTTCAATTTTCCTTGCAACAGAAATTGGCATTTTAAAGATAGACATGAAGTAGATAGGAAGATTATTAGTATTGGAATTAATAAGAGTCAATTTACCGCCAGAGGAGATAAATCTTCGATCTTTTCCAAATTGCCAATCTTTTCTCCACTCTATCTATCACAGGTTGCCAAGTTTGAATTTTCTTAGGATTCGCACCTAATGGGAGACCAAGGTAATTCAAAGGAAGAGACCCCACTCGACACCCCATCACTTGAGCTAATATTTCCACCTCCTGAACTTGACATTTAACCCCACATAACACACTCTTTGAGAAATTAATTTTCAAACCAGACATGAGTTGAAAAATTCTGAGAATCCTTTTCAAAGCTACCATTTCCTCCAGCTTATTTTGGCAAAAAATAAGTGTGTCATCCGCAAATTGGAGATGAGAAATAACCTCCCCATTTGCTCCTACCTTGACTCCATTAATTAAACCAACTGATCGAGCTCTTTCCAGCAAAATGTTTAAGGCTTCCACGACCAAATTGAATAGGAATGGGGATAATGGGTCACCTTGTCGAAGACCTTTATAAGTTTTTGCTTGACGATTTCCTAGACCTAAAATAATGGGTTGCCCCAAGCGTAGGGCGGAGACCGACGTAGCATAATATCCGGTAAGTCCGGAGTCGAATCCACAGAGACAGTGATGTATGCTGACTACAAACTCGGGTTGTTACTTATTTAAACTAGCTCTTAGGTAGCCACCCCTTGTTGGTTTGATTGAGAGATTAACTAAAACAAAGAAATTGATTATATTATTCAGATAATTAAAAGGAGGTACGGTCGTAGGGTTCATAGCACTCATAACCAGTCCGGATTAGCCTGCTCCATTCAATGTTCTTAAAAACTTTTAACTTCAGTTTAGAAAAGATACCCCGAAAGATGCGAACCTTTATGGTCGCCGTATACCCATGCGCATCGAAGAATGAGTTTTAGACCCCCATTCCCCCGTTCACATGGGCTCCGGCGATGCCTCGGGTTCGTCTAACGAATGTTCTTATTAACCTAAAATTACTTTTTCCATTATTTAAAAGCAGGAGCAGTACCCGAACTGATCACGGCGTGCTAATCACCCCGCAACCCTACCTATAAGACTACTCACTCATTATTACGAAAGAAAGAAAAGAAACCCTAGTTTGCATCATGCTTCTATTACGGGAAAAAGAGAATAAACGAAAAATACCAAATAATTGAATACCAATAAACAACTTTAATTAAGAACGAAAACTGAAACGAATTACCGGAAGATGTGTTCTTGAACAAAACTTGAAAACATCAAAGGAAATAGCTCTAGAAAGAAAGAACGGGAAAAAGAAAGCTGCTACGTAAAAGTGCGAACCCTAAAAACGGAGTTTAGAGGGGTATTTATACAAACCCCACAAATTCGGAAATAAATAGAAAAAGGAAACAAAACGACGAAACAAAAAATATCCCACTGTGGAACTCGGTATCGATACATGAAATGGGAGTATCGATACCCTTTTGTCTGTTCAATGCTTGGACCACTTTTGCACCTAATTGTATCGATACATTAAATTCTAGTATCGATACCATGCGTGCCTTTTCAAAAATGCTTCTCACGGCTGAGAGAAACCCTTTTTTTATTTTTCCTTTTGTTCCAGACCACTTCAACATTTTTCATGGCCCACCATTTTGTCATCAACTAATAAAATATTGGGCCTAGTCAATGGAATTGCAAATCATTTGCCTCAGTGGTGCCCGTGGATCAATTAGTAAACTCTTGACTCCATATGACCTTCCATTCGAATTAAGTTGTTCACGGGCTTCACTTTGACACCAATTTTAACTTCGCGCTTTGGCATCCCGGCAACGTACGAACCGGTCTCGAGGCCACTCATTCTAATCTTGGCGCTAAATCCGCCTTATTATCTACAATAATATCAAAAACACAAAACACGGGAAAGCACAGCATCAAGTAGTAAATAGAATAAAACGCGCCTCTAATGCGCTAATTTGCCCTACTTAGGCGCTCATATCCAAGATATCACGCGCCTATCACACCCCCCAACTTGAGCGTTGCTAGTCCCTAGTAACGAACGAACAGAAAAATAACAAAAGAAAGACTAACAAGACACAAACGGGGATACAGAGGTTATGCATGCAGTACAATAAAAAGGCGAGACAAAAGATTTTCGCCTCCTCACTTACCTGCAACTCAAACACTTGCATGCTTTGGCAAAAAAAATGAACAATATTAGCGCCGAAACACATGCAGAGATAAATGCCCCCACAAAGGTAACAATGCCACACTCACTCACCGGAACACTCAACATCCCATAAAAAGCGCTTGGCGAATTACGTGGGACCGAAACAAAGGCCACCACGTGCCAATCAAAGACAACGCTTACAAAGAATAAAACACAATATATACAATCACGATTCCACAAAACGAGTAACATAAATATAAAACATGCATGAACGAGAGTTTAATAACGTGCACAAGATCTACTAAGGACTTAATTAGGCTTATAATGACCGCGGTTCCGAACAAAAGGGAAACTGCAAAATTAGGCGACGGCCTATAGTAACGCAAGGTAAACTACCCAGACTGGCCGCCACCTTCCCCTTAACTACCCGATATGCACCCATTGGTGCCAACCAAACCAAATCCAAACGATAAAACAAAATAACAATCACGAAGGTTATTACAGACCCACATGAAATAACATAAAATAAAAAATTCCACCGACACTAACGACTCAAAATATCACATAAAATAACACCGCCACATGGAACGACACAAAAACACCACCACCACCCTAGCTTCATGCATCACGGAAGTCCAAAATCAATCTGAACTTCTCTCGGCAAAGTCGTCGCTGACCTCTAAGTCCAGAAACTGAGGCGGCTGATACAGAGCTGAGAATTGCCCTATAACATGATCATACAATCATTTATTTTGATGTGCCAACAGGTGCTGATTCCTCCCAACTTGCCTCAATTCCCTTTTATTCTGCGTTTTCTTTTTCTTTTCTTTTCTTTTCTTTTTTTTTTATGACTTAGCTTTAAGGCTTGAAGGTTGGATTTGGTTTCAAAACATGACACCCCTCAAGACTTCTTCACTTTCACTTCTGACGACAACGATGCTCCAAATCTAATCAACAAGACACCCATGATGCACAAAGCTAGACCCCCCAACTACAATCCAACCCATACACCGGTTTCCTAGGCTAGACTCAGGAACTAACTCGAACTGGTTAAAGATTGGTCAATGGGACTTGTATGTGGTCTAATCATGCAAAAATGCCTTGTCTCATCCCCTATGCACGTTACCAACTCTCACAAATGCATGCAAAATATCTAGCTACTCAATTGTGAAACAAAAGCCTACTATTTTTTGCAAATGCGAGAAAAGGAAAACAAAGAATATGGGAATATTTATCAGGATGCACTATTAACTACGTGGGGACACATACTCAACGTCATCGACGGCACAAACATGTTCACAAAGGGTGCCAAATATATGCATGTATTTGAATTAAACAGGCATAATAATTCAGCTAATTCTAACATGCTCGCCTAATCATACAATCAAGCATAACAAACGTATCCCCGAAAAATAAAAAAAAATGAAAAAATTACCCTAGCAACGCACAAAAACTTGTACAAAGTACACCCTCCCCCCAACTAGAAACATGCTATGTCCCCAGAGCATGGAGACACAGCAAAAGAAAGCACAAGGGAGAAGAAATGGACCTACGGGTGGCAGCCAACCACCATGACCTCGGCCGATATTCGAGGAATTTCCTGTTTCCGGCCCCACGCAAGCCACCAAATCCTGCAAAAAACATTAATACTGCCCGGTCGTGGTATCCGGGCTCCCAAAACAAAAAATAAAAAGAAGAAAACTCCACCAAATCTTCACGCGATTAACGTGTCATACTTTTCTCCCCATCCCTCGCCGGTGGGCAAGGAATGGGTGGCTATACAAGACCATGATGCTTTTTTTTTTTTGCTTTTTCCAATTTCCATTTTTTTTTTCTTTTTGAAATGAGAGAAGAAAAACAACTAAACAAAAGACAAGAAATAATGAACAATAAAATAATAGACAATGATACATAGATTGTGCCAAAAACAATAGAACTTAGTAAAATTCAATGTCACCGACACAAAATTGCCCTTACTAACCGGAGCTGGGCACACGATCCTTATTTTAATAGCGGCGTGTGAAGCTATAAAATCCAAGTCAATGATGGGTACCCCTATCGCTAGGGGCCGGGTCCACTTCTCAGTGAAGAGAGTGGTACGCAAAAGCTACCCGTCGGAACGTAGCCCAACGGCTACACAACAGGGTCATCCGAATAAACAGGATCGACCGACACCTCTTCTGGGTCACCTATATCATCCCGGATCGACTAACACCTCAACAGGGTCAACCAACACCACAACAGGGTCATACGGCTGAACCAACGACGGGAGAGCTGTAGACAATGGGGCACCCAGCGGCTCAAGAACTGAGTCCCAAGCGGCGCCACACATATCCTCTATTGCAAATACCTCCATCAAACTCCCTAATTCTGGAGAATCTAATAATGATGCCTCCTTGGCTATCTCCGGAAGATCTTTATATAAAATATTATCGACATGCTCCTGTACCAGCGTGTTGATCAAACTCACCTCATACACTTCCTCATCATCCTTGACTCGGCTATCCACATTAAACACTTTCACCTCCATTTTCAAGTCCCCAAACGATAATTGGACTTGTCCAGTTTTGCAATTCATGACAGCACTGGAGGTGGCTAGAAAAGGATGGCCAAGAATGATAGGAGTCTTCTCAAAGACCTCCGGTATTGGGCAAGTATCCAGTACAATGAAATCAACTGGAAACGGAAACTCGCCCACTTGAATTAAAACATCTTCCACCACCCCCTTTGGAATTCTCACACTCCGGTCAGCCAACTGTAGCATAACCGGTGTGGCTCTCAAATCGCCTAAGCCAAGCTTCAAGTACACTGAATAAGGGAGCAAGTTGACACTCGCCCCTAAATCCAGCAAAGCCTTATCAAATTTCTGGCCTGCAATTGCTATAGGGATGGTGGGACAACCGGGGTCCTTACGCTTTATCGGAATATCAGCCTGGAGGATGGAGCTCACTTGCTCCGTCAGGAGCACTTTGTCCTGACTCTTAGTCCTTCGTTTAGAAGTGCACAGATCCTTCAAAACCTTCGCAAACTGAGGAATGGCATCAATGGCTTCCATCAAAGAGATAGGAAACTGAACTTTCTTGAATAATTCAAGCATCTGGAAGTTCACATTGGCCTTAGGTTTCGCCACCAAGCGATTGGGATATGGAGCAAAGGGTGGCGATGGAGTCGTGGGGGCTGCAGGGGCAGGCACCGCCACTTCAGGTGACTCCGACTCATTCTCTTCCTCAGGAACACTTCCCAAGTCTGGGATGACTGCTGGTGCAGCTACCGGCATCGGGGGTGGAACCGATTTCTGCTTTGGAGGAATATCCTTGTCGATCACCTTCCCACTTCTGAGAGTGGTGATCGCATTAGCCTCTTCCAGCCTGGGGTTCAAATTACTTGGGCCAGAAGGATTGCCTACAAAATGATTACCGACGGCATTGACTTGAGGTTAAGAAGGAAACCTTCCCTTCTCATGCTGGACTTGTCCAACTGCCGCCGTCAACTGGGTCAATTGGGTCCTAATGTCACCAACTACCTGCTTGGTCTGCTCAGTAAAGCTAATTTGAGACTGCATGAGAGCCTTCATCATCTCATCAGTCTGCTTATCCCGCGGGGGATGGTGAATGCCAGGGGGTGGTCCAAAAGATGAAGGACCAAACCCCTGCTGCTGCTGAGGTGGGTAATGGACCTGGGTCATTTGGCCTTGAGGAGGCCGAAACTGCTGGACTGACTGCTGAGGTGGTGCCTGGGTATGCACTGGGGCTTTTTGATCCCTCCAACCCAGAAGTGGGTTTTGGGCCCACCCTGGATTGTAGGTATTAGAATACGAGTCCCAACGTTGATTAATCGCGTTCACCTCTGCCTGATTGCTCTGGTATGCCTGATTGCTCTGGTATGCCTAATTGCTTTGGTAGGCTTCTTTCACTATAAGAAAAGCGGGGCAAGCGGTAACAAGATGCCCCGGACACTCACACAAAGCGCACACTTCCTCAACTCTCATCTCATTCACCTGATGGACTTGCTTAAGTTTCAAGTCCTCTAACTGTTTGGCCATCTTGTCCAGCTGAGACTGGACATTGTGCTCTCTTACACTCGAAGGAAACATGCCGGACCCACTGGGTCCCTGTGCAGCCATGGCCCTATCACCGAGGTCGGAAGGTTCCCAACTTCGGTGTTTCTTGGCCAACTCGTCAAGGAAGTCCCACGCATCATCTGGGGACTTGTCGAGGAAATCCGCCTCTTTACAGAGGTACTCAATATGTTGGACCGTAGCAATATTCAAGCCCAAATAGAAAAATGACACCAACTGGTGTTTCACGAACCCATGATGCGGCAAGGACAACAGCAAGTCCTTGAACCGCTCCCAGCAGTACCTTAGAAACGACTCGCCCTCTTTCTGCTTATATGACTGGATTTGGCGAGTCAGGTACTTCGACTTACTTTCCGAGAAATATTTCTAGTAAAATATATCTCGGACAGCAGCCCACGTCCTAAGAGACTGGGCTTTTTGCATACGCAGCCACTTATCCGCATTATCCCTAAGTGAAGAGGGAAAAAGCTTAAGGCAAGCATTCTCCCACTGGGCAGTGGTGGCAAGGGTGCACACCAACTGCTTGAAGCAATGAATATGATAATACAGATCCTCATTCTCCTTCCCGTAGAAAAGGGGAAGGGCATTATGTGTACCTGGCTTAATGGTGAAAGCGTTACGTGCTTCCACTGTCTCAATTGGCAGAACTATTGGACCGAGAGGAGTGGTCCTCTCAAGATGCATGTGTGCACGCATCGACATCGGTGGATCTGCCATTTGTGGCTCGATTACTAAATTAACAAAGAGGCCACCGATATAGAAAGACTCACCACAAAAAAATTCTTCCTCCACGGTTACTTTCGGTACCCTCTCAACGACTAAAATAAAAATAAAATCTAACGACCCGAATTCTTAACACACGTTACCGTCCCCGGCAACGGCGCCAAAAATGCTTGACGATTTCCTAGACCTAAAATAATGGGTTGCCCCAAGCGTAGGGCGGAGACCGACGTAGCATAATATCCGGTAAGTCCGGAGTCGAATCCACAGAGACAGTGATGTGTGCTGACTAAAAACTTGGGTTGTTACTTATTTAAACTGGCTCTTAAGTAGCCACCCCTTGTTGGTTTGATTGAGAGATTAACTAAAACAAAGAAATTGATTATATTATTCAGATAATTAAAAGGAGGTACGATCGTAGGGTTCATAGCACTCATAACCAGTCCGGATTAGCCTGCTCCATTCAATGTTCTTAAAAACTTTTAACTTTAGTTTAGAAAAGATACCCCGAAAGATGCGAACCTTTATGGTCGCCGTATACCCATGCGCAGCGAAGAATGAGTTTTAGACCCCCATTCCCCCGTTCACATGGGCTCCGGCGATGCCTCGGGTTCGTTTAACGAATGTTCTTATTAACCTAAAATTACTTTTTCCATTATTTAAAAGCAAAAGCAGTACCCGAACTGATCACGGCGTGCTAATCACCCCGCGACCCTACCTATAAGACTACTCACTCATTATTACGAAAGAAAGAAAAGAAACCCTAGTTTGCATCATGCTTCTATTACGGGAAAAAGAGAATAAACGAAAAATACCAACTAATTGAATACCAATAAACAACTTTAATTAAGAACGAAAACTGAAACGAATTACCGGAAGATGTGTTCTTGAACAAAACTTGAAAACATCAAAGGAAATAGCTCTAGAAAGAAAGAACGGGAAAAAGAAAGCTGCTACGTAAAAGTGCGAACCCTAAAAACGGAGTTTAGAGGGGTATTTATACAAACCCCACAAATTCGGAAATAAATAGAAAAAGGAAACAAAACGACGAAACAAAAAATATCCCGCTGTGGAACTCGGTATCGATACATGAAATGGGAGTATCGATACCCTTTTGTCTGTTCAATGCTTGGACCACTTTTGCACCTAATTGTATCGATACATTAAATTCTAGTATCGATACCGTGCGTGCCTTTTCAAAAATGCTTCTCACGGCTGAGAGAAACCCTTTTTTTATTTTTCCTTTTGTTCCAGCCCACTTCAACCTTTTTCATGGCCCACCATTTTGTCATCAACTAATAAAATATTGGGCCTAGTCAATGGAATTGCAAATCATTTGCCTCAGTGGTGCCCGTGGATCAATTAGTAAACTCTTGACTCCATATGACCTTCCATTCGAATAAAGTTGTTCACGGGCTTCACTTTGACACCAATTTTAACTTCGCGCTTTGGCATCCCGGCAACGTACGAACCGGCCTCGAGGCCACTCATTCCAATCTTGGCGCTAAATCCGCCTTATTATCTACAATAATATCAAAAACACAAAACACGGGAAAGCACAGCATCAAGTAGTAAATAGAATAAAACGCGCTTCTAATGCGCTAATTCGCCCTACTTAGGCGCTCATATCCAAGATATCACGCGCCTATCAGTTTTAAACTCTTTTGTAGGAGATCCATTGATCAAAATTGCCATCGACACAGTCGAAATACATTCCTTTACCCATTGACACCACTTATATATTCCCACACCCCACCTTTGTGAGCATATCAATTAGAAATCCCCAATTCACACAGTCGTAGGCCCTTTCAAAATCAAGTTTTAGTAGAAGACCACCATGAGATTTATTCTTCCAATAATCAATGACTTCATTAGTTATTAATACACCATCAAGAATCTGTTTTCCCCCAATAAACGCAGCCTGAGTTTCCCCAATTACCTTATGAAGAACTTTTCTTAATCTATTAGCTAAGACTTTAGATAGGAGCTTATACACCCAACCAACCATACTGATTGGTCTAAACTCTTTAAAAGCAGTTGGTCCATCAATCTTTGGAATTAATGCTACAAAAGTTGAGTTAATACCTGAGACAAGCTTGGCATTCACATGGAATTCTGCAAAAAACTTCAAGATGAGATCTTTCATAAAGTTCCACCCCTTCTTGACAAAGGAGAAATTAAATCCATCCGGGCCAGGAGCTTTGAAGTTATTACAATCCTTGACTACATTCATAATTTCTTCAGCTTCAAAAGGAAGTTCCAATTCTTGAGCTTCTCCACTGGAAAGGACTCTAGGGAAGATTCCCCCTAAAGTACCTCTGCCAACTCTCTCTTCGTGAAAATTATTGCTAAAGAATTCCAAAGCTGCACCTTTGATTTCAATCGGATCTTCCAATAATCTACCATTGAACCTTATAGAACCCACCAAATTTCTCTTGTATCTACTATTAGCCACAATTTGAAAAAATTTAGTGTTTTTGTCACCAAGCTTCAACCAGTTCACTCTTGACTTCTGTCTCCAAATCGATTCCACCATTCTGTCCAGTTTCCAAAATTCAGATTTGGACTTACTCCTGAGATCTTTTTCCTCATTGTTTAGCTGTCTATCTTCTGCCAAAAGATCCAGCTTATGTATTTATATGCTAAAGTTATATGCTACCAGAAGTATGCGCATACATGCAGGTTTGTTATATGCTAAAGTTATTTGAATAACGGTTCTTTTTTCTTTCGAAATTACTATTTGGATTCATTTTCTTTTTCCAGAACATTGCATGCAAACTTTGGGGGTGAGAGAGAATCGTGCATATGGAAAGAGCCAAACCCTTCATTATGAAAATTTATTCTAAAGATTTCTCCATTTTGGCATGTTGATACGCTTCCAGAATTCTCCGGGATACTAGCGTTAATTAGGGTTGGATGAATTCCATTAGATTTTCCCCTTTTTTTTTTTTTTTTGAACAGAGGTTTTCTCCATTCTTATTCTTTTTGCTTTGTTGAGAAGATATGAAAGAGAGAGAAACTGAAATTTCCTAAAAACAAGAGATCATTGGTATCATTTAACATTAGATTTAAGGAGTTAACGGTGGAATATAGGTTAACTTCCGTTAGGAGGAAGCTACGCAAAGTACAAGTAATTGTTTTGGCTCAATAAGTTAAGTGGCTTATTTTTTTGGTCTATATTCAATTTTTTTTTTACAATTGTTTGTTTTGTGTTAAATTTTTATGACTTATTGATTATTCTCACAGAGAAGAATCAAAAAAATAAAAAATTAGGATCGAAACTCATAATTTTTAGAATAAAAACACAGCCACTGCTTTTGCAATTGGAAAGAAAGCAACGGGAAATGACTTGAAAGTTGAAATCATAAAATATTGAAATCAAAGGCATTTTTCTTACGATCTCAGTAGAAAAAGACTAAAAGAATTAAAGAAAGGGAAGCTGCAACTTGCAAGTTGCGAGATGGAAATAGTCAAGTTGTATATTAAATTGAATTTTAATTGCACAAACGAAAAATTGGTGAGACCCCACCTTGTTCACTAGAAAAATCTAGTTTTCCCAAATCCCTTCTATTTAGTGGCAATCATTCTACCACCACACTCAACTACACACCCAATCACATACCCACACTCATAATTACAGGTGAATATGGACCGGATTGATTCGGTTTACGGATTATAAATTTAGAGAACCAAACCAATTCACAAAAGGTATAGAACCAAATCAATCCAAACCATTAGACTACGGTTCGGTTTCGAACCACGGTTTACTTGAAACTAATATATCATCTTCGTAAAATATTTAAAGTACTCAAAATTGCGGAGATAAACTAAGAATTAGTTTCCATTTATAGAAATATAGGACAATTTAGGAATTAATTGAGTCGTAGAATTACTACTCACTGAATGGAGCATTACGTTATACCATGTGCTTTTTGTGTACCAAAATTATAGAAATGAGTTGTGATATACAAAAGTTTATGCCAAATAATTTTTGTAGTAAATGAATATTGAATAGAGCGGTGGATTGTATAGATTATTAATTCAGGAAATTAATTGACTATAACTCCCATGTGTATATCTAAATTAAATGAGTAATACACGGTTCGGATCGGTTTGAAACTAAAACCATTAACGTAAATTCACAGACCAAACCATTTAACGAGGTTTCTAATTTTTTTAAACTGAAACCAAATCACACTGCAAAAAAAACCAAACAAAATCATTCGGTTTGGATTGGTTTGGACTGGATTCGCGGTTTAATGAATTTTTCGCTCACCCCTACTCATAATAGGAGTGGAGCCCGCACACACTACACACTCAATGTGTGTGGGACCCACCTTTATTGTGAGTATGAGTGTGTATTTGGATGTGGTGTTAAAATTATTGATTTAGTGACGTAGTCAGAATTTTGGTTAAGTGGGGACACTTGATCCTTATATTAATTAGTACTAACATTGTGAAAGCACTCAAGTAGTCAGTTTAATTTATAAATCTTATTCCAATATCCCTTGTACTTAGAGGCGTAGCAGAATTTTAGTTAAGTGGAGACACTTAATCCTTATATTAGTAACATTTTAGTTAAGTGGACACATTGTCGGACAATTTTTCCACCATCTCTCCTAAAATCAATTCGTGCTAGAAAGAGTTTCAATTAAGTCTTTTATGGCATTTGACATCACACTTGCAAGTCTGTTTTTATAGCAGCCGCAGAGAGTGACATTGTGTAATCAAATTCATGAGGGCACTCCGGGTTTATCAATCCCTCTCTCAAGATGAAGCTCTCACGACTCGAAACCATGACCTCCTGGCTCTGATACCAATTGAAAAAATCTAGCTTGTCTAGGTTTATAGATTTGCTATGTTTTGATTTTCTTCGATAATCAATTACCCCCAATAGATATCTTGACCAATCACATAAACAGAAAAAAATAATCGAAGAACACATGGGTTTACGTGGAAAATCCTAAACGAAAAAAAACTATGGGAATGAATCGTGCACTATAATTAAACAATGTGTGATTACAAGTAGTCTTACTCAGTGTTTGTGTATCCTTACCAAGAATCCTAAGACCTACTTGTCAAATCTACATTCATCACACCTCAGAATTATTACTACATCTTGAATTCTCAAGTCTTCCAAATAAATTATTACTACATCTTGAATTCTCAAGTCTTCCAAATAAATTGCCTTTCGAACTCTACGAAAGGACCTAACTTTTAGAGATTGATAATTGTCCTACTCCTCTATAAGAAGAAAGACTTTGGGGCAATTTTTCGCTTGCCAATTTTTCCAATTTGGACGATTTTCACCCTCTATTTGGATGCTTTTGTTCTTGGGATGTTGGGGCAATTGGTCATTTTAGTTGTGCCATTTAGTGGGGTACGTGGCACTAGGAGTTGGACAGGTGGATTTTAACCCCCCTATTTGGACAATTTTGTTCTTGGATGTTTGGCAACTGGTTATTTTACTTGTGCCATTTAGTGGGTACGTGGCGCTAGGAGTTGGACAGGTGGATTTCAGTGGAGTGGTTTAGATCAGAAGAGAAAAGAGAGAGAGGCTTACTTAGAGTCTATTGTTCATGCAACTTTGTCAACTGCTGCTTCTCGGATGTTCGGCGTTTGGTCTCCTTGGTGTTTTGTTCTTTGTTCGTTTGATTCTGAGGTTGCTTTGGTGTCTCTGTAGCTGTTGCCGTTGGTAGGAGCCAGGAGGTAATGGTCGTGGTTCTGAGCTGGTTTGTGTCGTTTGGGTTCTATGATTTTTAATTTTGTAGTGTCTATGTTTGATTTCTGTTTGTAGAGTTATTTAGGGCAGCTGATTTGTAGATTTGTATTTGACAGATTTTTTTGGTATTGAGGGCAGTTATTTTTGATTTTCCATTTGTTTTTTGTGTTCTATTCGTGTGCCATGTATGTACAGTTATATCTATATATGTGTGTTTTTGGGTAAGATTAGTATTGATGAATGTGGAGTAAATAGTAATATGGAGCTATTATTAATATAGTTAGGCAAATGGACGTAATTTACATATATCTTGATTTCTGTGTGCCATAGCTTAGTCTTTATAGTTTATGTTTTGTAGATTTGCATTTGACCATTTTTTCGGTTATTGAGGGCAGCTATTTTCCATTTTCCATTTCTTTTTTGTATTTTGTTCATGATGCATGTGTTCTATATCATTTGATTTGCTGTATATCTTCATTTCTGAGTGCCATAGCTTAGTCTACATAGTTTATATGTTCTGGAAATTCAATGAGTTGTTAATCCTTAGTTTTGTCATCCAGTAATATGGTTGTGCGCGTTCCATTTCGTCGGTGGGTGCATGTGAAGCATCGGAATTCTCAAACTCCACATGGAGGGTTTTATTGCCTTCTCCCTATTCAAGGCCGAAGGGTGATTGTTGCGGTCACGAGGTATCAACGTCCTGGACACCTGGAGTATAAAGCATTTAGTGTTTTTGTGCGCGAGTAGAGAGAGATATTGGGTTTGGATGAGAATTTGGTATGGGATGTACGCGATGATTTAGTTAATGCATATAACTTTTGTTGTCACCAACTACATTCATAATATTAGGAATAAACAGAAAAAGATCTCCACAACGGGCATGATGGACGTGCTTTGCACGTCGGCCAGCATCTAGTTGATGTAGAAAATCCCTAGAAGATGATATTTTAGCACAAGGTGTCCATAGACCTTCAATAATCTTCAAAAGACAAACCTTAGCCGCCACAAAGTGTTTTTGTATGAAATATATGAGTTCTAGGGCTAAAACGGAGCTAGTCACGTTTTTTGACATAATGGGGCAATATATATACGGTTGTCAGAGCATCCGCAGTGGAATAAGCAAAAGTGAATAATCAAAACATGCCACATCAGATTTTGATTATCCATTTAGAGGTTGCTAAAGTTAGTAATGTCAAGTCTCACATTGGTTATTTTTTGTTCATAATCAAAACCGATGGGACCATTGCTTCCTTCCCTTAGTTTTCTCCAAACTTTTCCCCTTCATTTCACGTAATTCTTTTGAAAAACTAGTTTATGTTAAAAACAGTTTTTATTTAAAACAAATATTTGTTCTTGAAAAAAAACAGTTTATTAATCAGTTTATAGAAGAAAAAAATAGTTTAAGTTAAAAACAGTTGGATAAAAAATAGTTTATGAAAACAAATGTGTAAAAAAACAATTTTGTGTAAATATAATTTTTTTTATAAAAAAATTGAAGAAAACAGTTTTTATAAAAAAAAATTTAAAAAAAGTTCATATAAAGACAGTTTTTTTTTAATAGAAAAAGTTCCTGAATAGTAAGAATAGTTTTTTATAATTATTTTTTGAAAACATTGTTGTGAGAGAGAAGATTTTTGTGTAATGATGGGTGTACTTGATTGAGAAAATGTGGGGATCACTAAATTTGATTATTGGCAAAAGGTTGGTAGTTTTGATTATTCAAAAGCTAAAATTTGATGAGTTGCTAAGATGTTGTTAAGTTTGGTTATTCCAATGTGAGTACTTTTTTGAGCAAACAATGCTAACTTTAACAACCTTTTGTTTTGCTTATTCTACTATGCATGCTCTCACCACGCAATTAAAAAAAATCAGACTTTTGCTTGAGCGAAATTATTTTGCTTGAGCAAAAATCTCTGCTTCCAAATACTTCTTCACTCATTTCCAATAACACTTGACTGAACGCTACCACACTCAAAAGCAAAAATAATACACCCATTTGGATATTTCTTTCCACAACCTAGCACAGACATTCTAAAAATAAATTAAATAAATGTACAACACGATAAATGGGGAATACATGCAAATGTGAGTTTTGGTCATGAATATGCCAACCAAACGGAAGCTCGGCCTATGGAGCATACAAACATTCAAAGCGAAAGACATAGCAAAAATCAATTGTGATCCAAAGATGTATAGGAGTTCATAACAAAATAAGCATGGTAGGGATATACTATACAGGCGAGTTTTTTGAATAACAAAAATTATCAGATATTAGAACATAGGTGTAAGGGTTCGAATAATCGGGACCTTGACTGTGGTATCTGGTTAGGTTCCTTCCTCCGCTGCTCCGCTCGTCCGTCGCCTGACCTGCAACAAGTCACTAGGGCTTTGGTTGCCCAGTGACCCTCCGACGATCAAGTTAGATCTCAGGGAAGGTGTTTTAGGTCTAGGGTTAGGATAGTATTGCGTACCTCTCTCAGGTGTGTATCACTTTGTATTTATAGACCTAGGTTTCCTTGATCTTCATGCTAGCGCGTGGGGGGTACGCTCGGGTAACCGCCTCGGGTGACGTCACATATGACGAGGGGGGCGAGGTGGTTACGGAGCACATGGGACAGATCCCAATGATTGTGCCAGCTGCATGGGGAGCATAATCCCCATAGGTCCCACTCACGGAAACCGTTACCGCCTGGAAGCTTCTGGAAGCAGAGGAGCATGCAGTGAACCGAGGCTCCGAAGTAGTTAACAGCCGTAGCCCGGGCATCTATCGAGGTTCATCCCGAAGAGAGCTAGTCAGGAGGCCTCGGCCCGTACCCTAACCGCTGGTTCAGGGTCCGTGGCTCGGTTACCGAGCCGATAACCGAGGGCCCTACAATAGCCCCTCAACTTCCTGAGTACCATTCCGGTCTTCGGGGAGTTGACTCCTCTGACGGACTAGCGAAACCGGGCTTTTAACGGACGAAAAACTCTGGAAAAGAACCGAGCGTCCTTCATGAGAACCGAATCGTCAACTCCTGCCCTAGGAGCCACGTGTCAGTCATCGCCGAAATGAGTGACATCATGCGCCGCCTCGGCACGTGAGATGTCAGTTGATTGGTACGAAACGTCCTCTCAGGGCACGTGTCGAAGCGCGAATGGCTTGGTACGCCGCGCATCTGACTTCGGTTCAGAACCCCGACTGCTGACCGTCTGATGAAGACACGTGTCGGAGATCCAACGGTTCGGTTGACGACGCTTCGTTTCCCGCGCGACTCCTCGTACGCTCCACTATAAATTCAGAACTTTAGGAGAGAGAAAGTCACTGAAATCTTTCTGACGCCGTCGAACCGCCGCCGCCGCGTTTTACAAGCTTTGGATCGTGATTTGGAACATTTTGGCAGCGGATCTTTACACCAGACTTGGGTATGTTGATCCTTGTCAATCAATCTTCAAGTTTTAGTACTTTTCTTCGTGTTTTTTCAATGTTTTCTGAGTGCATTGGGATGGAACGCCACCTGCAACCGTCTGGTAAGCGGCGGCGCTGGCGCCCGCCGCTGCTGTTCTTGTTCTTCCCGAGGCTCATATTCTTCCCGAGGACTATATTCTTCCCGAAGCCTATCTTCAACCTCTAGACTTGTGGATAGAGTTGTAGTCCACCGAGGACTCTTTCCGAGGAGGGAAGAGACTTTTAAAAGACCGAGACCCATAGAGTCCGAAGAGTGATGACCATCTCGTCCCGAGCGCTAGGACCTTTTGCTCTCCCCTAGGCATATAGCTAACGGGTTTTGCACACTTCTCTTTGTTTTCTAGGCAGGGGCGAATGGTCATTGAGCTCTCCTCGGACAGCTCCAGTAGTTCTGACGATCCCTTGGTAGAAGCTATCTTTCAAGAGCTTTGGAGGGAGAGGTTTTACCGAATCCCAGTCGACCAGATTGAGCCGGCCAACGCAAACCGAGCACCGCGTGAGATTACTTCCCTTGACCCCTGGGAGATGGAGGAGGAGGCCCCAAGCACGTCGGACCACGGGCCAGGGCCGTTCGGAAATGCGCCCGAGGAAATCCAGGGACGCCGAAGACCTATGAGGCCCTATTCGTTTAAGAACAAGTACTTCAACGGGGATCCCGCAGCTTACGCCGAGTTCAAGAGGCTCTATAGCATCCCTCCCGACGTTGAGGTTCGGTTGCTAGAGGTCACCGACCCAAAGGATCTTTTACATCGGTCAGGGGAGTTGATTTTTCCCCTGATGGCCATATGCGAGGGGGGCATCAGGTTTCCCCTCCACCAGTTTGTGCGTCGGGTGCTCCGGACCCTCAACCTTACTTCCTCCCAGCTCACGGTGAATTCTTACCGAATTATTACCAGCATCATTGAGCTGAGGAGGCAGTTCAACTTGGTGTTCGGTATTGAGGAGCTCTTCGGTGTCTACCTTCTGGGGGTTAACCGAGGCCACAACCGATACTACCTCTCCTGCAGATCAGGGAATGACACATTCTTGATCGATCACCTACCGGACTCCGAGGAGTGGGCGAGTATTTATGTCTCGGTCACCGGGAACTTCATGTTCGGGCCCGGGGAGACCATAGACATAGTCACTATGGTCCCATTTGAGATCGGAGTTCCTGGTCGGTAACTTACCCTTCGGTAGTGAGTTTATTTCAATAAAGCGCTTTCTTGTAAACTTGTACTGATTTCTCCATGTTTTGGCGACCTTTTGCAGTCGAAGGTACAGTTCAGGAGCTTCGGGAGAGAGCCGTCCGTTCTCGGATAACCGCCGCCTACGCAATCCCACTCCCCAACCGTTTCGCCCCTCAGCTCCTCGGTTACATCCCTTCTTACACCAGTTACTTAAAGAAGAAACCGAGGAAGCAAGGGGTGTCGAGGGCAGGACGAGGGGGAAGAGGAGGAGGGGGACGAAGAGGAGGCGGAGGAGCTGGGAGAGGAGGCAGAGGAAGCGCTTCTGGTACCGAGGGCAGCAGCTCCGAGCCCCAAGGTGTCGTAAGAGAGGCTATCGACCGAGAGACGCCCGAGAGGACCGGACTGAGCGACGAAATGTCGGAACCAGGAGCTCGGGAGGTGCTAAACCTCAGACGTCGGACGCCGAGAGGCCGAGGCCGGGGCTCGGCCATCAGTACCCCTGGTGCTGGGACCTCGGGGGTGACCCCTGTTTCTCCGCAGGAGCCCCCGGCGAAGAAGACTCGGCACGATGGTGATGGTGGCGGCCGAGGTAAGGAGAAGGAAACTTCTCGGACTACCGAGGGGGATGAGAGGGTGGAAGAGCAGGACCGAGGGTCTGCGGAGAGGATCGAGGGGGGAACCTGGGTCCCTGCAACAGAGGTTCCCTGGGCCCCGGAGTTCTGTCACTTCTCTGGACGCCAGATCCACCACGCGGACAGCGTGTCAAACCTCGGCACAGCATATGGGATGCTCCGAGGCTGTATCCTTCCCAGGGATGCCAATGCTGTCCAAGGGTTGACCGAGGACATCACCGCGGAGATTGCACAGGCCCTTTTCACTGTAAGTTTGTCATTTTCAACTTTTATTGTTCAGCTAAGTCCATATTTGTGATGCCTCTTCGGTTTTCTGCTCGCAGGCTGGTGCTCGGGCCTTGGTCATAAATAACCGATGCAAAGGCCAAGAGCGGGAGATTGATGAGCTGAAGAAAGCACTTGAGCAGAAAGAGGACGACCTGAAGGTGGCTCGGGAGGCTTGCGATCTTTACCTTTCGGATTTTCAAAGGTGTGACAAGGAAAGACTGGCAGCCGAAGCCCGAGCTGAAAAGGAGAAGGAGAATGCCACCACTTTGAGGGTTACCCGAGCTACCGAGGTTGGAGCTGCAAAGACCAGAGGCTATGACGAGGGTTGGGCCGCAGCCGGGGTGGAATACCAAAAGCAGGTTCGGGAGATTGAGGCCGAGCTCTACAGGGATCGTTTCGTGGACGGGCTTCGGTTTGGTCACGAGACTCTTTTGAGTAAGCTCGATCTCCCAGCCGACTCTGTACTCCGGGTCCTTCCCGAGGTGCCGCCCGAGGAGGCTGTAATGCCTGAGGAAGAAGAAGAGGAGGGCGAGCAGGTGCAAAATCCCGAGGCAGATATTCAGACTGCTCCTGCTGCCGTTGCTTCAACCGGGGAGGGTACCCAGACTACTCCTGTTATCGTTGCTTCACCCGAGGAGGATATCCAGATCGCTTCTGTTGCCGTTGCCTCAACCGAGGACGGTGCCCAGACCCCTCTGCCCCCCAACGCTTAGGATTTTGAAATTCTTTTGTTTCACATTTGGCTGGACGGTTCCGGACATTTGGATTTTACCGTTCCAGGGTTTGTAAATGTTTTTTGCTAAGTAGGTACCGAACAGATAACCGAAGTCTTGTTGGACTTTAAACTTGCAATCCTCTTTACTGCTTTTGAATGAATGGTTTCTTCCGTTTCGATGCCTTGTTTATTTTTTACACTCGAATGGTTTTATGCTTGTAACCGAAGGGAGCCTCATGCCCCTGCTTCTGTTCAAATGCTGTGGAGTATCAGCAGATTTTAGCCGAAGCATTAACCGAGGAGGTTTTCAATAATTTATTCCATACTTGAGAAAGGCAGAATATAGGATTGAGTAAGTTAAAACGAAGCAAAGTAGTTAGCGATTTTTGAATTTTGCATGCCCCTGCTTTGTTTTAACTAACGCCGAGCCGAGGGGAGTAGACCGAAGCAACTCACTGGGGCGCTGCTATTTAGATTAGGGCTAGGGTCCTGAAGTGGGAATGGGGTCGGCCATAACTTCGGAACGTAGCGAATCTAGATAGTGCGTGACTTTTTGGGGGGGGGTCGGTGTAAGGGGCTCGGGATTAATACCGAGTGTCCTTATCGCCGACGTCCGAAAGTCCGAAACGACCGAAGAGGCCGTGGTGACTTGGTGAGGGATCTGTCTGAGGAATATCCCGCGGAGGACAGTCCCTGAAGTCAGGATAAAACGGTTCACGCGACGGCGAACCGAGTATGAAGAGTAAGTGATAAGATTAGGCTAGTGATAAACAAGAGATTCTCATTAAAAAACTGTCGTAGAATCAGGCCATTACAAGAGTGGTTTGGCTCTTACAAATTGACAAGAAACGAAAATTGTTCGAATAAATGAGTCCGAAGAGGCCGAAGCCTGGCTATCCATAGAATTTCTTCAGGTTATTGGCGTTCCAGGTCTTGGCGATTGGGGAGCCGTCTAGCTTCTCCAGCTTGTAGTTTCCCGAGCCGAGATGTTTTAGGACTCGGAAGGGGCCCTCCCAATTAGGCATCAACTTCCTTTTCTTGGACTTGTCCACCACCTTTTTCCAGACAAGGTCGTCCGGCTTGAATGACCGAAGGCGGACGCTTCGGTTGTAGCCCTTGGCAACCTCTTGCTGATAAGAAGCTAGTTTGATCCTTGCATTCTCCCGTTCTTCCTCGGCCAGATCGAGGTCCGCGGCAATGTTTTCATTATTAACTTCCTCGTCGAAATCTTCGGTTCGGATCGTCGGGAGCCCGACCTGGAGGGGGATTACAGCCTCCATTCCAAATGCCAGGGAGAAGGGGGTTCGGCCGGTAGATCGCCGAGGCGTTGTACGGTAGCCCCAGAGTACCCGAGGGAGCTCTTCGGCCCATTTGCCCCGGCGTGATTCGAGTCGGCGCTTGAGTCCTGACGAGATTGCTTTGTTTGCGGCTTCGGCTTGCCCGTTGCCCTGGGGGTAGTACGGAGTGGAAGTGTCCCATTTGATGCCAAATTCATCCAGGAGTGCTCGGTACTTTTGACCGGTGAACTGGCTGCCGTTGTCGGTTAAGATGGCGAAGGGTACGCCGAAGCGAGAAATTATGTTTCGCCACACGAAGCGCATGATGTCCGACTCTTCAACTGTGACCAATGGTTCGGCCTCGACCCACTTGGAGAAATAGTCGGTGGCGGTTAAGAGAAACTTGAATCCTCCAGGGGCGACGGGAAGCTTGCCGACGATGTCCATGCCCCACTGGGAGAAGGGCCATGGGCTGGTGAGAGGGCTGAGATCCCGAGCTGGTTGATGTATGATGGGAGCGAACATTTGACACTTCTTGCAACGTTTCACAAATTCTTCAGAGTCCTTCTTCATTGTTGGCCACCAGTATCCTTGGGTAATTGCCCGGTGAGCGATGGAGCGTCCACCGGAGTGGCAACCGCTGTCGCCGGCGTGTAGTTCCTCGATGATCCCGGGGACCTGGTGGGGGTGTGCAACCAATAAATAGGGGCCGGTGAACGACCGTCGGTAGAGCTTTCCATTTGGATTAAGCCAGAAGAGGGCGGCCTTGTTGCGGAGGCGGTGGGCGTCCTTCTTGTCGGTTGGTAGTGTGTCATCGCGTAGGTAGCCGATGATCTCATCCATCCAGCTCGGACCAAGTTCCACGTTTAGTACCTCGTGACTGAGTACTTCAAGCTCGAAGCTCGGTTTGTCGATGGAGCTAAAGGAGATGGAGCGCTGTCCTGAAGCGGCGCAGGCCGTAGCGAGTCCGGCGAGGGCGTCGGCGTGAGCGTTCTGGTCCCTCGGGATGTGTTCGACGCGGATAGCCCGGAAGCTTTTGAGGAGCCGAACAGCAGAGCTCAGGTAAGTACGCATCCGGTCGTCCCGAGCTTCATACTCCTCGGAGAGTTGGTTGACAACCAACTGTGAATCGCTGTAGAGGACGAGTTCTTCAATGCCGAGGGCCTCGGCAGTCTTGAGTCCGGAGATGAGCGCTTCGTACTCAGCCTCGTTGTTTGAGGCCGGAAAGTTGATAGAGATGGAGCTTTCATGTAATACGCCAGAGGGAGAGAGGAGGACGATCCCAGCCCCGGCGCCTCGGCTGTTTGAGGCGCCATCAACATACATTTTCCAAACGTCGCCATGGAAGAGCTTCCAGGCGGTGCTAGGTCGTGCTTGGAGGATGGCTTCGGGGCGGGGGGCAGGATTTGAAGCCAGGACGTCGGTCGGAGTGAGCTCGGCGATAAAGTCGGCGAGTGCCTGGGCTTTAATCGCCGTTCGTGGTTGGAAGTGAATCTCGTAATTGGCAAGTTCGACGGCCCATTGGGAGATTCGGTTTGAGAGGTCGGCTTTTCGGAGGAGAGACTTCAGAGGATACTCGGTTAATACGATAATGCGGTGGGATTGGAAGTACGGTGCGAGCTTCCGAGACGCGGAGACAAGGGCGAGAACAAGCTTTTCTAACGGAAGATAGCGTGTCTCGGCGGGCGTCATCGTCTTGCTAGAATAATAAATCGGCTGATGATCGCGCTCCTCCTGCCGGACGAGGACCGAGCTTATGGCGTGCGCCGAGACGGCGAGATAAATGAATAAGTCTTCCTGGTCCCGAGGAGTGACGAGGAGAGGGGCGTTGGAGAGGTATTCCTTCAGCTGCTGTAAAGCCTGGTCGCACTCGTTGGTCCAACTGAAGCTGCGTCGGCTCCCCTTTAGGAGGGCAAAGAATGGTTTGCACTTGTCGGAAGATCGGCTAATAAACCTGTTGAGGGCGGCGGCCATGCCGGCTAGACGCTGCACATCTCTCTTGTTATGGGGGGCCGAGAGTTTTTCGATTGCTGAGATTTGTGCAGGGTCGGCCTCGATACCTCGGCGGGAGACAAGATGCCCGAGGAATTTGCCAGAGCTTACACCGAAGGCGCACTTCTCGGCGTTAAGGCGAAGCTTGTGCGTCTTCAGAATCTCAAATGCTTCGGCGAGGTGGGTGAGATGGTCTCCGGCCATCATGCTTTTAACCACCATGTCGTCGATGTAGGCCATCATAGTATCTCCCAACAGGCATTCGAACATCTTGGTTATCATCCTTTGGAAGGTTGCTCCGGCGTTTTTAAGGCCGAAGGGCATGACAAGATAACCGAAGATGCCGTGGGGAGTAATGAAGGCCGTGTTCTCGACGTCGCCGTCGCTCATGGCGATCTGATGGTAGCCCCGGTAGGCATCCATGAAGCTTAGTCGGGCGTGGCCAGCCGTGGCGTCGACGAGCTGATCTATCCGAGGAAGGGGGAAAAAGTCCTTCGGGCAAGCGTCGTTGAGATTTGAATAGTCAACACAGACTCGCCACTTCCCGTTTTTCTTCTTGACCACCACGGTGTTGGCCAACCACTTAGGGTATTGCACTTCTCGTATGGCTCCCGCGTTTAGGAGTCGGTTGACCTCGTCGATCACGGCGTCGGAATGGACCGGGGAGGATCGCCGAGCTTTCTGGATGACCGGACGCTTTGTTCGGTCGATATTGAGCTCGTGGCAGATGAATCTTGGATCGACCCCAGGCATTTCGTAGGGCGTCCACGCAAATACCTCAATGTTGCTCTTGAGGAAGTTCACCATGTCATTCCGCTCGGTTTCCGAGAGTGAGGAACCGACAAGGAAGAAGCGGGAACCATCCTCGGTAAGAGGGACGGTGACAAGATCTTCAACTGCCTTCTCGTCGGCGGGTCTCCCGACGTCTTCGAGAACCGGAGCCTCTGGTACTTCGATGAAGTTTACCCTACGAGTCTGTTTGCTGCTCCGGACCGCGTTGACGTAACAGCGCTTGGCGGCAGTTTGGTCCCCGTACAGATCTTCCTGTCGTCCGTTGGCCCCGATGAACCGGACCACCTGGTGATAGGTAGAGGCAACAGCCTTTAACCTATGGAGCCAAGTGCGACCGACGATGGCGTTATAGGGGCTTGGGACATCGACTACGACGAATTCCATACCGAGCACGACCGAGCCGGAGCGGACAGGTAGGGTGATCAAACCGACGGGCCAGACCGGAGCCCCGTTGAAACCTATGAGGGGGACCTCGGAGGGACGGAGATCGGCATCTGAGAGCTTCAAATCTTTAAACAATGAGTAGTACATAACCTCGGCCGAGCTCCCTTGATCCACAAGGACACGTCGGACGTTGAAGGTACCTATGCGCATTGTGACCACAAGGGCGTCGTTGTGCGGAAGTTGGACGTGCGCAAGGTCCTTTTCGGTGAACGTGATCGTCCATTTGGATCCGTCATCGGTTCGATGACGTTTGGGCTCGGGACCGACGAGCATGACCTGCTTAGAAGAGGAAGCGTCGTTCAACTCGGCGCGGATTATACGGGCGGCTTCGGAATTGAGAGGGCCGTGGATAACGTTAATCGTGTGGATCTCCTCTTCGGCTCTGGCTTCGGCGTTCTGCGCCCGTGCCCTCGTTTTTTCATGATCGATGAAGTTGTTGAGATGGCCACCGAGGACCAGCTGCTCCAGGTAGGCCTTGAAGGGCCTGCAAGCGGTTGTAAAGTGTCCTTGCTCGTTGTGGTAGCTGCATCGGACTATTGGGTTTTTGATTTTCCCGTTCTCGGTTCCGAGTTTTTGGTTGGGAAAAGAGAAAAAGGGTTGGTCCTTTACTTGGTCGATAATCCTGTAGATAGGCATAGTAAAGACGGTTTTCTCGGCGCTGAAGTCTCCCTGCTTCGGTGGCTTCCTTGGGGACTGTTTGATGTTGTTAACCTGTTTCTTCGGTGTTGAAGCCGAGGCGGGAGTCGGAGCGGACACCGGAGTAAACGGTGCCTTGGAGCTCGTTGATTTCCCCATGCCCCTCTCCGCTTTGGTTTCGATAAGCTGGCACCAACCTTCGATTCGAGTCATGAGATCCTTCATGGAATTTGGCTTGTGACGAGCGAGATCATCGTAAACCTGCTCGTCCTGGGCGGTTAGGCCGAGCTTGAAACCGCGGGCGGAAATGACACCGTCGCATCCTTCGATCTCATTGAACATTTCCCAGTAGCGACCGGCATATTGGCGGAGCGTCTCGTCGGTCCGCTTGCGTAGGGCGAGAAGGGAGTCGATCTCCTTTTCGTGCTTGTTGCTCGTGACAAACCGAGCCATAAAAGCGTCACAGAGAGAATCGAAGGAAGAGATCGATCTGGCAGGAAGTTGGTTGAACCATGTTAGGCCCAGGTTGCCGAGGCTGGCGGGGAAGACCTTACAGAGGAAGGCGTCGTCCGAAGGCTCGTTGCGAAGGAAAAGAGACATGACCAGCTTGTACTGAACCAGATGAGTGTATGCCTCGGTCTTGCCGTCGTACTTTGCAAATTTGGGTTGGGTGAAGCCCTTCGGGGGGGTGACCGAGTCGATGTCCCTAACGAAAGGAGAGGTTGAGAGTCTCTCGAGACGGGCGTCCCGGTGGGGTCGGATCGAACGGTCGAAACCGTCTGGACCCCCGGTCGCGGTATGTCTCTTCGGCAGGGGCTGGTCCTGTCTCTTGTACTCCTTCCGCTTCGGTTGGGAGTTCCCTGACCGTTGGGGAGATCTCTCAAACTCCTTTCTCTTCGGTTGGGAGTTCCCTGACCGTTGGGGAGATTTCTCGTACCGATGCTTTTTGTAGCTATCTCGAGCGTAGGGCTCGAGGCGCTCAGTGTTTTGGCTTCCACCACCAAGCCTTTTGTAACCATCTTTGGGGTGGTGGACGAGTGGACTCTTAGAACGGGGACCCTTGTGGCGCTCACGATAGCCTTTTGTTTGGAACTCCAAGAGGGCGTTGCTTTCGTTGGCAAAACTTGGGGTGGTCTCCCGGCGGCGATCCTTCGATATGATTGGATGGGTGGAGGAGGCGGAGACGCTCCCGTCACCAAGCCTTTCGAAGGCGGATCGCTTCCCTCGAGTACCCTTTGGATTAGGGGAGCGGGAGCGTTCCCTTCGTTCACCGTCCCTTTCGTTACGACCCTCGCCTGGTGGTTCGAGGCGGTCCTTGATTCGTGGTGGTTCAAGGCGATCCTTGACCGAAGGTCGGGATCGATGTTCGACCATCTGTCCCCCGTCACGGCTGCGGGGAGGGCTGTGGTGGCTTCGTCTTCCGCCGCAGCCTCCGGAGGAATGAGACGGGGACATTTGGAGGAGGTGCTTGATCTCCGCCAACTCATCTCGGACGCTCCTGTCACGCTCCACCACCGTCGTGAGGTCGTCGAGCTTCCGCTCCAGATGGCGGATGTAGGATTGGAGTTCGGCCGGAGCTCCGGCCTCCTGGGTCGAAGTTCCTGCTGTGAGTCCGACGGACATGCGGGCCTTTCCAGGAGCGCCTGCTCCGCCGGACGCCGGATCCCCGAGATCTCCGGGGCCGAAGGGGGTATCAGTGCGATGCGCATCGTCGATTTCCACCATGGTTGGGTTGAAAAGCTTTGAACGGAATCTTGGTGAGGAAGAGGGTGATTGAATGAAGAACAGCTAGGTCCCCAGCAGAGTCGCCAATTGTAAGGGTTCGAATAATCGGGACCTTGACTGTGGTATCTGGTTAGGTTCCTTCCTCCGCTGCTCCGCTCGTCCGTCGCCTGACCTGCAACAAGTCACTAGGGCTTTGGTTGCCCAGTGACCCTCCGACGATCAAGTTAGATCTCAGGGAAGGTGTTTTAGGTCTAGGGTTAGGATAGTATTGCGTACCTCTCTCAGGTGTGTATCACTTTGTATTTATAGACCTAGGTTTCCTTGATCTTCATGCTAGCGCGTGGGGGGTACGCTCGGGTAACCGCCTCGGGTGACGTCACATATGACGAGGGGGGCGAGGTGGTTACGGAGCACATGGGACAGATCCCAATGATTGTGCCAGCTGCATGGGGAGCATAATCCCCATAGGTCCCACTCACGGAAACCGTTACCGCCTGGAAGCTTCTGGAAGCAGAGGAGCATGCAGTGAACCGAGGCTCCGAAGTAGTTAACAGCCGTAGCCCGGTCATCTACCGAGGTTCATCCCGAAGAGAGCTAGTCAGGAGGCCTCGGCCCGTACCCTAACCGCTGGTTCAGGGTCCGTGGCTCGGTTACCGAGCCGATAACCGAGGGCCCTACAATAGGTAGAATATATAAAATGTCAGAGGGGATTCATTGAAGGACATTACAAAATTATGGACAAAAGATTAGTTATAGCTAGAAAGTTGAGTGGGAACGTTGTCTCCCACACTGAGCATACACTAAATCCGCCCCTGTTTGTATATATTTCTTTTTTGCTCGGCAAAACGAAGATTTATTTACTCGAAAAGGGTACATCGAGTGGGGAACTCACTAAGCACAGACGCTTAACGAGAAAAGGAAACAAAAACTGAAAGACAAAACAAAAGGCCATCCAACAGATAATTGGACCGCACCACACCTCATAAAAAAATTACACTTTCACCTTCCTCATTCCATCGAGATAGTCCTTAAAATCTTCCACCGAGTGCACCATAATATCAAACTTCACCTTGACACACATTGCTACTCTGGTTTTAATCAGCTCCCCTGTTTGTATATATTCACCGGCAAAAAAATCCTTGCAATATTCTATGTGCGTTCGGAAGTAATGGTCTACTAGCAAATAGCGGATTCAGAAAATTCAAAATAGAGGGAGCACTTATTAGTCACGATCAAATGAAATTGACCGAGAAAATGGTGGAGCAAATTAATTTTGATGTCACGTTTATTACTAAAACTGAAATACAGAAATACTACATGCGTTTTTTTTTTTTTTTTTAACGGCTATACTACTTACGATTACGAGAAAACAAACCGACATCATCTTCAAGTAAAATTATAAAATAGTCTGGGAGTACCGCCATGTGATACTCTAGATCACTTTACAATCACACGTTAGTGGTGGATCCTTTGAGGAATGTGTTGTTGTAAGATAAATGCTAGGGACAAAGAAAACTTACCTCGAAAGTACCTTGAAAATAGCAACTAGTGGTTGAGATTCACTTTGATGTGTGTGATCCAATCATCAAAGTGATTCTCAATTATTGATTGCTTTTTTCAGAATACTTTCGGGATAAATTTTCTTTGTACCTAGCATTTCTCGTGGTTGTAAAATGGTCCGGAGCACTATACGGCAGTACTTCCGGACTATTATTCAATAATTAATCCATTTTCAAGCTGCTGCCTCCAGGCACCCAATGCCATGCCTATCCTTAGGAAACACAAGAACCAACGCACTGCAAACAATCCCGATAATCAAAGGAAACCCTTGATCCATAACCTCATCAATCTCCTTCACATGACCTGGGTACAAGCAACCCGAGACCCGATGGTCCGAAAACGCTATGGCCAAGAACACCAGGGCCGACATAACAGCGTGGACAACATCCGCAACCCCGAGCTTGTACTTGTCATCTGTAGGCACTGGGATACCTTCGTTGAACGCGTGAATCCCCCAGGGCGTGAGGAACCCGTAGTAGACCTGCTTGTCCACGCTGAAGCTGTCCATGAAGTGGAAGAAGAAGCAGGAGAGCGCGCACAGGGTGAGCAGGGCGGCGAGCATGAGGGTGGTGACGCGGTTGCATGCGGCGCCGCCGCCGCGGTAGAAGGTGGGGACGAGGGTCTCGAAGGTGAGGAGGGTGCCGGTGGGGAGGAAGTTGACGAGGAGTGAGGTCTTGGAGAGGGTTTTTTGGAAACCGTTCGCCATAACTGGGCTGTGTTTCCCAGCGCTGTCTGCGGTATTGGTGGCGGTGACGGTGCTGGTGGGGAGTTCTTCGCTTCTGTTGGCCATCGGGTAGTTGGATTTTTTGCGAAGGGAGATTTTCGCTGGTATGAAGATTGGTGGAAATTTTTTGAACTGGGTTGTGGTATTTATACGGTTGATGAATTGATGATTTGAATGAGACTTGACACGGCACATGAAAACAAATTATCAAAATGCTCATGAAAAGAAAACAAAGGTATTATTACTTATTAGATTCGAGAGAAACTTATTTCCGGAGCAACTACAAACAGCTTATTTACGGAGCCGTGCAATCTTAGCCGTCTGTTTCGATAATCAATGGTCTGGATTTTAAAAAAACTATTCACGCGAATAGTTTTTTTAAAATCCAGACTGTCCAAAAGACTTTTAAATGGCTAAGATTGAGCTCCGTAAACATTTATTTATATTTGCTCTGAACGAGGACGACATTGGATCGAGGAAATCTGAAGGTTTTGTGCTCCAGAGTCCAGAGCGAGGCCGTCACCGTTTTCCGGACTAGAGGTGGCAAACGGGCGGGTTTGGGCGGATTGAAACGGGTCGTTGGTCAAATATGGGTCAAAAAATAAACGAGTTGAAACGGGTCGGGTCGAATACGGGGTCAACCCAAACCCGACCCGACCCAACCCGTTTTTTTTTTTTCCCGGGGTTGAACATGGGTCGAACAACTCCACATTGAGTTGCTTTTCTTCCTTCCACATGTCATTGACATGCAACCTCACTTGAAAAAAAAGAGGCAAATCTAGCAACTGAAAAGTGTGAACCATAGAGTTTGCCAGATACGGAGTATAATAAAAACATTTGAATGCTGAAGATACCCACTGTTAAAATCAAAATCAAAATCCTACACCTAAGCTAAAATCAAAATCAAAATCCCAGGGACATCCCCATGGGTAGGCAATAAGGATAATAATGCAACCTGTCAACATAAGAGCTAAAAGGGACAACCCCCTTCATTAGGCAGCCCATAAACAAGATTACAGGATTAGAATTGGACTTTCCACAACTCACCCAATCTATTTGAGTAGCAAAGGATCACAAGTGGACACTTCCAGCCACACATGCAACCAATCACACAAACTACAGCAGCACTTATGGAGAACGTTTGAGCAATTAATGAGAAGGCCAACGAAAAAAAAACAGGCCAACACATAACAGGAACATCCGGAAGACACTGTCAGCAGAGAAGTACACAACCTGACCCAGATCAAATGGTTATAGACTTACTTAGACACTAATGGTTGTATTGGCGCGGAGTGCAGCAACTCTCTCTCCAAAATCCTCCACAAGCTCTTCCTCCTCTTCATCCTCCTCTTCAACAACTACAATTTTTCAACAAGTACATAAAACAACTGTTATATATCATCCATACAGTATATCAATCTCCAATAAAAAAAAAGGGACTGATTGCTTACTATTTGCATTGTATTGCCAATCTCGAGTACATAACAATGCCTCTACATTCTTTGGTATGAGTGAAGAGCGATATTTGTCTATAATACGGCCTCCAATACTAAAAGCCGACTCTGAAGCAACTGTGGTGATCGGAATACTCAAAATGTCACGTGCCATGAATGAGAGATTTGGATATCTAGAGGTGTTTGCCTTCCAATAACAAAGAATATCCAAATCCACATTTTTCTTCCTGTCAAGTCTAGGCTCTTCTAATTAAATATAAGTCAAGTTCTGACTTGACTCTACTCAATCCACATTCTTGACTCTCAAAAACATTAAATTCCTGCAAAATTTATGCAGTTAAGACTTATCAAACATTAGAATTAGAAATTGCAACTGTGAACGTTGGACAAATTTAGACATATATACTCACATCCAACACATCAAGTATGTCATTTTGATTGCCTCCGCTTGTAGTGTGTGCTGCTGATGATGGATTGAAAGTCGATGCGGGAGAACGGCTCACATAGTCTTCAAACAACAAATACAGCTTCTCACGAATACATTTAACCCGATCAGAAAAGTTCACCAAATCTAGCTTTTTCAAGCAAAACTCAACAAATTGTAGCTTGTATCGAGGATCTAATATAATGGCCAACGATAAAACCATGCTATAGCATTCCCAATACTTGTCAAATTTCCCTTTCATCCTTCTTGCCATGGAATTTATAACATCGTCTAAACTTTCCATCTCCTCCTTAATGAGAAGTTGTATCTTCCACACCCCATGAAAGTATAAATTCGCAGTTGGATACCAGGACCCGGAAAATAGTGTAGTAATCTCAAAAAATGGCTTTAAAAACCTAGTTATTCTTTCAACCCTTTCCCACTCCTCTTCTGATGGGCATGTCCTGAAATTTGTATCAACCAACTGTAATCGATAGTAAGCAAGACGGTGAACTAGGGCACATTCAAGCATCGAATATGTTGAGTTCCATCTAGTCACAATATCTTGCCGAACCTTCTTACTACAACTTGAAGGTAATTGAGCAAGGCATTCAGCAAATTTGATTTTCCTTGCTTCTGAACCTCTAACATACTTGACACTTTCTCTAACACTATGTATTGCTTCCTCAATCACTTTCAAACCCTCTTGAACTATGAGATTCAACACATGTGCACCACAACGTATATGAAAGAATTGACCATCACACGACAAAGAGTTGCTCAAAAAAATATGACGCTTCAAGACATCAACGAGACCATCATTATACTTTGCATTATCCAACGTGAGGGTGAATATCTTTTTGTCAATTCCCCAATCTTTCTACAAATGAATAACTCTCTCACCCAAAATTGGTCCACTATGCGGAGGAGGAACATGACGAAAATTCGATCAAGATCTTTTTCTGTAAAACCCAATCCTCATCAATGTAATGTGCCGTAAGAGCTAGATATCCATCACTAGTTAGGGAAGACCATAAATCTGAAGTTAGGCATATCCTACTTGTAATGGATTCTAATGTACGTTTCAATGTTACTGTATCCCTTTCAAATAGCTTCAATACATCCGCCTTTGCTGTATTTCTTGAAACAGATTTCACCGTTGGATTTAAAAAAGAATGTAGGTCTCTAATTCCTTCATGTTCCACAAATGTAAAAGGGTAATTGTGCTTAATAATTGTCATGGCCATTTTCGCACGGTACATCTCTTGATCTACGTGAATAGAACGATGAAAGTCATGAGGCTCTCTATTAGGGCATTTTTCCCTATGGCGTAATAAATTTGACGTGCCCGATTCACCGACATATTGTAGCCCACAGAAAATACACTTGGCCCTAATTTTTCCATCAGCACCACGAGGCAATTTTTCAAATTCATCCCATAGAGATGAAGTGGACCTCTTTGGACGTTTAGCAGCACTCGAAGAGCATTGCTCAATATTTTCTTCCATTTTAACTCCTCAAAAAACACAATAACAGTTCATCTACACCCAATTTACGTAATAGTTCATCTACACCCAATTTCCCACAAACCAAATTCCCTACAAACCAACAGTACTACAAAGATCTCGCAACCCATTCGGAAAATAGATTCATGAACAACTGGAAGAGTGGAAAACAGTCACCTGTGATAGAGTTCGGACTTTGTTTGTTGTTCACCGTTTCACTGATCCGATGCTAGATCTGAACAACTAGAAGAGTAGGAAATCGTTAATCGAAGTGGCTCTTCTCGAATCGCTAGGTCCGATGTAGAGAGAGATGGAACAGAATCGTCGTCGTTGTCGTCAATCGCAGCTAAAGGAACAGACGACGTTGGAGTGAGCGGAGAGGTTTTTGTCGGTGTGCTTGGGGATTGTCGTTGTTGCAAACACAGTTAGAGAGAGAGAGAGAGAGAGAGACGGGTGAATCAGAGAAAGACGGGGAGTGGGTGCGGGCTGAGAGAGAGAAAGAGGTGTTGGGCCATTTTTAATTCTAACACATATTAAACCCACTCTCAACCCATTTAAACCCATTTAAATATGGGTTAATATGAGTTCAACCCATAGCATATCTCTAGCATTTAATTGATAGATTTTTAAGTTCCGCCCCAAGCTTGGTGTAGGCGAGTGTGATCAAAATGATACAACCACAAATACATTTTGCACAAATTGATGTACAAATACCATTTGGTGCACACCACATTACGTGTGTACCATTTTGGTGTATACCACAAGTAATATGAAATACCTTTTGTTTGGGTCTCCTTTCCGAAATTCTCTCCAAAATTTTCACTGTTTCGTCATCCGTATTTTTTCATCTTTAGTGATTTTTTATCAAATTCTTTTACTTATTCTTTACTTTTTGATATACATAGAGTACTTCTATTCAAAAATTTAAAAAATCTTGTTAAATAGTTAAAAAAATTAATATGCAAACGTATTAAGTTTTTTGTATCTCAAAACTAACAATCAAACAAAGATACATATGAATGAAAGAGCAACTCTTCTCAAAATCTCATTCAAGGGGTGCTGAGTTGAGTTGGAACCCCATTCTAACTAAGGATTCTTAAGGTTCCGGATACAAATGATCGGAGCCGTTCTGATTGTTTAAAACATTTTTAAAGCATCTCAGTAAAAAAATCAGCTCTGTCAGATACCAGTAAATGTTTGATCGATTCTAAGCCCAATTTGCTGACTGAAAATTGAGCGTAGAATCGATCAAACTCTTACCAGTATCCGATGTAGCTGATTTTTTTTTACAGGAATGCTTAAAAAATATTTAAAAGAAATTGAGCAACTCCAATCATTTGTGTGGAACCGTTAAGTGGGTCCCATACAATGCTGTGAACCTTTAATGTACACCAAATAGTATACCCAACTAGGGCTCCGCTTATTTGCACTATGGTGCATTTCAGTGATTGCGCCTTTTATCATGCCCTTCTGGGAGGGTATGCACTAATATGCAATTTGTTTTTAGAAGAGGGGGATGAAGTGTGAATTCATATGAATCGAAGGGGTGTTTGTGGATTTTGCCCTCTTGAATACTCTATCTGTGAGGGTGAGTGAGACACTCCCAAGTGGTTATCACGTGAACGCGGTTTTTCCCCTGCCCCAGTAGCAGGAATTTCTTCAACGTAGGACGTGCATGTCCCTTTCTCCTTAAAATCCCCTACCCCAGTTGCAAGAATTTCTTTAACCAAGGACGCATGTCCCTTTCTCCTTAAAAAAATACGGATGACGAAGCAGTTGAAATTTTTCGGATCGGATCCGAATTGAATCCGATTCATTGACAGGCCTACCTGCTTCTAACTCTTCTACCTAACGGAAATTAATCCCTTTCACCGTTAACTCCAACAACCAAGGTTTTGTTTTTTTGGAAAGCTCCTCTGTGATGGGAAATTAATTAGAATCCCATTATCAATTTAAGATGTGTCTCTAAAACTAAACCCTAATTATAGTAGCAGTAGATCGACCCAATCAATTTGAAGAAAAAACTTCGCATGCAGTTACGCTTGCTATTAATTTTTCATCAAGGAATAAATTATAAAGTCGGACAATCTTTCTTTGTTTTGATTCAAGTTTTCCATTAGATTGCCAATAAGATTATATAGGAAGGGATGAAACAGTGCCGTTCATTGCCGAGATAAGATCCGAGCCGTCGGATATACGATCCGACGGCTCGGAGGTGCCCAGCATGGTGCTACCCACACCATTGCACAGCACCATCCCCCATTCGGGATGAAAAAATCGGTTCTTTGCTAGTTAATTAATTACCATAAAAACCAAATACGAACTCTTGATACCAAAAACAAAAAAGCAAAAAAAAAAAAGCTACCAGAAGTATGCGCATACAGGTTTGTTACATGCTGAAGTTATTTGAATAACGGTTCTTTTTCTTTCAAAATTATTTGGATGCATTTTATACAAGTGTGTAAATAATATCAATTATACACATAATAATGTATTTTAATTATTCAATCTAATTAATTATTGAATTAGGAATTTAACAATATAAATTTGTATTAAAAAAAATTGGGTCGTTACAACATCCATTCCTTTTCCTGGTTTATTCCCTCCGAGAACTGCGAAAGCACTGGGCTTTCGTGAAGCGCTGGTTACTGCTGCGAACAAAGGTTTCTCTAGTATTATTGTCGAAGGTGATTCTATTCAGATTGTGCAAGCTCTTACTCAAGTTGGAAAATCTTTCTCCGATTGTAGCTCTATTCTTTCTGATTGTTTAGAGCTTATTCATTTGTTTTCCTCTTATGTTTTTAAATATGTTAATCGTTCTTTCAATAGGGTAACCCATTCGTTGGCTAAGCAATCCCGATTAGGTGTTAGGTTAGAGAATTGGGGGGGTCCTATCCCCTATTTTTTGGCTAACCTTGCCCTTGATGATGTACGGTCTTCGGGCCATCTTTCCTCTTAATAAAATCCTTAACTCTTTCCGTGGAAAAAAAATAATCATAAGTTTTTACGTTTTCGATTCCTTTCGATGACACGAATTAATAAGTCACAATAGTTAAAGACAAAAAGAAATGTCATTTTAATTTATTGAGCCAAAACAAGATCTGGGATTTTACAAGGAGAAAGGGATATGGGGCGCCAATGAACGGTTCCCATGCATGAGTCGTAGGTTGATGGAACTCTTGCGAGGAAACAACAGAAAGTAGGAGTAGTTTGTTTCTTATCGCACCCCACAACGCAATATATGGATATGGAGGTTTAGCTATACAACAATTTGAAGGGAAAAAATCTTTCTAATTGGATTGAGATTGCTAAATATTGAAATTTTAATGAGGGGAAGGCTACGATACACACTTTTTATTGGGGTGTCTATCATATGCATCCCAAGAATTTTATGATTCATAGACAAAATGTTATATATATGAATCATATAGCTGAAAAGTTACGATTTTAGTATAAAATTTACGAGACGCACCAAAATGATACGACCCTATTGAAAATATTACAAAATCTTATTGCTGAAATGTTATGAGTTTTAATACAAAAGTTATGAAACACCAAAATATCAGTATGAATGAACCATCCAATAAGTGCATATGGTACACACTTTTCTTTTAAGGAATGTTATGTATTGTAGACTTTCCCTTTTAATTATTGTGAATTGAATTACCCTTAAAATTGATTTGCTGAAACGATTCAAGTAATTGGTTTGTTTTGAAAATTTAGGCAATTAACTTTCTCAGTAATTTAGTAAATATGTTAATTTTTTATTATTTTGGCATTGCTTATTACACTCTCTTTTTTCTTCTTTCTGTTGAAGTGTTTTTTTTGAAGGTGTAACTAATAAAATTAATTCTTAGCTTCGCCACCGCGAGCCATACTCCCACCAAACCACACTACACGTTTGCCTTCGATGGATGATCTCTGCGAAACTTTGATTTCCGCCCTTATTATACTCAAACTCGGTGTTGTGGCGAATTACTCGATCATCATCGGAATTGAAATATGTAAGAATGGCGAGCAAAAAAACTATGGATACACCATTTGGTGTACCCCAAATATACATCAAGGTGTGGCATGTGTGGGAACCCACACTCTCTTTTATTGTTTGTACAATTGTGATTGTGGTTGAAAGAGTATTCAATAGTATATATTAGTCGGAATGGGAGATTCTGGTGCTTGGCAGCGGTGCCGAGCGATCGATCCGACCACTCATCTCAACTAGACGACTTGGATCTAATTCAAGTAAATAAAGATCCGAGCCGTCCGTTGCTAGGATTAAGATCCGAGCCGTCGATCGCCAAGATGAACGGCTGATCGACCGCTTGACAGGCTGCTTGGCAGCATCCCTGGGTCTATTAGTCATCAAATAAAGAGATGACCTAACCGAGATGATGTGTATCACGTGATCCCCGTTAGGCCCCATCCAATTATCAGGTGGGTAGTAGTCGTAGGTAGTAGTCGTAGGTAGTATTTCATTTTCTATAATGGATATACAGACAGGACCCCGTCCCAACCGCCCCATAGGGACAGCACACGTGATAAAGAACGGTATCGTTTTGTTGTGTTCAAAGATAATTATCGAAGTCTGTGGTTTCCATACTTAGATCTAGAGATGTCGAATGGGCCATGCCGTACCGGCTTAACCTATTTATTTCTGTGCCTAGCATGATTCGTATCGTGCCGTGTTGGGCTCATTTAATAAACGGTCCGGACTGGTCTGATTCCTATGCTCATGCAAAATCGAGCCTTGTAAAGCTTAGAAATACTACTTCTTAAAAAATTGCCATTACTTTTTTTAAATTGATAATTACGACTAAAAATTAACACATTTAATTGGAAAAATACAAAACATTGTATTGATAATTAAACTTTGTAATACAATGAAAGTAATTATAAATAAGAAATGTATCACTGTAATTTGATTACATCCAAACTAGTTGACACCTACTCAACTATCAATCATATGTATTCCTTAAGATAAAAAAAAAATACAAAAAATATATGCAATGTCCGTGTCCTAAATTATTCATTTTTTCGTGTTTCTTACAAGTATTTTTTATGGAAAAAAAAAAACCACGTTTGAGCCCTTATACATGTCCGTGTCCTGCTCGTGTCATGCCCCGTGCCTAATCTTGCCCTTGTTGTGTCCTGTGCCTAACTGTGCCCGTGCGGTGTCTCGTGCCCGTGCTCCACCGTGACCATCCAGCCCACCAAAACGATGACCCAGTCTAGCCCACCTTCGTGTTCTTGCCGTGTTGGGCCCATACCGTGCCGACCTTAAACATGTCGTGCCTGTGCCATGCTCGTGTCGGCCCAACACATTCGACACCTCTATGTTTAACATGTGCTTTTCTGCAAGGGTATTGACTAGTGTGATTTTAAAGAGGGGTATGAAATGTGATTTCATCTAAATTGAAGGGGTGTTTGTGGAATATACCCCTATTTAATACTTTATGTGAGAGTGAGTGAGACAATTCTGAGAGTGGTTATCACTTGAACGCGATTTTCCTCCGGTCCCAATAGCAGGAATTTCGTCAACCTAGGACGCATGGCAATTGTTCATTGGCCCAAGTCCATTTCTCCTTAAAATCCCAATTTACTTTGCCTAACTTCTACCTAACGGAAGTTAACCCTTTCTACCTAATCGAAAGTAATCTTTTTCACCGTTAACTCCAACAACAACCCAAGGACCAAGGTCCAGTTTTTTAGGAAAGCTCCTCCGTGATAAGGAAATTAGAATCCCATTATTCTAGGAATAGATTACCTCATACACCTAGTACTATGGATTCTAGCGTAAGTAAAGAAATCAATTTAAGCCGGGTAAAAAAGAAAAAAGAACGCACGTAACTTGTTTGATTTGAATAATATTGCGCGAAGGTTGTGTTTTTGGTATTTTCAGGTTAATTGTGTGAATAAGGCGTGCTTTGACGCCATGGATGGCTACCAAGAGTGTCCAAGGCCTTGAGGCCATGTGGCACCCCATCGCCGAGTCCCAAGAATCGTGAATTGATGTATTAGAGGGTACTCGGGCATCAAATGGCCAAGAGAAGATGAAGGAAAGAAGGGTTGAAAACTGCCCAGATGCTACATGTACCACCTTTACCCCTGGTACATGTAGCCAGTGAACAGAAGCTTCAAAATCAAGTTTGCTACATGTACCGCTATACCCCTGCTACATGTAGCCACAGATCATAATTGAAGTTAAGAAGTTTGCTACATGTAGCACTGTTACCCCTACTACATGTGATCAGAGCCGAATTTAAGAGGGTTGCTACATGTACCACTTTTACCCTGCTACATGTAGCAGCTGGGAAAAATCTGCAGATTTTGTGCTCGACTTTGGGAGATTTTAAGGGCATTTAGGACTTTCGTAACACAACTCTCAGGGCTATAAATACCTTTAAGTCTCATTCCACTAGGTTATCTTTCATTTTGGCAATCCGAGAGCTTTCTCTCTCTACCTCCTCTCATCTTATCTACTCAATCTCTCTACAAAAGAGGTTGATTACTTGGGTTTTGAGGTATTTCACTTTTATTAAAGTTGTTCGTATTGTTGAGATCTTTATTAATCTTAATTTTATTTTTGTTTTCGTCCATGAATCACATTTCTCTTTTTATGCTTATGTCTTGTTCTTCGAATATGAGTGAGTAGTCGAATAGGCTAGGTCATGGGGTGATCTCTACCCCATGGCTTAGTTGTTTTAATGGGACGTTCTCTTGATCTAAGGCTATATTTCGGTTTGTGAATGGATAGAAACTCTTATTTTCGATCAAAGCTTGTAGTTGTTAACTTCCTTGATCGTGCGTCGACAAGCTCACTTGGCACGCACGATGCTTGGAACCATGGCACTCCTTGTGTTTGATAAAATGACTAAATGAGTTTCGATCCATTTTCGGACTCCCTTTTATGAGTTACATTTGATTTCACTGCTGAATCCTCCGAGTGAGAGCAATTGACTTCGACTCTCACTTGAGTTATCCGAGAGAACCATTAAACGGCAAAGTCACGGGTAGTTTAGTTTGAACCCCTAGACCTTGCCGCCTCAAATTTCTAGCCAAACTTCGTTTTTAATCAAATTAGGAGGTAGAGAGAATTTCATCACTCAAGAGTTGGCCGTCTCAACGCCGAACTTGGTTAGCGGTCCTAACACTAAAAACTCTACGCAAGCTAATCTCCAAACCAAGTTATGGATGCGCTCCATGTGGATTTGAGCCCGGACTTCCGGGTATTAATATGCTTTCAACCGACCTAGCCCTACGCTTGGGGTATTATTATTTCGGCACTCAATTTGGTTGCAAGCATTTGGCGCCGTTGCCGGGGAGCGCTTTCTTTTATAGCTTATATTGGAGGTTCGCCGAACCATTGTAAGTATCTCGCTTAATTTTTACTTTGCGTAATTTATACTTAATCTAGTGGATACCTCTAACCTGAGCTTGTCTCTAACTTGAGGTGTAACGAAGCTAGCGTAAGTATAAACTACCGTTTTAATTATTGTACTTACTTCTCGAGGCGGCGACATAGCCCCTCAAAGTTGTTGTTAGGAGGTGGCGGCCTAACCCCTCTTGTCTGTGTACTTTGATTGTGTTGACCATTGTTTCTCGAGGAAGGTTTAAAAGTGTATGCGTGGTGGTCATCGTGGTGCCTTTCGGAGCCTGAGTTCTAAAAGGCTTCATAGATCATTTTCTCCTCCTCGACCCAAAACTCCTCGTCGGGTTTGAGCAAGGACACCACCACCCCAAATAACTCCTTTTTCTGTAAGAACCCCTCCTCGAGAAAGAATGTCCGGAATCGGTGGTGACGGTAACCCGGCGGTTGTGCCCGAAAAGACTATGAGAGACTATATGAATCCGGCACGTACTACTCCGCGGCCCACCATAGTCCTTCCGGCCGCAATCGAGGCGAACAATTTTATCGTGAAAATGGATCACCTTAACATGATGCCTTTGTTTTATGGAAAGGACAAAGAATGCCCGTACACTCATATGCGGGCATTCGAGGAAATGGTTTCCACAATAGTATCCACGCCTACACAGCTTGAATCCGCAAAGTTAAAACTCTTCCCATTTTCGATATAAGACAAAGCCAAGGTTTGGTTGAATAACTTGAGACCTCAATCGTTGGCTACTTGGGCGGATTTATCCAAAGCTTTTTACATGAAATTTTTTCCCCCACATCTTACAAAAGACCTCCTCCATCAAATTCAAACTTTTAAACAAAAAGAGGGGGAGTCATTTTACCAATATTGGGAGAGATACAAGGATTTGCTGAACTCCATCCCACATCATGGCTTCGTAACTTTTCAAAAGGTCGAGTTTTTGTTAAAAGGATGTTTCCCGAGTACTCAACACCTTATGGATAGCATGTGTACCGGTGGAGTTATGGCTAAAACCCCTGATGCGACGTGGGACTTTTTTGAGGAATTGGCTGAAAAAACTCAAAACTGGGATTGCTCGGACCCCTCTGAAAAGAATGTGTTTAATCCGGTTCTGAGCAGTTCCGGTAAATTTCAATTGAATGAGCAAAATGAGCTAGCCCACAAGGTCGCCCAGCTTTCCCGCAATATTGAAACTTTACAACTCAGCAAAGTGGCTGGGGTGGCCTCTGTGGCCAAAGCAGAAGAATTTTGTGTTTTGTGTGAGATTGCAGGTCATGCTACGGGAGATTGTCAAATGCTTCCCGCCGTTAAGGATATTCTCCAAGGAACTGGTCTATCGGAGGTCAATGCCGTTAATCAACGGTTTGACCCTTATTCTCAAACGTACAATCCGAGGTGGAAGATACACCCTAACTTCCGGTGGAGCGACCCACCAAGCATTCCGGCCTTCTCAATCTCAAGGAGCGCCGAGGTTTTCTCAAAATCAACAACCTCCGGGGTTTGCACCACCGGGACCTCCTCATGGGCCGAATCAATTTCCACCTCAAAAGCAGTCCTGGGAGGATATTATGTCACCTTTCATGCAAAGCCAAACATCCGTCAACGAGCAAACCACTCAAACGCTCGGGGAAATCAAGAATCAAATGGAAAAGTTGACTAATACGGTGGGGATTCTTCAACAAGAAAAGGGGAAACTTCCGACTCAACCCCAAGCAAATCCGCATGGAACTCATTTTGTGGCGAGCTCTTCGGTGCCTAGTCCCGAGCAAGCCAAATCTATTATAACATTACGGAGTGGGAAGAAAGTTGATACGGCCATTGCTCCAAAGCCTATCAAGCCACGGGTTACACCAATTGTCGTGCAAGTTCCGGATCCTTCTATTTACTCACCAACCTCGGAGCAATCTCCCGTTGGTGAGCAACCGGCAAAGTCTCAAGAGGAAGAGCCGAAGGTCCCCGTGTCCCAAATTCCGGCTCCTTTTCCCCATCGATTGAAAGCTCCGGCCCATGCCAATACAAACTCCGAGATCTATGAGCTTTTCAAGCAAGTAAGGATCAATATTCCGTTGGTGGATGGGGTCAAGCAAATCCCTACCTATGCCAAATTTCTCAAGGACTTATGCACTTAAAAGCGTAAGTTGAATGTTCACAAGAGGGTATTGTTGACAGAGCAAGTGAGTTCAATTATTCAAACCAACGTGGCTCCAAAGTACAAAGATCCGGGGTGTCCAACTATTTCCATCACTATCAGGGGTACGAAAATTGAGAAAGCTCTCCTTGACTTGGGAGCTAGTGTGAATTTACTCCCGTACTCTGTTTATGAGCAGCTTGGTTTAGGGGAGATGAGGCCTACATCGGTTACCCTTCAATTGGCCGATAACAGCATTTGTATTCCACGCGGGATGGTGGAGGATGTACTTGTGCAAGTGGACAATTTTATTTATCCCGTGGACTTCGTCGTTTTGGATACTTTCCCGGTACCCTCCTCTCAAGCCTCAACATCAAATCCGGTTATTCTTGGGCGTCCATTCTTGGCCACTTCCGATGCCGTTATCCATTGCCGAAGCGGGTTGCTCAACCTTACTTTTAGCAACATGAAGATGGAGGTGAATGTGTTCAATATCGTTTTTAATCAAATTAGGAGGTAGAGAGAATTTCATCACTCAAGAGTTAGCCGTCTCAACGCCGATATTGGTAAGACCAAGAAAGCTCCGGCGATGGCCTTGTGCGACTAACTTTGGTTCCGAAGGCGGGACCGAAAGAGTGAGCCTTGGAAGCGGTTCTGATGACGAACGGCGACAATGACGCAAAATCCTCCAACTTGGTCGAGGTATCGGGTGGTTGACATTCCGCTCCATCGGTACATTTTTGTTCTATCCCTCTCTTATTTCCAGTCTTTTGCATTGAGGACACTGCATATTTCAAGTCGGGGGGTGGTGGTGGTTATTTATGGTTTATGTTTTCGATTTGCATAGAAAATTTTAAATTTTTGTGCAATCTTCCCTTTTAAGTATTTATTTTGCATGCTAGATATGTTAAATATGCTCAATCGTGTAAATAATGGCAAGAGTCGTCCATCCCGTCAAATTTGGTTGTGTATTTTGAATCCATGTCACTTGCATATACATGAACTTTGATGAACAATTTTAGCCTTGAGTTGTGTCAAGCCATGTGCACCGCTTTTAGTTGAGATTCCTTTTGTAGCATCCCATGCGTTTTGTTCTCATCTCTCGGAATTGCGTAAATAAAACTTCTAGTTCATGCTTGAGTAGTTGCAAATATCTATCTTGCATCATATTGGAGTTTTTTGGCGTACTTTAGAAGTGATACAAGGCATTTTCGCATGATTAAACCACATATGTGTCCCCCTCATCCTTATCTTGAACCATTAGTCCGAGTCTTGTTCATTGTTCAAGCCTAGGAAGCCGGATGTTCGGAGGGTGGTTGGAAATGTCTTTCAATGTTTTGAGATGGTTTGGGGGTGTTGTGGATGTGCTAGAAGTGATTGGATGTCAAAATAATGAAAATTGGAAAGTGGCTAAAACTTGCCCAGATGCTACATGTACCACTGATGCCCCTGCTACATGTAGCCAAGGAACAGAATGAAAATTTTGAGTTTGCTACATGTACCAACCTAAACCCCGCTACATGTGCCAACTGAAAAATTCTGGAAAAATTTGTACGCGTGGCACATTCTCTCTCCTCCACTATATAAGACCAAAACCCTTATTTTCTCACTTCCTCCTTGCCCCTTTACCCACGCCTTATCTCTCAAACCCCCACCAAATCCTCTCAAATCTCCACTAATCTACCACAAACTCCATCAAATCTTCAAGTTCTAGCTTTCAATCAAGAGATTCAAGCCCAACTTCGAACCGAGAAAACCTAGGTACGAGCCAAACCTTGCATCTCTGTTGATCATCTCTCTCTCTCTCTCTCTCTCTCTCTCTCTCTCTCTCTCTCTCCACAAACCGAAATCGCACTCCATCTCACTCACCAGTTACGAACCAAAACCCTAACCCTCCAACCCAAATCTGTCCGAAAATCCCAAATTCCCTCTTTGCCTTGACCGAACTGTACCAAAACTCTCACCCATGGTCCGTTTTCACAGCTCACCTTGATTTGGTCGCTGAAAAACCCTATCTCCCCTGTTATTAATTTTTTTTTTGTTGTGATTTTGGGCCGTGTTGTTAGTGGGTTCTCTCTCTGTGGTTGTGGCCGTAATGGGTAGCAAAAAGTTGGCTATGGGAACCAAGAAGAAGGGTTCGGCTGGAGCAGGGCCAAGTAGTGGCCCGGTTCAACTAAATAAGAGACCACCTGCCTCGGTGGATGAGGAAGAGGAGCGACGAAAAAAACAGAAACGGGATGAAAAGGAGAGGGAAGAGGAAAAGGAGAGACAGGAGTGGATGAGACAAGTCAAGAAGAAGGGGTTTACCTGTGAGTGACAAGTCGACCGAACAAAGTTGGGTCCACATGACATTATCCAGGTAATCACAAACCAAGGCCTTGATAGTTTCTTTGATGAAATAAAGGGGATTAGAAAAGGTGTAGTGAAGAAATTTTATATGAACATGGTTGTCAACCGAAAAGAGAAAAAAATTGTGTCAAAGATTGGATCTAAAACTGTGACGGTGACAATAGATTCGATAGCCTCCTACTTGAATTTTGAACGCCCTGAGCCGTCTGATGTTACTTACCCCAAGGGTTGGTCTTGTGATGATGAAGTTTTGGTGAATGCCCTCACCGATAAACCGGACTCTTTCTCAGGGGGAAAGTTTGCCGCCGGGAGTTCGAGGGAGTTGTTTCGATTAATAAACATGGTTGTGCACTTTAACTTAAACCCCCATGGTTCACAGCAAACCCCCAACCTTGACGATGGGGCAACACTTTTTGTGTTTAGCAGGGGGATGAAAAGGTGGATTGGGCTAAATGGATTTGGAATGTGATGATGGACTTCCGGATAAGGGGCACGGCTAATGCTAACATTCCATTCCCTGCTATGGTGACAAAGTTTTGTGATGAGGTTGGGGTAAAGGCGGATAAGGGAGATGAGGAGGCCCACTATGGGAGCCCTAAAGCTATCACTGCTGTGACGGAGAAGAAAAGCAAGTCAAAGTCTAAACCTCCCCGCCTGGAAACGATTATCTCCTCCATGCCTTCGGGTAAGAAAGGAGTCAACCGATGGGAGCAATATTTGAGCATCATCAAGTGCCAAGGGGATGTGATTCTTGAAAATCAACGACAAATGGACAAGAGGGTTAAGCGCCTTGAGAAGGGTGTTTCCACCTTGAAAAGGTGGATGAGGTGGTGGATGGACCGAGCAGGGGAGTCCTCAAATAACCCCTATGTGCCCACCGAAGAAGACAATGAGGCGGACACTGAGGAGGAAGTTGTTCAAGCAGGGGCTGTGGAGGACTAGTGGGGGAGTCGTAGTAGTAATAGTAGTTGGGCCTTTTCTGGTAGTTATTTCGTTATTTGCAGTTGTTTTGTCTTTATCTTTTGTTGTGGCCAGAGTGTGGCCAAGCCTTGGGTAGTTTAGGGGTTTGTAGTGGCCAGGGTTAGATAAACCAAGCTAGTATTAGGCCACTACATATTTTGTTCCCCTTTTCTTTCTGTAACCAAGGTCGTTATAAGCTACTAAAGTCTTTAGTTGATCTTTTGTACGCTTATTTAACTCCATGTGATGCATTTTAGATAGTTGTGCATTATGAGCGTGCTTTTCATTCCTCGTCTTGCATACATGTTAATAATTAGTTCTCTTTCCGTTCGTAGCGCTCTCTTGATAGCGTGCATAGCTCTTTTTGTTCGCTATTGCAATTACTCGCTAGCGCTTCTTTTGGGATGTTTTCTTTTGTATCTCTATGAGAAAATTCGAAATATCCTTGTGAGTTCTTGGAATCAAAACTTGATGTGGGGCATGTGTTTTCTGTCTATTAATGTGGCGTAGATTGTTCCTTTTGGTTCATGGCCTATTGGTGCGTGGATCACACTTGGTCATGTTTGATGGGATTATTTTTGGACTCTTGCCTAATTCTTGTTATTGAGCATAGTTATTGTATCTTGTTTGGGAGGATTGTTTAGCTTAGCTATTTATATTTTGATTTAGTTTGCTAGGGACTAGCAAAATCCAAGTTGGGGGGTGTGATAAGCCCTAAATAGTGTAAATAAATGGGCTTATCTCTCTCATTTTTGTCACGCGCACGCGGGTAACTTGTTTGATTTGAATGATATTGCGCGAAGGTTGTGTTTTTGGTATTTTCAGGTTAATTGTGTGAATAAGGTGTGCTTTGACGCCATGGATAGCTACCAAGAGTGTCCAAGGCCTTGAGGCCATGTGGCACCCCGCCGCCGACTCCCAAGAATCGTGAATTGATGTATCAGAGGGTACTCGGGCGTCAAATGGCCAAGAGAAGATGAAGGAAAGAAGGGTTGAAAACTGCCCAGATGCTACATGTACCACCCTTACCCCTGGTACATGTAGCCAGTGAACAGAAGTTTCAAAATCAAGTTTGCTACATGTACCGCTGTACCCCTGCTACATGTAGCCACGGATCAGAATTGAAGTTAACAAGTTTGCTACATGTAGCACTGTTACCCCTACTACATGTAGCCAAGGATCAGAGCCGAATTTAAGAGGGTTGCTACATGTACTACTTTTACCCTGTTACATGTAGCAACTGGGAAAAATCTGCAGATTTTGTCCCCGACTTTGAGAGATTTTAAGGGCATTTAGGACTTTTGTAATACAACTCTCAGGGGCTATAAATACCTTTAAGCCTCATTCCACTAGGTTATCTTTCATTTTGGCAATCCGAGAGCTTTCTCTCTCTACCTCTTCTCATCTCATCTTCTCAATCTCTCTACAAATTAAAAGAGGTTGATTAATTGGGTTTTGAGGTATTTCATTTTTATTAAAGTTGTTCGTACTGTTGAGATCTTTATTAATCTTAATTTTATTTTCGTTTTCGTCCTTGAATCACGTTTCTCTTTTTATGCTTATGTCTTGTTCTTCGAATATGAGTGAGTAGTCGAATAGACTCGGTCATAGGGTGATCTCTACCCCGTGGCTTAGTTGTTTTAATGGGTTCTCTTGTTCTAAGGCTATATTTCGGTTTGTGAATGGATAGAAACTCTTATTTTCGATCAAAGCTTGTAGTTGTTAACTTCCTTGATTGTGCGTCGACAAGCTCACTTGGCACGCACGATGCTTGGAACCATGGCACTCCTTGTGTTTGATAAAATGACTAAATGAGTTTCGATCCATTTTCGGACTCCCTTTTATGAGTTACATTTGATTTCACTGCTGAATCCTCCGAGTGAGAGCGATTGACTTCGACTCTCACTTGAGTTATCCGAGAGAACCATTAAACGGCTAAGTCACGGGTAGTTTAATTTGAACCCCTAGACCTTGCCGCCTCAAATTTTTAGCCAAACTTCGTTTTTAATCAAATTAGGAGGTAGAAAGAATTTCATCACTCAAGAGTTGGCCGTCTCAACGCCGAACTTGGTTAGCGGTCCTAACGCTAAAAACTCTACGCAAGCTAATCTCCAAACCAAGTTATGGATGCGCTCCCTGTGGATTCGACCCCGGATTTCCGGGTATTAATATGCTTTCAACCAACCTAGCCCTACGCTTGGAATATTATTATTTCGGCACTCAATTTGGTCGCAAGCACACACGTTATACACGTGATAAAGAACGGTACCGTTTTGTTTTGTGTTTAAAGATAATGCTACTCCAGTCCAGTCCAGTCTTTAAACACGCAGATTCGAATTTAAATCAGTGTTTTCCGTACTCGATCGGGTCTATAAATAGGGTGAACGGACCTCTGATTGAGAGCATAACTAAGCAAAGCAACGATGTCTCTCGATCTCGAATATTTTAAAAATCTCTGGGACGGCGAATGGGAGTTTGAAAATAGGGCTACCGGCCAGATAATTAGGATAGAAAAGGGCAAAACCTATACGGGCACATTCCCGTTGGCGACCACTGGGACGACGTTCAAGTTCCAAGGTACTGACCCGCGTCAGACACTGTGAAGTTCTCTTCATCGTATGTTCTCGTTAGTCACTAACAAGGAGGATATGCAGTTGGTGATCTCGTGGGAAGATGGTTCTGGTATTCCCGATGAAGTGGTGCCTTTCTCTGGTGATGTCAGTAAAGTGCGTCTGACATTAGATACCCAAATGTCAGGTGTGCTTGGGCTAATCATTGATGATGGTAAGATTGCAGACATGGTCTGGGAAACTTATTATGATAAATGTCCCGCTCCAAAATAAAACTATTTCGTCGCATCTCTAGCTAATATGCATTGCATGGTATATATTTGCATGTTTAGTGCAAAATATATATAAGCTTATGAAATAATGTCTCATGGTACGAACTGAAAGTATGAAGTTCAGTTCATACCGTTCGAGTTGTAATATACTTGTTGTCGTACTAGTTTGTTTTCCTTGTAATATGTTGTGTGCAGGACTCTCAAGGATATTCCCTTGGTCCATGTTTTCGATTTGGTTTGGGTTTCCTCAATAAAATTAATTACTTACTAAATAAGAGTTTATTAAATTTAGATCTTTGATCATAATTACCAAGTAATTAAAAAAGAGAAGTCAATGTTTGGCTATGTCGTACAAACACAAACACGACACCAACACTCCGACACGCGAATTTTTAAAAAATGGAAGACACGATACATTAGGGGACACATTTAATTTAAATGATAAATATCCTTCTTGTATACCATCATATTAAGAAAAAGCAAAAAATAATACTCCCTCCGTCCCTTTTTAAGAGTTCTGCTTCGTAATTTCAACTTATTAAAAAGACATCATCATTACATCTTTTACATCAACTTTTACCTTCACTTTCTCTCCTTACCCTCTATGAAAACATCATTATTACATTTTTACTCACTAACTTTTTAAAATGGAATCTACTTTTATGGGCAAAATGGAAAATTCACAAACTTTTACCCACTAGCTTTACAAAATGGACACTTATTAAGGGACGGTCCAAAATGGAATACTGGACTCTAAAAAAGGGACGGAGGGAGTAGGAGTAATTAATTAAGGTTTTAATCGTAAATATGCAACATCACATATACGTTAGGTTATAGCCATCATCATATCATATCATTCACAAAAATATTTCATCAACTAAAACATTTGATCATTTGTGTACCTTTCTAACCAATAAACAATCATCCACCGTACCATATAGAAAAATATATGGCTTCCCTAAGTTTTTAATTGGTTCATACTTCTTTTTATCAAAGCCGGCTTGTTTTTCAAGTGTCCGAGAATGTCCGGAGCATTTTTTAAAATGTCCCCGCAGTGTCCAAATGAAAAACACAGATAAAGTATAAAACACTTTGAATATGAGTGCTGGACACGTATGCGGAGAGTTTCGGTGTCCAATTCCGGTACATAACATCCAACAAAGTATTCGTGCTACATATATGTTTGGCATATATAGTAAAAAGACGACCAATCCATGACATTTTCCTGAGGAGATTCTTTCTAGCATTCACGTTGTTCCGTTCCAATGGTTCAACCCATCTCCAGATTGTACCATTTGGAATCTTTCAACCAATGGTGAGTTCAATTGCAAATCGGCTCACTCTCTCATTCCCTCCAAGAATGTCAGTTCCCGTCTCTCATGGGATTGGATTTGGCATTTCCCTTGTTCCTACCGCATCCAACACTTTGTTTGGCTTGCTGCTCATGATCGTCTCTCAACCCGTAAGAATTTGTTCCTTCGCAATATCACTCCTTCCCCTTTCTGTGAATGGTGTCCAGATATTCCAGAGTCCACGTACCATGTCCTTTGTGATTGCCCTCGTGCCTCTAATATTTGGAGCGCCCTTCAGTTTTCTTTGGTGGATTCTCAAGCGCTTCCCTTTGATTGGATTCATGTGAATTCAAAATCTGTTAATACCCACAATTCCGGGGTCCCTAAGAATATTACTCTGTATCTTCTTGTTTGCTATTTGGCATATTTGGTTGGATCGCAATCGCCGTCTTTTTTATACCAACCCTAATTCCAACTCGAGCATCATTGACCCAACAAAAATTTCAGTTACTATCTTGAACAAATCCTTGGAGTGGTTCTTTCTTGTTTTCCAAGAGAGGAACTCTCACAGGAAGGATATACAGGTAGGATGGGTTCCGCCGAGAATGGGTTTTTCCAAGTTGAATACGGATGGTGCGTACAACTGTGTGATGGGCTCGGCCTCCACTGGGGGGATTTTGCGTGATCATTATGGTATTTGGATAGGTGGATTCCACAGGAACATTATCGCGGATTCTAGCCTAAATGCAGAATTATGGGCCTTAAGAGATGGTTTGAGTTTGGCAAAGGATGAAAATATCAAAAAGCTGGAAATTGAAGTAGATTCCATGACAGTGTTAAACTTGATTCATGCCACTAACATGGTGAATCACCCGCTTGGCAATTTGTTATTTGATTGTAGGTTGCTGATGCAAGGGTTTGAGGAAGTTTCTATCACGCATATCTATTGCGAAGCTAATCGGTGTGCAGATGCGTTGGCAAATGATGCTCCGGTTTCGGTGGGAGATTTATATATCTACCCGGCTATTCCTAGTTGTATTTCTAATTTCCTTTATGCGGATTTGATTGGGGTCTCGTACCCTAGAATTGTAAACTCTTAATTTTGTTTTTCTTGTTTTAATGAATCGTATGTTTACCACACACACACACACAAAAAAGTCATTCAGATTAATTTACCTGTCTGGCATTGTACGTTTTTCAATGTTATATTCTTTGGAGCAATGAGAAAATTATTGTTCTAGTATATATACTGATTCTTAATATGAGTTTGAAGACAGTTCGTAGATCTTGAATGTTTGAAGGCTCTATACCAAATGAAAGTATCAGTTCAGATTCATGCAAAAGTTCTTTATCGGAAGAGTCATGTGTTGAATATTGATAAATGTGATTAAAGTGCACTCCAAATATTTTATTTTTTTTATTTGGTAACCAAGGAACAACCCTGCAATCGAGCCATTATTGGACCCAATTGCGCAATCCAAACCTCGGGGGAGACTAGCACAGCAACCCACCGCCATGGACCCCACTTAAATCATGGTTTGTCATCAGGGGGAATCGAACCCTGCTATGTTGCACTCTAAATTTTGTCTCATAGTATTTTTATATTGTGTAATTTAATGTACTAATTAAAGTACATTTACAAGAAAGTGAAGTGCAAAATTCATTTCCCATTTGAGTATTGCAAAAACCCTATTGTTGAAGACGTATTCAGAAGTTTTGGTTTATGAAGGCTGAGTAAATTCATCTATTTATCAAACTCTATAAACCGATGCCTACCTAAAAGGCTTGCTAGAAAATATGCATGTTGGAATATTCATTCGACATACATGAGCCACAGTGTACACCACAATTGGACATAGATTTTTGCAGTTACAATAGAGAATTCGACACAATTCGATCTCAAGTTGCCATGCATCCAATACACAACTCCACAATTAGTCATAAAATAAGAAATCAAATTCATTTCTCAATGCCTTCAAGTCTCAAAAGATCTATTAATTCTACTACAACAAAAAAAAAAAAAAAAATGACCGGATTTTGTTCAAGTCAGGACGTCCGGATTTTGCTTCAGTCCGCACCTCCCCTTTTCCGATCTAATTTCGATGATCCGAGCCGCTCAATATGTTTAGAACGTGATTTTAATGGTACCCGCGAAAAATCAACAAAAAAATATGACCGGAAAGAGCTTCATCTGAACAGTTTTTTATTGAATAGTTCAATAAAAAATTGCTCAAATCAAGCCCTTCCCGATTACTCTTTTTTGCTAATTTCTTACAAGTACCTTTAAAATCACATTCTGATCACATTGAGCGACTCGGATCATCGAAATTCGATCGGGAGTCTATTTAATGGAGCCTTTAACGAAATCCGTTAGTTATTCGGACGGAAGGGGGCATTTTGATTAATGGAAGATAACGTTGGGAGTAAATTTTATTTTTTTAAAAGGTTGGGAGTCTAATTAAAATTTATAGTAAATGTTGGGGGTATTTTGAAATTTTCCCTTAAAATTAATACCTTGTCTTTTTTATTTTACTTGGACCAAATTAAAAGTTTATGTTTGTGTTTGGGCTTAATTTTATTTTTGTGATGGGCTAGCTTATTTTGTTTTTGTATTGGGCTACCTTCTTGTTGTTTTCCGATTTTTCCCTTGTTTTCCCCCGTTCTCTGTTTGCTGCTACTGTCCGAAAATGGCCATTCATGATTTCTCACCCCCCCCCCCCCCCCCCCCCCCCCTCCCTTTTTTTTTTTTTTATGTTGATTCTCTTCCACTAAATTTAAAGAAGAAGTTAGCATAAAGCCAACAATGTCGTTGCAAAATTTGACGAATTAATTTACCATGCTCCGCAAGTTTATTGCTCAAATATATATGGAGTCTGTATTAGTAGTAATTTAGGAAATGTGTGACCATTTGAGATGCTTTAGATAGATTACAAGAGTATTTTTTTTTAAATGAAAAATAGATTTCAAGAGTTGACTAACCCAAATGTGGGCATATGTCGTAGTAATACTAGTAGATGTGGCAAATGGGTGGGTTGAAACAGATCGTGAACAAATTTCTAACACCCAACCAATCACGTAAATTCCAATTATATTAGAACGTTAATCTGACAAGGATAAGGGTAACGTCCAACAATAGTGGTTGAAGAACCTGTAGACATTCTTAGGTGAGGGGATTACAAAGGAGAAGAAGGGGTAGAAAAACAATAAGGAAGAAGAAAAGGGTTGGGTTGCCCTATGGCTCTGATACCATAAAGAGGAATTGAATTGGTAGAAACCCTTGCTCACAAATCACAATACCATATAGAGAATTTTGTATACAAGGAAGATACAATGTGTACAAATCAATACAAGAAAGGAAGGAGTAAAATCAGGAGAGAAATGAGCCATGTAACTCTACAGTTTATCAATTAATTTGCACTTGATTAGTGAAGAAAAGTAAACTTGAGTTACTTTCCTAGCAGGACATCATGTTTTCGTTAATCGATAACGGGAATTATGGTTGTGAGGTCTGGTGGGGAGGTGATTCTAATACCAAAAACACATTACATGTCACTCGTTCCTGTGATGTGCTTCTGAAGGCAACGACGCCACAGTCTGGTACGCTTGGGATACAAATTCTTGATTCACCAAAAATCCAGATGGCTTATGATAATGTTGCTCATAGGTGTCCGAGCTAGAGATGATCACTATTGAAGAAAAGTAAACTTGAGTTACTTTCCTAGCAGCCCATGATATGTTTAGTTTCCGTAATATGTCTAAGGTGGAAATCTTTTCTTGGTTGGCTGTACAAGGGAGAGTGGCTACTAGATCTTTACTCGTGAGCAAAAATATGATACAGGAGGGTCTGTTGTCCAAATGCCCATTCTGTGCTACTTTTGAGGAAACCCCGGAACACCTATTCTTGCACTGTAAGTTTTTGTGGAACACTTAGCTTGGTCCCTTATTGTGGTGTGGTGGCAAATGCTCTGGGTTTGTCCACCATCTTTGGCGGACTTAGCAAATTGGTGGTTTGACAACAGCTTTAGGAGGTTGGAAAGGCACATTTGGGAGGTGACTTTCTTTGCTACCTTATGGTCTTTGTGGCTTGCAAGGAACGACCTTGTCTTCAACAATGTGTCTCGGTCTGCTAGCGATGTAGGGGACCAGATTAAGACGAGGGTGGCTATGTGGATGAAAGCCAAGTTCGTAATCAAGATCTACTCAGTGGAGGATTTTAAATGCTTTCTAGGTGGTATCCGTAAGCTGAAGCTTTAGCTCTGAGGAGTTGCGCATCCAACCTCCGGCTGGATGTTTGTGTTTCATTGTGTGTTGTCTTGTTCTCGGTTTGAGCAAGTTTGCTCATCCCTATCTTGTCCTCGATGTACCCCTTTCGAGATTTATAAAAAATAGTTCGTTTGCCGAGCAAAAAAAAAAAAAAATTTGTTTTGAGATTTGTTCAATAAATGTAAGTTTATCACATGTTTGTTTTTTTCAGATCTCTTGTTTAGCCTTTAAATAGGCTTGTAATCGATGTGTAAGTACGTAAATAAAAGTGATCAAAGTGTGTGAAATACAATTGAGTGTTTGTGAAATACAAAGTTTTTTTTTGAAAAAGCAAATTATTTTTTATTAATCTTTGAAGAGGATACAAAGATTAAACGGATCTCGGGCACACCGGCGAAAACGCCACCTGAGAACCAACACCAAAAGATGGCAAGAAAACGACCGAAGCAACACACCTGAAAGCAAAGAGACACCTAATTAAAAACAACACTTCTCAACACCACAAGAGCCATAAAAGCTACCAAAAAAGACAAGCGAAAGACCCAACACCTAAAACCTAGCCCGAAAACAAGAGGACGAAAAACACCTACAACCGCAACCGAAGCAAAAAAGAACAAACCAAAAGGAAACATGACCTGAACCCAAAAAACACCAAACACATCAGATGACGGTTCAAAATTCCAAAGAAAGGGAGACATCTTCCTAGCTCGAAGTCGACATCATCCTCCAACTCAAACTCATTCTCCAAATCATCAAGAGCGTCATATTTCCACAAGAGTCTTAAGCATAAAGTTTCTCCCCTCTTTATATTGAATGCCCAATCTAGCACCAATATCTATCTCTCGAGCTTCCTTGAAAAGAAGGGAGTTTCGGTTCTTGATATCACCGGAAGATAAAGAGGAAGAAGGGATCATCTTTTTTCTACGACTTACTTTGTCGGCCTTGACCCCAAGCTCGGCAAGAAGTTTCTTCTTCTTAATTTTCCTCTTTCATCTTCTTAACCTCCTTTCCATCTTATTAATACCCTTAAAGGTTGATCTCTCCCCAAAAGAACTACCACCAGTCCTACCCTTTTTGTGCTGCAAATCCACATGGCTCCCAACGATGAAAGATTGGGAGCTATCCTCAACAAATCCCAAAGAAGTCACAATGTTGTCGCTCTGATAATTGTGAGAGTTAGATATATAGATACTCCTCTCACTGTTTGCATCGGTGGCATCAGAGCGTTAGGCAGCTTAGGCTGATCCGAGGAAAAAAAAATCTCTCTTCAAAAAAAATACCTTCGGTGTTCAACTGCTAGTGTAGCCCAGAAATGAATTCACTCAAGGCTATTCTCTTGGTCCATGTGTTTTATTTTGAGTATGTTATTAATTGCAGCAGCTCCTACTTTGATATAGAGGGAGCATGTGGAGATTAATAGGAGTATTTTATTTGAACAAAAATACTGATTTCTCCTTCTTTCTTTCTTTTTTTGAATTGTCAATACTGATTTCTCCTTGTTTGCATCAAAAACATGCACCCACCCAAGAATTGACATCTGTCCAACAAGTCCTGATTGTGTTTGCAGCAGTTACTGAATTGGGCCATTTTGATTAAAACAGGGGACCCAAAATATAGTATTAGGTTCTGATGTGGAGTAATCAACACAGGGTTCGAAGGATAATGCGAAAGTTAATTGTTGTTCAAGTATAGATAGATATATTCAGAAAATGGGTTGAAGATAGTTCGTAATTCTTCATTGTTTGATCATATAGCCGATGAAAGTATCAAGTTCAGATTCATTAAAAGGCGTAAAAGTTCTTTATCGCACGGAGAAGTCATTATATTTGTTGAATACGTACGAATAAAGATGCTTTTTGCAATGGGTCTATTAATTGTTGAATAAGTATTCGTAGATTTTGATTTTATGAAGGCCAAGTATAAATCTGGTTCTGATTCTGGAGATCATTTGTATTGGAGATCAGGAGAAGATATCGTGTGCCTTAAGGCCAGCTTTTAACTTTAAGTAGTACTCCGTACTTCTATTTTTTAGAAGTACTTACGTTTATAATGAGTTGACCAGCTTGTTGGCCCTTAGGCATAGTTTTAAAAATCGGCCGAGACGTACCGTATCGGCCGAGATGTACCGTATCGGCCGAGACGTACCGGGATTTGAGGTCCCCGATTCGGATACGGGCCGATATATCGGAAAGATTGGAATTCACAGCCGTATCGGCCGATACCCGATACGTACCGGTTCGGCAAAAAAAAAAAAAAAAAACAGAGCATCTTCTTCTTTTTTTTCCAGCAGGCTTTTTCCCAGAGATTATGTAATGTAAAACCTCTATGTTGCATTTTTTTATGACTTAAAATCATCTTACTTTTGCAGTTTATGTCAATTATATCGAAACACATAATGTTGCATTTTTATCATATTTGTAAAATCTTATTGACTTGCGGGTTTTGATAAATTATCGGATATTTCACATGAAGAGAATGGGCTATTACATGTCTTAAATTAATTAAAATGTGATAATTTAAGCCAATGTTGGGGGCAAAAGTATATTTTTCAAGTTTTATACATATTGCTGATGATTTTTAAAAATTCACGACCGCGACACCCGATTCCCGCGACGTATCACCGATACGTCCCGATACCGATACACCGCGACCGATACCGAGACGGCGACCGATACCGAGATTTAAAACTAGTTAGGCCCTAATTACTATGACTTCATCTTTTGCTATAACGCTTAGCTTTCTTGTATTGCTTATTAGTCTTTTATATTAACTATATCTTCTTCTTCTTCTTTTTTATTAACTATATTGACGATATCTTTCAGGTTATGTTTTAGTAGTGACGTTTGATCTGGTAAAAGATCTTGGAAAAGCAAGTTGTAACGTACAATTAAAAATTGGGTAGCTTTTGAACAGTTATTCGCTTGTTTTATCGAAAAACTGTAGCTGGAGGCATAATACCAACGTGTTTACCTCATCTGTTGCAGGAAAACTTTTGTCCTTTTGATTAGCCAAAATAGCTTTTACTCCTCTTTACCTCACCTGATAAACTTGCTCTAACGATATCTTTTAGGTTATGTTTTAGTAGTATCGTGATCTTGTAAGAGATCTTGGAAAAGCAAGTTGTGTTCAATATTTGTCTTCTTTTTTATGTTAAAAAAGTTTATTATTAGCTGAATAATTTTGTAACTTGTTATGAACACAAAGCTAGCTCTAACCATATTGATTAATGTTAGGATCATCACACACACACACGATTTACGAGTATAAGAACAGTAAAGAAATCGACACAGCAATATATGTGGTTCCCCAAAACCGGGTACGTCCACGGGAGCGAGAGCGACTGTTCTTTTATTATCACAGTTATCAAATAGGGTTTACAACATAGAGTATTTATTGCGACTCTATTCTAACCCTAACCTGGTATCTGGTCTGAATCCCAAAAATACCCTTGTACGATCGTACCATACCCGCGGGGGGCCACACCCCCCAAATTACAAAACGCCTAGACCTTCGGCCCAATCTACTTTTACTGGATTATTGGTGATAGGCCAAATGCTGCCTTCTTTCTAAAACTCCTTAGTATCTCTCCATACTTACATATGAGCCATAGTTCTAACAATTAACTTTTTTATTCACTACACACTTTTTTTCTCGAAATATTGATATGAGAAATAATGTTCTACTCGAAGTAGCTCTGGCTAGGGTTTTGTGGTTGCTTTGTGTCGCTTGATGGGTTTGCTTGCTAGGTGGCTTGGTGCGGGTGCTTGCTGTTTTGTCTGTGGTTGTTTTGATTCCGGCCAGGATTAATTTTTGTGTGCTGCTTTTGGAGTTGTTGTTTTTTTATCATTAGTTGTTGTTCACTCTTGCTTCTCAAGTGCTCTTTCTCCAGTTTTTCTTTCTCTTAAATGCTGTGGTTGCACTCCACCTTTCTCAAAGAATAAAATGCCTTAAATAGATTTTTCTGACCTAGCAAGCGGTCTCCAAAGCTCGCTCAAGCCTCCAGTTTTTCTCTCTTAAATGTTGTGCAGGGCCGGCCCCGGGGTAAGCCCTGCAAGTCCGTCGGCTTGGGCAACCCCCCGGCTAGGGCAACCCAAAAAAAAAATTTCCATGTTAATATAAATACGTATATATTTATATTTGGACGCAAACACAACATGAAGGATGGTGTTGGTTTGTTGGTCAATAGGGCATACTTAAGTTCCCTCATACTCGTGTACCCAAGTTCAATTCCCGCGTCGAACACTGAGGTTACATTTTACGGTCTGTTTTAAAGCACCCACTTTTCTCTCTCTTTTTTATTTGTCTTGAAAGGGCATTTGTTGTTGATGTCCATTTTTTTTTGTGGAGATACTACTTCTATATCAACAATTAGGGTATGTTTCACTCATTAAAATAAGTATTTATTTTTTGAATTAAATGTGATGTAAAATAAGTACTTCAAATCAGGCATTCCAGAAAGAAAGCACTTCATCAGAATTTTCCCAGTCACATCACATCACAAAACACTACCTATAATCACCAAACATTTATAAGCAACCAAAGTAGGAGTACAAGAAACACCTGACAATTCACAAACCAAAGATGGATGCTTATTTTGAAGATTCTCTGTCTAAAAAGGTCAATGCTTATAATGCAAGGACCGCTTTAACATGCACTGCTTACTAAACAAAAGTAGTATAGCAAGATATGATTAGGGAATAGTGCGTTGATTAACCATTTCCATTATAATCCATTTTTTTTTTTTTAGTAAAACAGCAAGGCAGATTCTACTAGAAATCAAATCACAAAGAATAACAAATTGTTGATAAAGAACGCAGGTGGAGTTGTTTCTATTTACAGCCAAACATGATTTTGTGTCTGCTTCAACAGAAATTGCTTCCTTCCATTGACAAACTAAGAAAAACTTGAAAAAATGAAAATAAAATCATCTTGACAGTGAAGTGGGACCGATACCTCCATCTTTTACTTTGGCAGTTGAAGCGAAAAGGATGATGTGTCGAGCACTTGGCTTGATGAAACCTTCTTCAACACCATTGTCAAATAATGCAAGCAAAGAGTTGTAGTACCCATCAACATTTAGCAGACCAATCTGCAAGAGGATTACACATTTACAAAACTAGAAGAAAAAAAAAAGCCCTTAGATTAAATATTTTTCTGAATGTAGATTGATGGGTCACCGGTTCCTTATGAATTCCAAGTTGCGACCTTATTATCATCTCTAGAACCTCTTCCACAGTTCCATATCCACCTAAAAAATCCTAATTTAAATTCACTAATATAAGTACACGAAATGCATGCAACTATACTTTCTCCACGAGAGAACAAGGATGTCTAGTTAAAAAGCATAGGTTGGGGAAAGATGAGGCGGTGGGCGGTGAGAGATACACGAGAGGCAGTGAGAAATCAGGTAAGCGGTGGTATCCAGCAAAGGAATTCAACGATCTTTGTGGATAATCTCCCAAATGAAATTCGTAAGGGTTTTGTCTACAACCTATTTTCAAGATTCGGAAGGATTTGGGATTGCTATATCCCAAATAAGAAAAGCAGATCTACGGGCCAGAGGTTTGGTTTTGTAAGGTTTGAATCTAGCAGAGATGCGTTCCATGCTGCTAATTCCACAAATAGGGCTTGGATTTGGGGCCAAGAATTGGTAGTAAACATGGCGAAATTTTTGAAGAAACAAGATAGCTGTCCAACTGAGATCCACAATCGCTATAATCAGGTAAACCTAGGAGAGGGAGAAATCGATTTCAGGAATCAAAGGGGATTTGAGAATCAACAGTTCAGACCCAGACCTCATGTTAACAAAGCTATAGCAACAGAACACGGGAAAGAGCTAGTAATATTTCAAAAGAAACCTCAGATCCAAATGGACAACCCACATGTAAAGAAAACCGGAGAAAGGGGTAAGGAGGTGTGGAGGAGGAAAGGATTTCCAGAACCCAGCAAACAAGGAGGAAATAGAAGGGAGACAACCCAAGAAGATGAAGGTAAAAATGAAGGTAGTATCATAAATATTCCTGCAGTGGGAAATGGATGGTTAACTAAGAGCGCTGTGGGTAAATTGAGAAGATTAATCTCGATTCAATATCTGGAAAGAGTATTGAAGAAGGAAAAGATGGGGAATGTGCAGTTCAAACCCATGGGAGGGAGGTATGTGATTGTTACATTTTCAAGTGAAGATAGGAGAAATGAAGCTTTGAAAGAAAAATGGCTAGAACTATGGTTTGAAGAGGTTAATCCATGGAACGGGGAATCAGCGACGAAAGAAAGATTTGTATGGATTGCATGCTACGGAATGCCTCTAAACGCCTGGAATGCTTCATCCTTCAGAGCCATGGGGAGTATTTGGGGCTGTTTTATTGAAGTAGACAATGATACACTGAAGGAGGTGTCTTATGCTAAAGGTAGAGTGTTAATCGCTACGGAGATTTCCAACAAAATTGAGGGGAGGTTCAATTAATTGTTAATGGAAGAAAGTATTGTGTTCAAGTGGTAGAGGAGGAAACTTTCAGAACAGTAAGCTCGACAGAACATTTTTCAAATCCTGAAGCAGAGAAAGAAGATGATGAGGTGGATAACACAGATGATGACAGGGTGGCCAGCAGTAAAAAGGAAGAACATTTAGTGGATGACATGGAAAAACAAAGGAATGATTTTTTGGATGACAAGGTAGAGGAAGATGAAAAGGGCGAGAATAGTGATAATGGCAGCCACCAATCTGGTTTGGGGAAGGAACCAATTTTTGAAAAGCCACCATTTCAAGAAAAGACAGTTGGGGATATGGCTCGAGGAAATAATGATTTAGAAAGGAGGAATAATGAAGAAAGCATTAACTCAGTTCACGGGCTGGATTCTATTGTTCAGGACTCTCAAACCCCATTGAATGAAGATTGTTTAGAATCTGTCAATAACAGTAGCTCAATCCAAAACACAGAAATCCAAGAAGGTTTTGAGTAGGAGCAAGAAAGGGAGAGAGTAAATGAAGAGGACAATATTCCAGTCGTGTATGACTCTAATGCTAGTATAAGGGCCTCTCAGGTGCAGAGCATAAACCTCCTTGTGGATTTAAATCCAAGTGCCGTCAGAAAAAGCATCAGAAGCCAACAGTTTGAAACAGCTTTGAGTACTGAAGGGGACGAAATTGACAGGTACATTATCGCTTCGCAGGAGCAGGAACAGAATTCAGTTGACAAGGAGCTGCAAAACACTATCATAGCAGGTAACAATCTTGGTATTAAATTTGGGGATGCTGGGATACTAAGAATGAAAAAGATGATAGAAAATGAGGCAAAGGTTTTGAAAGAATCTCTGAAAAATAAGAATTCTTTTAACCCTCTTATGAGGAACCAATAATTATGTTGATTGGATTTTGGTAGGGTAAGTAAACAGGAATTGTGGAGTGTATTATATCAATTGAAGTAAGTACGTGCATTGGTTGAGACTCTAATAAGATTTAGACTTTGCATGTGTGAGAGATCAGGTCTGGGTGGTGGAGTTTGGGGGTGTTAGGATTGGTCTCTCTTTTGTTCTTACTGGGTGTAGTGCGCGCAGGGTGGTGTCTGTCCCTCTTGTGTGTTTGGAGTCTTTTTTCTTTTCGTGGGATTATTGAGTCTGTAATGTCAAGCTGCATTCTATTGGGAGACTCCTGGCATTTGGCCTCTCTGTCAACTCCCATGTTGGGAGGGCTACTGTGGTTTTGAATAAAGTTAGCTGATTGGTGTGGTTTAGCCTCTTCCCAACTCCTTATTCTAGGGAGGGCTAAGAGGTTTACTAGTTGTGAGCCAATATTGCTTGATGGGGTATGGATATTCTGAGTAGGCTTTTTTCTATTTCAACTGATGTTGAATCTGCTACTAATGGACCTGATCAGAATGAGAATGGGATTTGGCTGATATTTGATGAATTTTCTCGTGGAGAAGCCTAAGATGTGATGGGGCTGTTGTTTGTGGTGTACACCATTATCTCTTTTCAACATCCAACTGTGAGGAGGGCTAAGAGATAGCTAAGTGTTTGCCGTTCTGAACATGTTTTCTGGTCCAACTACTGATGCCTTTTTTTGCTTTTGGTCATGGCTGAATAAGGAGCTGATATATTTCTACATCACTTGATGAGTTTTGGAGGGCTAAGAGAACTCCCAGAGCTGTAGTTTTGAATAGGAAGTTATGAAGTAGTGAGCTGAAACTCCTATACTCTTTCAACTCCAAAGTTCTGGAGGGCTAAGAGTATTAGATCAATGCTTTTTCAGACGCTCCTCTGTTCTGATATATCTCTTGTCAACTCCTAAGTTTCTTGGAGGGCTAAGAGACTATCGAGAGCTGGAGATATTGGTCAGGACTCAAGAGGCAATGAAGAGTGTAGCTGAATTTTGTTTACCCTTTTAACTCCAAAGTCTTGGAGGGTTAAGTGTTGATTTCTTTTGGCCTTCTCTGATTTGAGGCTAAGCTGGCGTGGACTACTTCTCCATTCAAATCCTACTGATGAGAGGGATAAGGAATCTTCTGGACCAATATCCATCACTGACCCTTTTACTTGCAATTTGCTGTGTTGGATATTGTTGCTTTGAACATGCTGTGCTGGACTCTTATATTTCAACTGATGTTGTTGTTGTTGCCAATGGTCCTGTTATAAATGGCTAGCTGAACCTTTGCTGAACCATTGCTGAAGACCTTGTAGCACGGGTATTCATGATCTATTATTGGGTTCGACCCTGAGATAGGCAGTCTTGGTGGAATCATTCAACTTCTATTGAATGTAATTTTCCTTTCTTTCTTTTCTTTCTTTTTTTGTAGACCGTACGGTACCCCATTCTCTGTGGTCTGTATTTGGTCTCTCCTCGATGTACCCTTTGTCGAGTTCTTAATAAAATCTTGTTGCTTAATTATCAAAAAAAACAAGGATGTCTAGTTAATTACCCGGATGAGCAATAAAAGCATCAGCTTCTCTAGCCATAGCTTCTCTAGCCATTTCAGCTTTACTCTCATGCAACAAGGGCTAATGAAGCACTTCCATCGGATAGAGAACTAGGACAACAATTAAAAGGTACCCTGGAAAGTATTTTTTTTAAGTCATTCTTTCGAAGAATTAGACCACCCAACAAGAATATCACCAAGAATCAAATTAAGCTCATATGAGAGTAGCTTCATGACCACCTTTTGATTGAAAAAATAATGTGATCGTAAGAACAACTCCAATTCTATCAACGAGGAAATAACATCATTTACTTGAGACGTACTAACATTGGAAACAAAGTTACAGATCAGAACATTATTGATACCTCAAGAGGGACGCTTTAGGAATGACCCTGCACACGTTGAGCATTTAAGAGTTGAGTCATATACTAAAACACGAACAACAGACCCTAATTCAAATTGATGAAAGAGTGTGTCGATTTAAAATATGTAAAATACATATTGGCTCTAGTTTACCCAAGAACATGGCAACCTCTGTCACATACTCTCCGGGAAATCAAACCCATCAGCCCAACACTTCATCCACCATAGACCAAATCTATTTTCTTGTCGACCTGAAATCACAAGTCACAATTTTTTTCGGTAAGGACACAAATTGCAATACGAACACTCGAATAACAGGAATCAGGAATCAAACGTAGGCGATAATCGTCTCATTAACTGAGGGAAGTAAACCACCAAAAAATATCAAACACCTAAATCACAGAATCCTCTTATATTCGTGTTCCAAAACCGAACACAGATAGAACAGTAACAATTGCCCTTGTCAATGTCATGAAACCAGTTCCATACAACAAAACTCAATGTCATGAAACCAGTTCCATACAACAAAACCCACTTCACAACTCCACATTTTGATACCAGAAGGAAAAAAACCCCAACAATCTCACCATCAATAAGTTACATTCTGGACGGGAAAATCCCAGTCCCATAAGCTCCAATTTTCAATTTCATATTTAAATAACCAAAGCACTATTGTGAGTCAACAAAATACGATTCAATCAGAGAATATATGTAGCAAAACAAAGATGAATCAAAATAAGATTCAATCAGAAGAGTGTATGTAGCAAAGTAAATAGTAGCCCTAATAGTAGCCCAAAGAGAGAGAAAACTTACCAGTACAATTTAGGGCAGAACTGGTGTACGATTGAAGCTGAATCTGCAATGTTCAATATAGGATGATTAGGAATGTAGGATCTAATCAAAGCCCTAATCTGAGACACACACAGAGCGACTGATCAAGAGAGAGAGGAACCTCGGTGGTACAGTTCAGTGGTTGATGGTCGTCGTTTGTGGTGGTCGTCCTAATCAAAGCCCTAATCTGAGACACACACACACAACGATTCACACAACGACTGAGCGACTAAGAGAGAGAGCGAGATAGAGGAACCTTGGTGGTACAGATGTAGGTTGGTGGTGGTGGGTGTGGACGAACGAGAGAGTGAGGAAGGGGAGTGTGCGAGAAGATGGGGAGGAGTCTTAGGAGAGGGGACTAGATCTGGAGAGAGAGAGAGAGAGAGAGAGAGAAGAGGAGAGAGACAAGGAGAAGAAGAGCGGAGGCGTGAGGGATAACGTTTAGGGCTAGGGCTTTTCAGAGCAAGTACATCAGTGAAGGTATATGGGGCATATTAGGTAAAATAGAGAAGGAAAGTCCCAAAATTGGGCTGCACCAGAATAGCAAAACAGAGAGCTAAAATACCTTTTGATGGATTGGTTCGGTATAGTTACCGAGGAACTGTTCATAAGCAATTGGTTAAACAATAGTTTTTCTCTCCTGAAAAGTATTCATCTGTCCTCTCACCCACTTCCTCTCTCTCTCTACACCTCTCTTTCTCTCTCTCCCTTTGTTATAGTATTCAGGGCCGGCCCCGGGGTAAGCCCCGCAAGCCCCCGGGCTTGGGCAACCCCCCGGGCTAGGGCAACCCAAAAAAAAAAAAAAAAACTATGTAAATATATATTTATATATATTTTTTGACGAAGATATAACTCAAAGAATGTTATTGGCTTGTTGGCTAGAAGCGTATTGTCAAGTTCTTGGCTGCCTGGGTTCGATTCTTGTGCCCGGCATTGTGGATTCTTTTTGCAATTAATGCTTCCGAAAATAGCAAACTCCTTTCTATTCCTTTTCAATCTCTCTCTCCTCTTCCTTGACTGCTGTGCATCTCTCTCTCTCCCCTATTTTTTCATGAAGTTGAGTAGTATTTGTCCATGTATGCAAATAAATATAAAAACTGTACATGCATATGTATATTATTTTTACACTGGACTCACAATGGTTATTTGCATATATGTATATGCACAGGCACCACTTTAAAAAACTTCAATGAAAAAACTAACCAATTTTTAAGTCAAGTTTGTATTTTGGCAAGTTGGCTGGTAATGTTTCTCTTTTCATTTTATTATTAAACATTGTACAGTGATCATAATAAGAAAAATAACTAAATGAAAGCTAAGAATAAATATAAACGCATTATAATCCTTTTTTAATTGGATCATGCTAAATCATTAAGCACTGTAACCAGGGTTTTTTTTTTTTTGATATAATTCAAACTAAAAGTACAATGTAATTTTGATTTTTTATTGACTTTTTTTTTAAAAAAAAATTATGACTTAATAGTGAGCGGGCAACTAAGCTTAAGGTCGGGCTTGGGCAACCCAAACGTCGGGGCCGGCACTGATAGTATTTCATAATATTTTATAAGAATAGAGAAGATAATAGAGAGGATTGGTGTAGGATTGAGAGAAATTTGAATAGGTAAAATGAAAAAAATGGATTGTTGGATAGGTAAAATGCATTTTGCTTGGTGTACATGCTCTCAGAGGGAGAGGGACTGCCGCATGTCTATTAGTAACTATTACGGAGGGTTCTGATAAATGCCGGGAAAAAAATGCAGGGAAAAGTCATTTTTCTTGTAGTTGAATCTCCTTTGTGCTATCTGGAGGACAGTGTTGCTATTGTGGAGATGAATAAGATCTCTAAAGATGACACGATGGCTGATACTTTAAATAGTAATTTAAAGGATCAAAAGTTTGATTCTTTGGTGGCTGACACTTATGATGGTACTGAGAAGGGTTCAGCTACTGAGGTTAGTGTTGCTCAAAATGTTGCAGAGGATGGTGACTTAGTGGATGCAAACATTACGGTGGTCCATGATGGATGTTCACAGGTGCATGACTCTTTGATTCCAAGGGATACTTTGGTTCCTATCTCAGTTGGGCAAGTTGCGTTGAATGAAGATGGGTTGCGAGCTTCTCAAGCAAAGGGAATAGATCTTATTGTAGATTTGAACCCGAAGGAAGGTAGTTGGCGCACTCAGTCTTGGGGTGAGTACCAACTATAAAGAGGGGACCAACCTAAGGAGGCTTCACAAATCCAATCTCTGAAAGGGGACCAATATGTCTTTCAATCTCTTGGGGTTGGTATGAAGAGAAGAGTGGGGAGATGCGTTTCCAGTGATAGATCGTCCTCTAATGCCATCCTTAAATTGGAAAGGAGAGTGAGAAGATCAAAGAGTAAGATTAAAAAGAAAAAACATATCGCGGAGATTGATGTTAAAATCGATGACCAAATCCTTAGGAAAAAGAAGGTTCTTTCTTCTTCACTTCTGTTTAAGGAAGCTCGGAAAACTCTGGACTTTGGTCATAGGTTAGGCATTGAGCCTATAGGGGGGCGGAATTTCTTGTTAAGGAAATTTGTTGAAATGCAAGAAAACGAATTAGCTGGAAGGATTAATGCTCTTGATGACCTTGAGGAGGAGGATGATTTGGAGGATCTTGATGATAATGAGAAAGGAGCTTCCCTCTCCTTGGAGTTTTAATTCTGAGGTTTGGCCTTCGTTATGCCCCTTGGTTGGATCGTTGTGCGTTGGCTTTTCGTTTTTGGTTGCTTGGGCTGCTTTTCCAAATTTGTTAGGGTTGGTGTTGATGGTTTGGTGCTTTAATTTTCGTTTTTCGCTTGTTAGGTCATGGTGTTTAATTTCAAGTTGGCTTAGTTGGTTTTTGTTTTCCGGTTCGCGTCTTGCCTTCCTTAGGTCTTGGGTGGCTTTATGCCGGTGTGCCTTTGATCCTTTTAATCTTTGTAATCCTTTATAAAGATTAATAAATCCTTTTTGCTTAGCGGGAAAAAAAAAAACAATATCCATATTGGATATAGAATTCACTACCAATTTAAAGATATAACTCATTTTTTATCCGGTTAGAATTGAACGAGGGACTATAGCCACACACAAATACATACTGCATGCCTCTAGTGTGTGTGAGTCGTCCCACCTCTATTGTGAGTGTGTGTGGAGTATTTGTGTCTTTGTTTGTGGTTCTAAACTTATTGTTTCTGTAATGCAGAGCCACGTCTCAACCGTCCCATAGGGACCACGTTATACACGTGATAAAGAACGGTACCGTTTTGTTTTGTGTTTAAAGATAATGCTACTCTTTTTTTCTTTTTCTTTTTTGATCCGCTACTCCAGTCCAGTGTTTAAACATGCAGTTCGAACTAAATCGGTGTTTTCCGTACTCGGGTCTATAAATGGGGTGAACGGACCTCGGACTGAGCATAAGCAAAGCAAAGATGTCTCTCAAACTCAAATATTTTAAAAATGACTGGGCCGGCGAATGGGAGGTTAGAAATACGACTGCCGTCGCTCCCCCCAAGTGTATTCTGATAGGGAAGGAGGAGACATATACGGACCCATTCCCGTTGGCGAACATTGGTCATGAGACGACGTTCAGCTTCAAAGGTACTGACCCGCTTGGCCAAGAGTGGGAATCTTTTCATCGTATGTTCTCCTTAGTCGTTGAGACGAACCACGATTTGGAGATCTGGTGGGGACAGGATTCTAGTAAGAATGCAGTGATACATTTCTCTGCAGCAAGTCCCTGTGATGTCGTCGGTAATGTTTTTCTGACATTGGGGACCGAAAAGTGTGGTGTGCTTGGGCTAATCCTCGATGATGGTAAAATCGGAGAGTCTGGGATGATCTGGAGAAGTTATTATGATAAATGGCCTCCACAGGAAGCTGCTGCTGCTGCTGCTCCAACTCCAACGGTTTGAAAATAATACTATTTCGCATCTCTAAGATGCATGGTATTTGCATGTTTAGTGCAAAAATATAGTATAAGCTTATGAAATAATGTCTCACAGTACGAACTCCAGTTCCTACTGTTTTAATTAATATGTTGTGTGTAGAACTCTCAAGGATATTCCCTTGGTCCATGTTTTCGCTCTGGTTTGCATGTGTTCCTCAATAAAATTACTTACTACTAAATAAGAGTTAATTAAATTTAGATCTTTGATCATAATTATTAGATTGTTAACCACCAACTTATCTAAAAGCTTAAGCTGTTAGAGAGAGGGGCAACTTTATTATTTATACCTTCAACACGCCCCCTCACGTAGCCAGGCTCTCCTTCATAAGCGGGCTAAACACATGTAAATATTTTAACATTAGGTAGGCGGTGAGGTTCGAACACAGGATCTATTGTCTGCTCTGATACCATATTAGATTGTTAATCACCAACTCATCTAAAAGATTAAGCTGTTAGAGAGAGGGACAATTTTATTATTTATACATTCAACAATAATTAAATTAAGAAAGAAAAGTCAATGTTTGGCTATGTCGTACCATGCAACACAGACACGACACCAACACTCCGACATGCGAATTTTTAAAAAATGGAAGACATGATACGTTAGGGACACGTTTTAAATGATACTATATATTTATGTATACCATCATATGAAGAAAAAGCAAAATAAATTACTTAATTAATGTTTTAATCGTAAATATGCAACACCACATATACGTTAAGTTATACCCATCATCATATCATTCATAAAAGTATTCCAACTAAAAGCATTTGATCATTTGTGTACCTTTCTAACCAATAAACGATGTCTATCATATAGAAAAATATATGGCTTCCCTAAATTTTTAATTGGACAATATATGCTTTTTTTTTTAATCAACACCGATACGTAACTTCCAACAAAGTGTCCGTGCTACATAGATGTTTGGCACAGTAAAGAGACGACCTAATCCACGACATTTGAAAGTCACTCAGATTAATTACCTTTCTGGGCATTATACCGTTTTTCAATGTTAATTCTTCGGAATAATGCGAAAATTATTGTTCTACTATATAAGTATATATTCATAATTACAGTGCTCCGCAACAGCGGCAGTAGTGAACATTGCTACTAAAGAAGGGGGAGGGGAGTGGGAAAAGGACATACGAGTAACGTGAAGGGAAGAGGCAGAATGTTCACATTAGGTTGAAGACAGTTCGATCGTAGATGTTGAATTTGAAGACGATATACCTAATGAAAGTATCAGTTCAGATTCATTAACAGGTGTAAAATTCTTTATCGGAACAGTACTCATGTGTTGAATATATTGATAAATACGGTTAGGGAAGTTTTTTTCACCCTTCAATTTTTATTTTTTTTTGCTCGGCAAACGAACTTGTAATATTAAACTCGAAAGGGGTACATCGAGGGGGAACACATCTTTAGCTCAGAGAGCTTCAATGCATCCGAAAATGAAAAACACCACCAACCAACAGTTGGATAGCACCCTCAATACTAAACTACAATCTTACTTTTTGGATACCATCTAAAAAAACCTTAAAGTCCTCCACAGTGTAGACTTTGATGTCGAATTTCGCCTTCATCTACATCGCAACCCTCGTTTTGATTAAATCCCCCACCCCCCCTGCTTGTTTTGTTGAGTTGTTGAAAACATAGTCGTTTCTTACCAACCATATGGACCATAGTGTAGCGTAAAAGCAGGCTTCCCAGATATGTTTCTCCAAATTGTTAAACCCATTAGCAAACCACCACCTGGCTAAATCTGGAACCAATAGTGGGCAGACCTATTTGATGTTCCTCCACTCCAAAATGAAAGACCAAACAGCCCAAGAAAAATGACAGTGCAGAAACAGATGCTGATGTGTTTTAAGATGCATAGAGCAAAGGGGACATAATGCTAGTTGGATCTCACTTATCAAGTTTCTACTGAGGAGTACAGACCTGGTAGTCGCTTTCTCCTTGACAGCCATCCATGCAAAAATTTCCACCTTTAGAAGGCCCAAGTTCTTCCAAAGTGAACCCAAAAGAGCATTGCTTGAGTGAGATAATAGTTCCCAATGTCCATAGGCTGATCTCACAGTGAAGTTCCCATCCACCGTCCATCTCCACTGTAGCTCATCAAGCTTGGCTGGGTTTAAAGTCACTCCTTGAAGTCTCTGTTTCAGGCTTTCCATCTCTTGCTTCGCTCGCCCAAACAAACTTCTCCTAAACAGAAGCTCCCAAGAACCACCATCTGGATCCACCCTCATGTTGTTGATCGTCTCCTCCTTTTGAGTAGATAATGCAAACAGTCTAGGATAGTCCTCTTTCAAGGAGGATTCTCCCAGCCATATATGATCCCAGAACACAGTGGCATTACTTAGATTTACTTGGACTCTAAATCCCTCTCGATTAGAATAGCCCAGATGAGATAAAGGGTACTCTAATGAACAAATATCCTCCCATACTCTCAAGGTTGAGCCGGATCTGTCACGACCCTGACCCGCCCCTTGAGGTCTTAATCATGACAAATGCCAGTGATTTCTCACTAAGGCCAAATCACAAATCAAAAATCACCTAAACAAGTGATAATCATAAGGGGCTAAAACATAACAGCGGAAGCAAAAGTCAACTTTTATTAATAGCAAACCAAAGTCTTACATCGATTTTACAAACCAAAAGGGTAAACCTCTCAGAGCTGTGCTTACTTACAAACTCAAAAGCTAAACAAACCATGTGCAAAGCTAAGTGACCATGAAGCATAACTTCTTTTTTACAAGCTTCCAAATATGCAACACATCTCAAAAGTATACACGCCACCACACTACGCGTCGCTTCCTGAAAGGTGGAAAAGAAAATCCATAAGCCAAAGCTCGTGTGAATGATTAATACTTAACTCACATGCCTTCCATGGACAGTGCAAAATAATTTGATAGTATTTCAAAACAAAGAACTCAAATCCATAAGCCAAATATAATGCACATTCCGCTATTCAAAATTCAAAAGCTACCGGTCGTCCCCGGTAGTGGATAAGCCAGACGTCTATGCATTATCCCAAAACACACACCAACCTCAAACACCCTTGCTAGCCATTAAGCCGTCCCCTAGCAAGACCGAACGTGGGAATGCCATTAAATAGATTCGCAAATATTTCACAAATAGGTCCACCTTCCATTGTTATCCATGGAGTACACAATTTATAAAACATGTTCAAATAAGTTCAATAAGGAAAACAAGTTCAAAACCATGTGTTTAGGTATTAATCACTCACCTCGGCTCTACAAACCACCCGAACTTTCTAAAACAATTATGCAACAAAACATAATTAGAGGATGTCAAACAAGCCTATTTTTAATGAACATGAGGTCCTAGAGTGAAAGATATGAAGTTAGACAACCAATCTCAAGAAATAATTTCAGAATCTGCAATTTTATCAACTTCAACTTAAAATCTGACTTTGCACAGAAATAACTAAGGTACAAACTCCACATACTTTTTAAGGTATAAGAATCTAGTTTCAAAATCAGAAATCGGATCGCAATTTCATCGCTCGAGCTAAAAATTATGGCCGTTTCCCTAACACGTGTCTGTGCAGTCAGCACAGTTCCGAAACTGCGCGCTGTGAGGTTACGAATTTCTACAGAATTTAATACTTTGAATCTGATCCCAAAATTTTTAGGGAGAATTTTTCCCAGGTCCACTGTACCACTTTCCAAACCCACTAAGTCCACTTCTAAATTCTATAACCCACTAAGTCCACTAACTTATTTGTAAAGATATAATAATTCTGATTAGTCTAATATACCCCTGCTTTCAAAAAATCTTGTATCCCGTTTTTTTCTCCCTTTTTTTCTCCATTCCCGTTTTTTTCTCCATTTTTTCCTCCATTCCCGTTTTTCCTCTGTCTGTTTCCCCTTATAAAACTCATCCCCCCTCCCCCCCCTACCCCCCCTTCCCCCCTTTTCCAAAAGATCCAGAAGAACAAAACTCGGCAGAAACCCAACCCAAAACGGTTCGTGTAGACCATTGGATCAGCGTTCTTCGTCCTCGTCTGCCCTTCTCCGTCGTTGTCAGGCTTCGTCGTCGTCGGCCCTTCTTCAGTCGCGATCGTCTCCAACCACTCGATCGTCGTCGCCGTCCTCGAGCGCTCAAATACCGGCGTCGTCTCTGTCGCCGTCGTGAAGCCCACGATTGCCGTCGTCACTCCAACATCGAGATCTACCGACGAACAGCAGAGATCAACCCACGTCCCAGACTTTCTTCGTCGTCGATCGTCGACCTAGCCCAAGGTACAGTTCGTTCCGAATATGAAGAACGAAAGAAATATCTCTCTCTCTCTCGTCTCTCTCTATTGATCTGCTGATGTTGATTTTGATGTTGATATCAAATCTGATTTTCAATTTGTTGTCGTTGTTGATTTTTTAGAAGTTGTTATTGTACATATGAGAGTTCCATGTTAAAACTGGATCAGATTCATGCTCTAACGTTATATAACATTATATATTCTCTGTTTGGAGTTACGTTGTATATAACGTTAAGATCTGTTAGGGTTTTATTTTTTGTACTTTCGTTAGTTGCTGTTAGGTACATATATGGTTATATACTCAGATCTGTTAGGCCGCTGCGCGGACCAATTCATATAAGGTTATATGTGGTTATATATATATAACTAGGTCGGGTTCTATGGCTGAAATTACACCCCAAGTTCTTGAAAGTATCGTTTTCGCCGCAGTTCGGGGTGCGACTAAAGTCGCACCCCGAACTGCGGCACAATTTTGTGCCGTGGGGGCTCCTGCCCCCACACCCCCGGATGTAAACATATAACATTGTAATGTCATTCATATGTTATTGTGTAACATTATATAACGTTATATATTCTCCTGTTGGTTGTTTATAAAATGTCATTTTGTTCTGTGAAGATGTATGGTTGCATAAATAAGAAGCAGAACAAAAAAACATATAAGGTTATGTATGATCTGAATATATAACCATATAACCATATTGTTCCTTACTCGTTATAACCATATAACCCTATAAAAGAATAATAAACCATAACCATATATAACCTTATATGAATTGGTCCGCGCAGCGGCCTAACAGACCTAAACATATAATGTTATGGTATGGTTGAATTAAGTTAGGGATTCGATTGATAGTATATATGGTTATATCAATGTTGGTTATATACTAATTTTGTTAACGGCTGTTATTTGTGCAGTTGTTCAAGGGGTGAAGAGTATTTAGTTACCTGTGAAGTCGACTGTGAAGAAGGCGACGGCGACGAAGGGAAAGAAGTTACGAGATCTCCTCTTTTTATTTTTTTAGAGTTAGAAAGGACAAAATCTCATGTATAACGTTATAAGGTTATATGATTATTTTTTGTCACATGTATTACGTTTTTTTTGTGTATTATTGTTAGTAGAAACAAGTCATTGAGGCTGCTACGCGGACCAATTCAATAAAGTAAAATATAATATTATATGAGAGTTTTTGTGCAGCGAAACTCAAAAAAAATTCAACAAAGCAGTTGAGATCAAGATGTAACTCTACAAAGCAGAATATACAATGTTATACAACGTTATATCAGTACAATAACGTTAGATACAAAACTGATCCAACTTAATACTTGTTAAATCTTGATCATATATATGCATAAACATATAATCATAATCATACTCTTAAAAAGGAGAATATATAACGTTATATATAGTGTATCAGAAAAGGAGAATCTTCGACTGTTATATAACGTTATATAAGTACAACAACGTGATTGACGTGATTTCAAATAGAGAGAGACGATAGAGAGAGAGATACCCGTGATTGAATGGATAAGTACAAAATTAGAAGGGATAATGGAGAGATAATGAGCTAAATGGATGGGATTTGAATGGAAGGGTAAATCTGTCAGGGATTATTTATCTTTTAAATGAAGTGGACTTCATGCCTTACCAAATACCTATTAGTGGACTTAGTGGGTTAGAGATTTGATTAGTGGACTTAGTGGGTTACAAACATGCTACAGTGGACCTCCCACCAATTTTTTAAAATTTTTACCATAGATAATAGACTCATAGAGGAACTCTCTATAAAAATCTCGTAATTTTTGGAGCTTAGGAACTGCCTCAAAAAAATCCACAAAATCAGGACAGACACAAAGTTTCTCAAATCTGCAGATTTCCAGAAAATTACTTCTTGTTCTTCCTGCGATTTCCAACCCCAAAACCTTTCAATACACCTCCAAATTCACACCTAAACATGTAGATACCATAGAGCTACTCTAGAAACATCAAATTCAGGGGCCAAAGCAAGTTCTAGTCATGAAATTCAAGGGATTCAAATAGGGTTCTTGAGTTCCTTAAGAGTTCAACCTTAAAACTCAAATTCAACTTAAACCAAACATCTAGAGCATGAATTCAGCAAGTAAAGCATGATATATAAGTCAAGAAATATGAACTCAAGTGTGAAGAACATGATTTACCAAGTTAGGGCTTCAATACAAGCCAAGCAAAGATCAAACCCTACGTTTTCCCCTAATTTTTCCTTCTTCTTCTCTTCACCGCCTCTCTCTCTCTCTCTCTCTCTCTCTCTCTCTCTCTCTCTCTCTCTCTCTCTCTCTCTCTCTCTACGTGGTCGATAGAAACAAGAATGAAAGAACGTAGAAACTCTATTTTGTTTATAAGGAAAAGTTATCATGTGTAGGTGTGTCCTATAACCACTTATGTTCCATTTCCTAATAAACTAGCAAAACAAGGCCAAAATCACATAATTAACATCAAGCTCAACACATACTTAAATTATGAACATAATTAAAAGTCGGGGTATTACAGGATCCATGTGCATAGGGGAGTCAACAGTTAGCATCCAGCCCATATTTTCCTTTGATTACTTTCACCTATAATGCCTCTTTATCCTTGCCAAATCTCCACCACCACTTGGCTAGTAGTGCGAGATTCTGTTGCAACATCCTCTTCACCCCCAACCCTCCATCATCTTTCTTCCTTGCAATCTCGTCCCATTTAACCATGTGCATTCTCTTTTTTTTAGTAGTATTGATGAGCACCCAATATTATGAATATTTGGTGCGACTAGTTCCGTTTTATGTTGTTTTAACTTATGTTTATTCGTCATTTATAGCGATATTGCACGTAAGGTGCTTTTTTAAGTATTTCAAGTAATACACAATAAAAGGGTGTGTTTTGACGCTATCAACAACCCTTGAGGGTATCCGAGTGGCCAAGGCCATATGGAACGCAGCCATCGAGCTTCGGTAATGAAGAACAGAAGGGCTGAAGAGTGTCAAGAGTCGTCAGGTGTCAAGACGGGGCATGAAGGACTAGATCTGCCCAGAAAGCAACTCGGTATCGATACAAGAACTGTTGTATAGATACCATAAACAAACAGAGAGCAAGGATTTTTGGCCAGGCTTCAGCGTATCGATACAGAAACTTGCATATCGATACGGATATTGTGCGTATCGATACCAGTTCGTTACGGGAAACTTTGGAATGCAGCCAAAACTGCTCGGTATCGATACAAAAGTTCTTGTATCAATACGGAAGGCTGACCAACCTACTTTTTGACAGCTTTTAACTTTCCATAAGTGGCAAGTTTCAACTTTTGGTCGTTTTTGGGATATTTTGGATAAGAGAGAGAGTAACACTTGTATAAATATCACTCTCTCTCCCTCCTTTACCTCTCTCTAGTCTTTCCTACTTTAAGTGGTTTTCCTTCAAGAACTCCAGAGTTCAGCTCTTAAGCTTTCAAGTGTAATTTTCTTAAGAACTACTCAAGGTACTTGTTTCCCGTTAATTTGTTGTATGTTAATGTTGTAGTTACAGACTAGATCCTTATTATATCAAGTTTATTTTCGTTTTTATCGGTTAAAAATCATGTCTTATTTCTATGCTATGTCTTGTTCTTTAGCTATGTGTGAGTAGTCTTTTGGCTAAGTCTTGGGTTAATCTTTCCCAAAAACTTATGTTGTTGTTGGTTCTCGAACCCTCGGGCTTCAAATCATGGTTTTCGAAATTGGATTAACCTAGCCATTTTTGTTCTAAACGGGGGTGTTAACTCCTTGATATGTCGTATAGTCAAGCGGTCTTGGCAAGCGACATACCGAGGGCTCGTGGCCTCCTACATTTTAGATTCATTAGCAAAAAAATAAATTGGTTTATTCCGATAAATCACGTCTTTCGATAAACGTAGTCGTTAAAGCTAAATCTTCCGAGTGTCAGCACGCGATCGTGACTCGTGTTTGAGTTATAATTGAGAACCAATTGTAGACACCCCAATCCGGACCTCGAAGGGTCTTTGTTCACCCCGATGATGAAATAAAGGAAACGGGACCTTTGCGAGCTTGAATGAAGGATTCCCTCAGCCCCAAACAGATCCTCAGCCCAAATAAACCGTCAGCCCAAAGCAAAGCCCAAAAGCCTAGAAAGCCCTAGAGCAAGCCTGAAATACCGCGCGTGACATCTCTAAACCGCACGGCGTATCGAAATTTAATATGCCGCACGCGTTCAAGAGGTTAACCGCACGGCATTTTAGGTAAAGTTCTGACTGGCATAGAAAGCTGTCGGCCACGCCTATTTGAGCCACAGCTGCAATACGGCTCAGCCGAAAGCACACTTCTGGCCCGCCCAGAAAATACCTCCAACTTTTGAAATTCAAAATCCAAGGCTCTTGCCTATAAATACACCCCTCCACTTAAGGGAAAATGGCCCTTGATCACTATTGTGGGCTCCCGCGCCCGAAGCAGTGCGATTTGTGACAGAGTCGCCACCCGGATTTTTGAGATGGATGATCCGAGGAACCGTGGGGGTTTTGTTTTGAAAAGAAAGGCCTTTTGGTCTAGCGAAACTGTTTGAGATTTTGGATCCGGGAGCCAGGTTACGAGCGGGGAAGGTTTTGTTGAAAAGCACCCCACTCGCCCGGTGAAAATCGATCTCTACTAAGCATTTTAAATGGGGGGATTAATACCATTCGGAAAACCTCAAAAACACATAAAGGGAAAGGGGAACAAGATAAATCATAACACGTTGCCGTGCTAGTGGTGCTTGCTGTACAGAGATGATAAAGATGGCATGATGATAATATAAACAAGAAAGATATACAAACGGACTGTCTGAATCACTATCCTCCGTCAGGCGGCATATCGGTTTATAACGCGCGGCTTACCGATATGTCGTGCGTGGTTCCGATCTTGATACCAAACTTTTATTGTTTTGTAAAGCTTCGCACGGTGTACCCATTACATCGCACAGTGTTATTTTAAAACTTCAGACAACTCACAGCCGTCAGATCATCTCAGATCTGCACCATTCCTTCAAGCCATGGAAAGAAAACCATTTTTGATACGTTTGCCTATTTTGAAAAGATCTATGGGGTTTAAGACATGGCTTGTAGATATGGTCTCATTTTGGGACTGCTTTTTGGTATACAGAAAAGATCCAACAACAGACGATCGTGATCCAGACAGCTTGAACAAGAAAACAATATTATTTTGTTATGCCGTGCGTGCAGGCTTACTACGCCGTGCGACGCTTCAAAGAGCCGCGCGGCGTAGCACACCTTTGCACAGAACACTGGTTTTGTTTTGTAAAAGAGGTTTTGGGTCAGATCCTAACCAAAAGGGTTAAGACTGAAAACAGAAAGGTCCCCTCAGGGCTGGGACAGAGCCTAGCCCAAGGAAACTTGATTTATACCTTTTGATCGAAGCTTGGATGTGCTTGAAGATGGAGGAATGGAGGTTGATTCGGATGAGTTTTGAGAGACTTGTGAGCAAATGGGTGTAGAGAGAAAGAGAGATCAAGTGGGTTGATGTAGAGAGCGAAAGAGGTGTATGTAGTGGTGATGGATGTAAGGAGTTGTAGAGAGAGAACCAAGGGGGATTTTTAGAGAGAGAGAGTGAGAGTCTAGAAAATGGCAGAGTAATTTTACTTGGAGTTGAAGAGGTACTTCTCAACTAGAGGGGGGGTGTATTTATAGGCAAGAGAGCCAAGGATGAGCACTACAAAGAGGGGAGGTGGCTTCTGGGCCGATTAAAACTTATTTTATTGCCAAGACGCTCCTCCTGCAGGCGTGGCCGACAACTTTCTGCGCCTGTCAGAACTTTTCCCAAAATGCCGTGCTGCATATTGAAATACCGCGCGGCAGAGTGATTTTCTTGAATTTTTCTGAAATGCCGTGCGGTATCCGAGACAGCACAACACACCAAACTTCGCGAGGGCGCCCCGAACACTCCCGAACTCGGATTTAGGCACGGTTCGAAGCGTTGGAAAGCTTGTCGAGTCCTCTTTCTAACCCAATTGGTTTCACTCAAAGGTATTTTATACATTGAAATGTGTGCTCATTTTACCCTCAGTGTGTCATGGAAAAGTTATTTTTGACAAAGCAAACGCATTTTTCTCTTTTGCAATTGAACCGAGGGCCACCCTATATGTTTGGGAAGGGATTTTCTTGAGGTTTAGGGAAGGAGTAAGAAAGGAGCAATAATCCAAGCCTTGAAGGTATATTTTTTCCTTATTTCATCATCGGGGAAACTTAAAGATTATTCGGAGGCCCGGATTGGGGTGTCTACAGTAGTCCCTCTTTAACGGAACTTAGGTACCATTGCTTGATATAAGTGACGTTAAAGATTAGACATCCCAATCCATCGCTCCAAATTCTTTAAGTTAGATGCAAGAATGCAATAAAGGTGGTCGCGCTCATAGAGCTGCCTACGTACCCCGTTGTAGGGATCAGACCAACGTAGTTCAATTGGGACAATGCAAGTAAAGCGAGTCCCGGAGGACAAATTGCGAAAGTAAACTTGAGAAGATTGAGTACCTGAAGTGCCGAGTGTTATGAAATTCCTTGAAACGAGTCCCTGAAGGACTAAAATGAGACGAGTCCCGGGAAACTAAATCGAGACAAGTCCTGGAGAACTAAATCGAGACGAGTCCCGGAAGACTAAAATGAGCTTTGAGATTGACTTGAATTTTGAATTTTGGAAATAACTTTAGCTTGAATTTGAATTGCTTGAATGTTGAAAGAGACTTGAATTTGAAAAACTTGAATTTTGGAAGAGACTTGAATTTGAATCTTGAATTTTGAAAGAGACTTGAATTTGAATAGCTTGAATTTTGAAGAGACTTGAATTTTGAAAGAAGCTTGAATTTTGGAGATTTTGAATTTTGAAAAGCTTGAATTTTAAAAGAGACTTGAATTTGAATAGAGACTTGAGTTTGAATAGCTTGAATTTTGAAAGAGGCTAGAATTTTGAAAAGTTGAATTTTGCAAGAGACTTGAATTTGAGAAGCTTGAATTTTGAAAGAGACTTGAATTTTGAATAGCTTAAATTGTGAAAGAGACTTGAATTTTTGAAAAGCTTGAATTTTGAAAGAGACTTGAACTTTGAAAGAGACTTGAGTTTGAATAGCTTGAATTGTGAAAGAGACTTGAATTTTTGAAAAGCTTGAATTTTGAAAGAGACTTGAATTTTGAAAGAGACTTGAGTTTGAATAGCTTGAATTTTGAAAGAGACTGGAATTTTGAAAAGTTTGAATTTTGCAAGAGACTTGAATTTGAATAGTTTGAATTTTGAAGAGACTTGAATTTGAAAAACTTGAATTTTGAAAGAAGCTTGAATTGAATAATTTGAATTTTGAAGAGCTTGAATTTTTGAAAGTGGCTTGAACTCAAAGAGCATAAATTTGACATTCGATTGAGGCAATTCATGAACGATGATGCAAGTTAATATGTCATGGAATGTCACGTAAGCATGCAAAATCAATGCAAGTATGACAAAAGTAAGTCCCGGAGGACAAAGTGCTAAACAAAGTGAAGTCCCAGAGGACAAAGTGCGAGACAAAGTGCAGTCCCAGATGACGAAGTGCAAATAGAGTGCAAGTCCCCAGGGACGAAGTGCAGATATAGTGCGAGTCCCGGAGGACAAGGTGCTAGATATAGTGTAGTCCCAGAGGACAAAGTGCTAGACAATGTGAAGTCCCAGAGGACAAACTACTGCTTGAGAGACTAAAAGGCTTCTAGGTCAGTTAGACTATAGCTTAAGAGACCGTGGATTGATCTTGGAATTGACTCGTGAACAATCATTCGAGATTCGCCTATGACACCTAACGACATTGATGGTGATATTCCTTGAAAAGCAGGGGACGTGCCTGAGCACCCTATTCGCTTTACTAGCTTTGGCCAGTGGACCGGTATTCTCAGGAGCTTTGAATTTGGGTTGGATTCTGTGCTGGACTTGAGCTGGTATTTGCCTTTGGCCAGGGTTTGAGTCTTGGATTTGCTTTTCCCGGTAGATGACATTGAGCCGATGTACCCCAATGAGTAACGACCCCCAGTCCTGGTGGTTTTGACAAGCAGTTGACCAAGCGCATTCCAAGCTATGATTACAGTCTAACGAGCTTCTCTCAGGGGTGGTATTCTTCCATGCGTTGAAATGACTTCCACGAGTCGAGAATTGACAAAACCGAGATGACTCTTTTGACTTTTGGCAAAATGGGTGGATTTTGACAAGACTATGTTGACGCAAACGAGGGAAAGAAAGACGAAGCGACTTTTGAATGGTGCCCCTGATTGGGCGAAGAGTTTGACTATTTTGAAATGGCAGACATGCCCAGGTTCTTGGAATTCTCCTTTTGGAATTTCAAAATTATTTTACTCCATCAATTGATTTTCATTCAAATCCTTTGATTTTGTTTTGTCAAAACACGAGAGTTTTTATCATGAATCGTGCCCCAGGTTGCTGACGATGACCCCAGTTTGAATTTTTGCTTTGAGCAATGCTTTGACTTTTCTCCATGTATTGATTTTCGGTCATGCCTCTTAACGCCTAGGGTTCTTGCTATCAAATTGCGCTTTCCAATCTGAAAGGACTTTTTGGGTTGTAATGTGGGCCATGGTTTGGGCTTGACAAAGAAAGGACAATTGGCTCAAAAATTTCACTTTCTTTTGGTTTTTCAAAGCTAGCAGCTATCTTTGAACTTTTTATGCTCCTTTACTTTGGTGGGCATTTTCGATTTCTTGATTTCTCATGCTTTCAATGCCTTTCAATGTGTTTGACACTTTCATCCTGTTGATGCTTTGAATCTCGATGTGTCTGGCACTTTCACTCTTTTGATACTTTGAATTTCAATGTTTCTTCTAGCACTTTTATTTTTCATTTCACCCCGATGCGGGGGATAGCTGACTAGCTGGGGTTCTTTTTCAAAGAATTTGATTGTGGCTCAAAAAGGCTATCAAATGATATATCTTTATGCGTAGGATGAAAGAAACGATGGCCTTTCTTCATTTTGGATTGTGCAACCTAACAACTGAATCCTAGACGCTCCATTGAGAGGCTTTTGTTTGCATGCTCTAACTTTTGCCTAGGTCGGATTTTGAAGTTTGACCTAGCGAGTCTTTTCAGAGTCACGACATTACTTCTTAGAACGGATATGGCATCGGGAGGTGATCCCTTGAAATTCTTCTTCTTGCCTGAGGTGAGGGTTCAATCAAAAATCATCTCGTGTTTTGAAGTGATTATCATGATTTTCAACTGATGGTGGAAAACAATTTCGAAACACTGAGTTTATTACAGAGATGCGATGCTCAAAAGACAGCAACTGAACGACTAGGGGTTGACTCAAAAGGCCATGACTGAACCTTGGGATTGACTTGAATGCTCGTGACCGGGCCTCAGGATGAGGCTGCCTACGTATCCTGTAAAGGAATCAGGTCACAACGTAGTTCAGGCCCACGAAACTGACACTTTTTTTTTTTTTTGACTCTGACAGACTTAAAATTGAGAACACTCAGACACAACAGTGAAAGCATGAGAGACTCGCGGTACAAACTGACTCAAACACAAAGATGGTTATTTAGAGGACAAAGACTCAGAGCTTGAAAACTCCCAGACTCGTGGAAGATCGGACCGTTGCATGGCTCTTGATGGTTTACCCTTCTCTGGTGAAGAAGGCGGAGTTGATGCAAGGATTGCGCTTGGACACGGAGTCTGGCTTTGGTTGAGGAGGTGCCTTAATGACCTTGTTGTCAATGAGATCTTGGATAGCATGGCGAAGGCGGATGCAGTCGTTTGTATTATGGCCGGGCATTTGATGGAAAATGCAGAAGGTACCGGGGTTATGGGATGTTGAGAGCTTTTGAGGTAAAGGAGTTTGGGGAAGTGGCTTGATGAGGCCAATTTGGAGGAGCTTTTCATAAACCAGAGATTGAGGTTCAGAGAAATGGGAGAAGGCCCTTGGTTTGGTTCTGTGACTGAGTTGAGGGTTCACGGCGGTGCCCGGGGTGCTCCTAGCAGAAGCCTTACTTGCTTTGCAAGTGTATAGCCTTTTGCTATCAACGGGACAAACCCTTTTGCCTTTGGGATTGATCTCATGTATTTCTCCCGAGACAATACGCATGTCGGCACTAGTTTCGGACAGGGGTCCAGTATCTTCCTTCGAGCGAGCCCTAGCATCATGAATTTCAGCTAGTTCCTTGAACATTTCTGAGAGCTTCACCTTTGGGGGTAAATGCCCTTCATCCATGTCTTCCTTAGCATTTTGCTTTAGATTTGGATCCGAGACTATGAAGGCGAGGAGACTATCCATCTTTTGTGTTAAAGCCCCTATTTGGAACATCTGCATATTCATTTTCTGGCCCATTTCCTCTACAGCCTTCCTCAACTCTTTAAGTTCCGTTTGCTCCGTTGTTGGTTCAAATTCCAATACTAAAATACTGGATTCATCGGGAATGGGTACAATTGGTTTGAGTAGGTGAGCATGGATGATATAGTGAGTGGGGTCAAATATAGTAGAGCTAGTGTTGATGTGGTGGTTTGACAAGGTGCTTGATTCATTTGGTGGTGGAAAGATGGTTTCGCTATCGATAAGGTCTTGAATTTTATGACAGAGACGATGACACTTATCGGTAGCATGGCCGGGCATTTGGTGAAAGGCGCAAAAGGCATTTGGGTCGTGGTAGGCTGGAAGCTTTTGGGGTAGAGGAGTTGGAAGGAGTGACTTGATGAGACCGGCTTTGAGGAGTTGTTCATAGAGTATGGATAGGGGTGTGCTGGATTGGGTGAAGGTGCGGGTTAGTTTATCAGCTATTTGGTTTATTTCAAGGGGTATGGCATTTGAGGAGTTCCCGACGTGGAAGGTATTGCTATTTCCAAAAAGGACTTCGCCATTGTCGGGATGGAGTCCCTTGCCTTTCAAGGCGGGTTCTTTCATCTCGAGGGTACCATCCCTAAGGGCTTCTTCAACAACTAATCCAGAATTGTAGAAAGTCTCAAAATTGGGAGACGATTGCGACAAAACCATGTAGGGGGCAAAGGCACTGGGCAGGTTTTTAGTGATGATACGCATCTACTCTTTTAGGTCTGGCTTATTGTGCATTTGGGCAGCCTTGGCTCTCCACCTTTTTACATAGTCAGCGAAACTCTCATTTTCGCCCATTTTGGTGTTCTCAAGTTCTCGGGTGGTCATTTTCAGCTCAACGTTGAAGTCGTATTGGGACACAAAAGCCATTCCAATGTCCTCCCACGTCTTTTTCTTCGAGGGTGCCAAGGAAAGGAACCATTGTAGAGCCGGACCAGTAAGTGACTCATGGAACAATTGAGCCATGGCATCTTTTTCGACCCCTCGCATGGAAAGGGATCCAACATACCCTAACAGGTGGGCCTTTGGATCAGTAGTCCCATCGAATTTGGCAAAGTCCATTCCTTTGAACTTCTCAGGCAGTTTTGCATTGGGAAACAGACTTAAACGATCCATGTCTATTTCACCCCTCCCCATCCTTTCTGTTTCGAGGATAGATTCCTCGAGTTTGTTGATCTTGGCAATCAATTCTGCCACTTGGGGGTCAGCGATGGGCGCATGCCCAGCGAGCGATGATTCAGGACCCGGAGTAGATTTAGCTGGTAGGCGGTCACTGATTTCTTGCATTGATTCGAACATCATGGTCATGTTCTTTTGGACATCAGCGACAACTGACCTGAGCTGACCATCCATGTCCGCAATTGACTGCCTGAGTTGATCTTCTAGGTCAATCATAGCCTGCCTGATTTCTCCTATTTCATTCCTTTGACCCACCATTTCAGATATTGCGAACCCACCTTTGAGCCGGACGGTTCCAATTGGGTGAAATCCTTCTTCTTCTAACAGTAAAGCAAAAGGGCGGCTCAAATTCTACCCAAGAATCATGCCCATGCAATGTCGTCGGTGTCGTCTACATCCTAAGACCTACCTCAGCTCCAAATCTCACTTAGGTTATGATTGTACCAAGGGTTTCAGCAGCCACGGGTAAGTCGTGTCAGGCAGGTTAAATTCTGAATGTTTCGGAACCAGAGCCAATCTCCTTATCTTGACCATCCGAGACAAAGCAATAAGGTTGCCGAAACCTAGATACAAGCACATCCTAAGGCTAGATCCAGACCAGAGGGGCCGTTCGGGCACGGCGAACACCGGAGGTATCTCATACTCCATAGATTTAAGGTCTCCTAGACCCACAGGAAACGGTTTTAAAAAGTTGCCTTGATCCTCAGAGTTTCTTTTGACAATGTATCATTTATAAACAACGAAGCTTAAGAGATGTCAAAACAAACTAAGTCTTCATCAATTTTTTTTTTTTTTCAAAGGTTCAATCTCTGTTTTTGAAGTGACGTGGTAAAAATGACGCGGTATTATGACCAGGTGGCGTGAGCGACGTGGCGCTATTAGCCTAGACGGTGTAAATATCACAGCATTAATACTTTAGTCATTCCTTCATTTTTTGGTTTTTGAACATTTGATTGAAAAATGTATTGAAGACTTACTAAGAATTGATTTCCCTCAAATACGTCATTTTAAGGACTAATTAGTACTAAGCAACGTGCATCCCATGGGGCACGACTCTTCATCGGGTGTTAGCAACCTTCCTATTTTTTTTTTTTTTTAAAAACGTGGGAGGGAGAGAGAAGTCCTAGAACTACTCTAACGGTCAAACAATACATGTGCAATGTAGCATGATGATGAGATATGTCATGTGAGCAAGATATATGCAGCACGTAAGCAGGGTATAACACATAAGTCCTAACCATAGGCTCCTGTCCTAGTTGGGAAGGTTCTACGGTTATGTACAAGTGCAAATGCCGGTTTTGGTTTGAGAGGGGTTCCCCGGACTAGAGCCAAGATGTACTACCACCCCATGTCGAGTGTATTGCAAGACAATGGTCGAACAGCACGATGGCCCATCATAATCGAGGGTTGCTAGGCGTCCCGGGAGAGCTTGTCACCGGTAAACCGGGTAAGATAACCGAAACACACTAGCGAGGCTTGTGCGGTGCAAAGTGTAAAAGAAAGTTAAGTTCTCCAAATTGCATTAAGTTCCCCAAGTAAAATGCCTTTCAAGTTTGGCCCTCTTGATTATTCAACACTTCTTTATGTATTTTTTTTTTTTTTTAAAAAGAAGTTTTGAATAAAAGTCCCCAGCAGAGTCGCCACTGTGGGCTCCCGCGCCCGAAGCGGTGCGATTTGTGACAGAGTCGCCACCCGGATTTTTGAGATGGATGATCCGAGGAACCGTGGGGGTTTTGTTTTGAAAAGAAAGGCCTTTTGGTCTAGCGAAACTGTTTGAGATTTTGGATCCGGGAGCCAGGTTACGAGCGGGGAAGGTTTTGTTGAAAAGCACCCCACTCGCCCGGTGAAAATCGATCTCTACTAAGCATTTTAAATGGGGGATTAATACCATTCGGAAAACCTCAAAAACACATAAAGGGAAAGGGGAACAAGATAAATCATAACACGTTGCCGTGCTAGTGGTGCTTGCTGTACAGAGATGATAAAGATGGCATGATGATAATATAAACAAGAAAGATATACAAACGGACTGTCTGAATCACTATCCTCCGTCAGGCGGCATATCGATTTATAACGCGCGGCTTACCGATATGCCGTGCGTGGTTCCGATCTTGATACCAAACTTTTATTGTTTTGTAAAGCTTCGCACGGTGTACCCATTACATCGCACGGTGTTATTTTAAAACTTCAGACAACTCACAGCCGTCAGATCATCTCAGATCTGCACCATTCCTTCAAGCCATGGAAAGAAAACCATTTTTGATACGTTTGCCTATTTTGAAAAGATCTATGGGGTTTAAGACATGGCTTGTAGATATGGTCTCATTTTGGGACTGCTTTTTGGTATACAGAAAAGATCCAACAACATACGATCGTGATCCAGACAGCTTGAACAAGAAAACAATATTATTTTGTTATGCCGTGCGTGCAGGCTTACTACGCCGTGCGACGCTTCAAAGAGCCGCGCGGCGTAGCATACCTTTGCACAGAACACTGGTTTTGTTTTGTAAAAGAGGTTTTGGGTCAGATCCTAACCAAAAGGGTTAAGACTGAAAACAGAAAGGTCTCCTCAGGGCTGGGACAGAGCCTAGCCCAAGGAAACTTGATTTATACCTTTTGATCGAAGCTTGGATGTGCTTGAAGATGGAGGAATGGAGGTTGATTCGGACTGAGTTTTGAGAGACTTGTGAGCAAATGGGTGTAGAGAGAAAGAGAGATCAAGTGGGTTGATGTAGAGAGAGAAAGAGGTGTATGTAGTGGTGATGGATGTAAGGAGTTGTAGAGAGAGAACCAATGGGGATTTTTAGAGAGAGAGAGAGTGAGAGTCTAGAAAATGGCAGAGTAATTTTACTTGGAGTTGAAGAGGTACTTCTCAACTAGAGGGGGGGTGTATTTATAGGCAAGAGAGCCAAGGATGAGCACTACAAAGTGTGGGCACACGCCCCGAAAACTCCCGCGGTTTGGTTCGTGAAAATTCCGGGTGCGCCCTGTCTCGCGGAAAGCGCGGCGAAGTGCTTCGCAGATCAGAGAGTCGCCACTCGGGTTTTGCGATTAGTACCCAAGAAACCGTGGTTTTGACAAAAATGTTTTGAATTGCATTTGATTTGAAATTGAAAAAGGCTTGTAGACTGGTCCGTCGTCACCTTTGAAATCCGAGGTTCGGGAGCCAGGTTACGAGAGGGGAAGGGTTTTATGGCACCCCCTCTTGCCCAATCCGGAGATCGGTCTCTACTCAGGCATTTCATAAAACATTTGCATTTCTCTCTTTGTTTGATCATTCTCTTAGCCAGTTAGGGCGGGGGAACAGTTAAAGGGGATTAAAACTGTAACACGTTTGCATTTATGTACAAGAATGTGATAAAAATGTTGATGGATGTTTGATGTTTGATCTAGAACAAGTATAATAGATTGAGAACAAGCTCCTATGAGTGCATTGGACAGACTAGAACACGCTGGCTAAGGTGGTGCACCCAGGATCGAGCCTGTATGCACTGGCCAAGCCACTGCATATAGACATGACCTGCGTGCGCCACACAAGCTCTGGCGTGCGCCGGTAAGCCTAGACTCACAGCTCTTGCAAATAACCCTCTGGGCTCTGGAATGGACCAGTGCACACCCAGGACAAACCACGCAGTTTATATCAGCAGTAAAATATAGTTACAGACAGATAAAAGGGCTTAAAAGCCACCAACTGAAAGGCAAACCCCTTAAACAGTGAGGGGAGGAAAACAGAGGCCAGGGGCCTAGTTGCCATGCAAGGGCCAGCCACTGGATGAGAGACAGCTAGCGTGCGCAGGTAACGTGACACCGTGCGCCGGTTAGTCCCATTCATCCAATGATTGGCTTTGCATCATCTGGGCTCTGGAACATGACCAGAAGGCTCCCAGAGGCATTCCAAAGCAACAGACACTAGTATTTAAGAAAGTGAAACTAGCAAACTTTAACTTAGAAAACAGTAAACTTGTTATTAGACATGCTCACAGTGATGAATAGATAAGAAATGAAACATAAACAAGGATCTGGCCCTAGTTCACAACTGGAGTACGCCACACAAGTGCGGTACGCCACTCGTTAATGTAAGTACGCCAGTTCTTGACAGACCAAATTTTAAAACTGTACGTACTGTCAAGGACCGGCGTACGCATGCTTTTGACCGGCGCACGCCGATTCTAGTTAGAAAACGTGTTTTTTGAAATCTTGCTAGCTTTAGGGCCAGGACCGGTATTGATTACCAGCCTTGACCCTGCCAGCCCCCTCAGAGATCAGAACAGAAAAACAGTACAAAGATATACCTTTGGTTTCTTGAGTTTGATGGTGTGTTTTGAGCTTGAGCTTGAGGTTTGAGGGATGGATGATGAGTGTTTGGGTGTGGATGATGTATGAGAGGGGCTGCTTGCTTACTCTTCCAATGGGTTGAAGGAGAGCAAACAAGAAGCCAAAAGAAGAGAGAGAGAAAGAGACTTGGAGTTCTTGTAATTTTTTTGTAACCCTTTGCAAGAGTGGGAGAGGGGAGTATATATAGGGGGAGAGAGGACTGAGAGAGAGGCAGTAACCAGCTGGTTAGGGGCTGGTTACTTAGCCCTTAAGCTTGCCTCCCATTGGATGAGAAAAAGGTGATGGGATGGGTGTGTAAGAAATGTCCCCCGGCGTAAATTGATTTTTTTGATGGATTAAAAGGTTCCCGTGTGCTATAGACCCCTAACCATGGCTTCTGCATGCTGAAAAACACAAGTTTGACCGGAGGTTTGACTGGCGTACGCCACTAAATGACTGGCGTACGCCAGTTCTTGCCTGGTCAACGGTCAAAGTTGACCGATGACTGACACGTGGCAGATGACCAGCGCACGCCAATTTGGTACCAGCGTATGCAAGTAGGGTTTTGTTGAGGCTTTTTGGCTCTGGCTTAAAGGGTTTGAAAGGGATCTGAAAGGGTTTTGGAATGCTCAAAGCTCAAACACGCTAACAATCTCGAGATGTTCTTGACCCGTTTCATCATCGGGGAATCAAATACCGTAAATAAACTATTCTGGAAAGTCCAAAATAGGGTGTCTACACAAAGAGGGGAGGTGGTTTCTGGGCCGATTAAAACTTATTTTATTGCCAAGACGCTCCTCCTGCAAGCGTGGCCGACAACTTTCTGCGCCTGTCAGAACTTTTCCCAAAATGCCGTGCTGCATATTGAAATACCGCGCGGCAGAGTGATTTTCTTGAATTTTTCTGAAATGCCGTGCAGCGTTTTGAAATGCCGCGTGGCGTTTCTGGAATGCCGCGCGGTATCCGAGACAGCACAGCACACCAAACTTCGCGAGGGCGCCCCGGACACTCCCGAACTCGGATTTAGGCACGGTTCGAAGCGTTGGAAAGCTTGTCGAGTCCTCTTTCTAACCCAATTGGTTTCACTCAAAGGTATTTTATACATTGAAATGTGTGCTCATTTTACCCTCAGTGTGTCATGGAAAAAGTTATTTTTGACAAAGCAAACGCATCTTTCTCTTTTGCAATTGAACCGAGGGCCCCCTATATGTTTGGGAAGGGATTTTCTTGAGGTTTAGGGAAGGAGTAAGAAAGGAGCAACAATCCAAGCCTTGAAGGTATATTTTTTCCTTATTTCATCATCGGGGAAACTTAAAGATTATTCGGAGGCCCGAATTGGGGTGTCTACAACTATTATACCCTTTCTCTCTCTTCTTGCTTTCACACCCACTTTTCCATTTCCAAGCCTTGAGAATGTTGTTCTCAAAAGACATTCTCTAGGCCCTTTACTCCATTTTTCTCTTCACCATTGAAGTTAGTTCCTTACTAATTTTGAGACCTCAACCACCCAATATACTCATCTACTTCACACATCCATACTTCTACTCTCTTTTTCAACCTTTCGACGTCCATCCGCCTTCATCAATACTCATTCAAGCTCAAGATCAAAGGTAAAAACCAAGTTTCCTTGGGCTAGGCTCTGTCCTGGCCCTGAGGGGACCCTTCTGTCTTCAGGCTTAACCCTTTTGGTCAGGATCTGATCCAAAACCTCTTTTACAAAACAAAACCAGTGTTCTGTGCAGAAGTGTGCTGCGCCGCGCCGCGCTTTGAAGCGCCGCACGGCGTAGTATACTCACATGCACGGCATTTCAAAACAATATTGTTTTCTTGTTCAAACTGTCTGGATCACGATCGTCTGTTGTTGGATCTTTTCTGTATACCAAAAAGCAGTCCCAAAATGAGATCATATCTACAAGCCATGTCTTAAACTCTATAGATCTTTTCAAAACAAGCAAACGTGTCAAAAATGGTTTTCTTTTCATGGCTTGAAAGAATGGTGCAGATCCGAGATGATCTGACGACTGTGAGCTGCCTGAAGTTTTAAAATAACACCGTGCGATGTAATGAGTACACCGTGCAAAACTTTACAAAACAATAAAAGTTTGGTATCAAGATCAGAACCACGCACGGCGTATCAGTAAGCCGCGCGTTATAAAGTGATATGCCGTCTGACGGAGGATGGTGATTCAGACAGTCCGTTTGTATATCTTTCTTTGTTTATATTATCGCCATGCCATCTTTATCATCTCTGTACAGCAAGCACCACTAGCACGGCAACGTGTTATGATTTATCTTGTTCCCCTTTCCCCTTATGTGTTTTTAAGGTTTTCCGAATGGTATTAATCCCCCCATTTAAAATGCTTAGTAGAGACCGGTTTTCACCGGGCGAGCGGGGTGCTTTTCAACAAAACCTTCCCCGTTCGTAACCTGGCTCCCGGATCCAAAATCTCAACAGTTTCGCTAGATCAAAAGGCCTTTCTTTTCAAAACAAAACCCATCGGTTCCTCGGATCATCCACCTCAAAAAATCCGGGTGGTGACTCTGTCTAATCGCGCTTCGGGCGCGGGAGCCCACACCAATTATGGCCTTTGTCAAGTGAAAGACGATCCCTAGACATTTCTAGTCTTTTTCCTTAGTATTTTCACTTTCAAAGCAAAACCTGAGTTGGCCGTCTTAAACGCCGAAATCCACCATATTAAACCTACAATCCGATTAAGCTATTTTCGATTCCCTGTGGTACGATCCCGGTCTTTCTGATTATTATGCTATCAACGATCTAGCCCTACGCTTGGGGTTTTCAACCTTATGTGAAGGCAAGGTTATTGGCTAAGTATTTTTGGCGCCATTGCTGGAGATTCTTAATATAACTTATTTGGAGGTTTGACAAACCACTGTAAGTACTCCGTTTATTTTTCCTTTGTGTAATTTGAACTTAATTTAGCGGATACCTCTAATTGAGCCATCAATTCGACTTGAGGTGTAACGAAGCTAGATTGAGCATCAATTGCTTTTTATTGTATTTTATCTATATAACGTGGAGGTGACATAACCCCACGGAACTGTGTTGAGAAAGAGGCGGCGGTATAGCCCCTCTAGCCTATTAACTGTTTTAGCAGGGGTTACTAGTTTTCAAGGAGGAAGTTGATTTGCATGCCCAACGTCTATCATAGTCCTTCATCAAAATGGCTTCATCGGTCTGCTTCTACTTTGAGGGTACGTAATACTAGTTGGATTCCGCAAAGCCCAATGGCAAATCCATCGGTTCAATCGTTGCGTGACTTCTTGAATCCAGAAAGGGCTCCGCAAGTTTCTCTTATCGTAGTTCCAACCCCCTATGTTGCCAATACTTTTGCATTCAAGCCGGAGTATCTCCGTGTGATCCCCGAGTTCCGTGAGCGTGAGCTTGAAGACCCATATTCGAGAGTTTAAGACTATTGTCCGCACTTTTGTGAGCATTCCGGGTCAACTTGATCAGCCTCGTTTGAGGCTGTTTCCTTTTACGTTGAAGAATAAGGCCAAGCAGTGGTTCAACTCTTTGAAAGCCCAATCATTGGAAAGTTGGGGTGAAGTTCAAGATGTTTTCACAACGAAGTTCTTCCTAGCTAGCCGAACTAAGCTTCTTATGGATCAAATTCAAAATTTCAAGCAGCGGGACGATGAGGTTTTCCACAAGTATTGGGAACGCTACAAGGATTTGCTAGCAACGATTCCACATCACAATTTTCCAATGCACCAACGGATCAATTATTTCTATCTGGGTTGCACTCAAGAGAGCCATCAACTTCTTAATACGATGGGTAGTGGTCATTTTATGGGAAAGACGTCCAACAACGCTTGGGATTATTTGGAAGCATTGGCCGAAAGAGCTCAGACTTGGCAATACATAGATCCGGGCGAGCAGGCAATGAGAAACCAAGGCCCGAGTGGCTCTGGTAAGTTCTCAATAGGCAAGCATAATGATTTTGAGTAGATGAGTTGGCCCGAAAGTTGGAAAAGATTGAACTAAGAGGAGATAAAGAAGTTCAGGCCATAAACCATGTTGAGGAGGTGTGTGTGATCTGCGAAACTTCAAGACATTCCACCGATAACTGTCAAAGCATTCCCGCTCTCAGAAATGCAATAAGTGTTTATGCACTGGAGGAGGTGAATGCATTGAATTAACGTTATGATCCTTATCCTCAAACCTTCAATTCAGGGTGGAAGCAGACTTCAGGACCGCGTTGGAGCCAATCGAATGAAGCTGGATCTTCTTAAGGTCCGCCACAGTTTCAATCTCAAGCATGGCGGCAGCCTCAGTTTCAATGCCCACCACAGTTCCCAGCAATCCAAGGTCCTCCAGGATTTGTGCCTTCAGGGCCTTATCACGGTTCAAATTAGTTTCAGCAGCAACCGCCAAGGCGACCATTGGAGGATACCTTACAAGCTTTCATGCATACCCAAACGAACCTTAATGATTAAAACACCCAACTTTTGGGGGAGATGAAGAATCAAATGGGCAAGCTAATGAATGCCGTGGGCCTGTTGAACCAAATGGGCAAGCTAGCAGCCCATGATATGTTTAGTTTCCGTAATATGTTTCGAGATTTGTTCAATAAATTAATGTAAGTTTATCACATGTTTGTTTTTTTCAGATCTCTTGTTTAGCCTTTAAATAGGCTTGTAATCTATATGTAAGTACGTAAATAAAAGTGATCAAAGTGTGTTGCTTACGACGGGAAGATGCACTCCCGGATATAATAGCCCAAAGCGTAGGGCTTCTAGTCGTTTGCAGAATAACTCGGTAAGACCGAAATCGATCCACAGGGAGCTCAAATATAACTAGTTCGGATTGTAGGCTTTATGAAAGGTTTTTGGCGTTTAAGACGGCCAACTGTCGGTTTTACTTTAGAAAGTGAAATCTATGGTAAAAAGACTAGAAATGAGATTTGAACTTAGTAAAAACAAGCGGCAAGGTCAAGGGGCTTAAATCGCCCGATGACTTAGCCGTTTTAACCGTTTCATACTAACAACTCCAAGTCAAGGTATAGACAAACTTAACCTGGAGCACTCAACGTTAAAAGTCAAGTATAATCATGGTATTAACTCGGAAATGACTTTATCTTATTTAGAAGACATTTAAAACAAATGCCGGTAGCGTTAAAAGCTCCTAGCCCCGTATGCAAGACGAAGGTATTAGCCCCGGCCAACACACAATCAAAGAAGGTATTAGCCCATTTGGTTTGGCCGAAAATTAGGATTAAGCCATTTTCTTATTAAAATCATGATCAAGTCATAGAAAAACCATTAAAACAACTAAGCCATGGGAAAGATATCACCCCATGACCAAGCCTAGAAGACTACTCAACCATTAAATAAGAGTAAAGCATGCTAGGAAATTGAGACATTAGATTTAACCAATAAAAACGAAAACTAACTTGATATTATGAAGGATCTCAACCGTACGAACAACTTTAATAAATAACAAAATAACGTAAAGCAAATACCTTAAGGTGTTCTTCAAAGATTACACTAGAAAAGCTTGAAACTTAGTTATGAAGATTTCTTAGAAAGCAAAAGAAAGACTTAGGCCTAAATCTAACTAATGGTCATCTTTTCCATAAAAGGCATACAAGCCTATTTATATGGTTCTAAAGTTAAGTTACAAAGGACCAAAAAGTCTCCCAAAATATCCCAAAAACATTTCATAAGTGGAAACTTTCCATAATTAGAAGGTTGAAAAAGATAACAAAAATCTGCAAATTTTTCCATGCAGTACCGGTACTGGAAATGCCTCAGTACCAGTACAAGGCTTCAATAGGCTGGAAAAATTGATCTCTGGACACCCAGTACCGGTACTGGGAATTGGCCGGTACCGGTACCTGCTGGACAGATTTTTGGGCAAACTTCGCAGGCTCGCTCCGGACACTTCCGAACTCGGATTTGGGTGTTCTTTGGACCGTTGGAAAGATCATCGAGTCTACTTTCTAACCCAAGTGGTTTGGATCAAAACTACTTTGTACATCAAAAGTTATGACAATTCTACCCTCAGCTGGTCGGAAGATGAGTAGCTTTGGTAAAATTCTCACTTCTCCTTCAATTCCCTTGACCCTTGGGCGACACGAGCAACCTCCAAACCATCTCTTCATGACTCTTTGGGCGACTCAACGTGGTGGCACGTGGTCTTGAGTACTTGGTTGCATCTGGAGCATTCATTGGCATTCAAACGCGCCTTATTTATACGAATTACCTGGAACACACAAAAACCTACCTTACGTGCAATATCACTATAAAAGCTAAATAAACGCAAGTTAAAACAACATAAAACGGAACTAGTCCCACCAAATATCTACAATATTGGGTGCTCATCAAGTGTGAAATACAATTGAGTGTTTATGAAATACAAAGTTTCTTTTTGAAAAAACAAAATTTTTTATTAATCTTTGAAGAGGATACAAAGATTAAACGGATCTTGAGCACACTGGTGAAAACGCCACCCGAGAACCAACACCAAAAGATGGCAAGAAAACAACCGAAGCAAAACACCTGAAAGCAAAGAGACACCTAAACACTTCTCAACACCACAAGAGCCATAAAAGCTACCAAAAAAAGACAAGTGAAAGACTCAACACCTAAAACTTAACCCAAAAATAAGAGGACGAAAAACACCTACAACCGCAACCGAAGCAAAAGGAACAAACAAAAAGGAAACATGACCTGAACCCAAAAAATACCAAACACATCAGATGACGGTTCAAAATTCCAAAGAAAGGGAGACATCTTCCTCGAAGTCGACATCATCCTCCAACTCAAACTCTTTTTTCTACGACTTACTTTGTCGGCCTTGACCCCAAGCTCGGCAAAAAGTTTCTTCTTCTTAATTTTCCTCTTTGATCTTCTTAACCTCCTTTCCATCTTATTAATAGCCTTAAAGGTACCCTTTTTGTGCTGCAAATCCACATGGCTCCCAACGATGAAAGATTGGGAGCTATCCTCAACAAATCCCAAAGAAGTCACAATGTTGTCGTTCTGATAATTGTGAGAGTTAGATAGATACTCCTCTCACTGTTTGCATCGGTGGCATCAGAGCGTTAGGCAGCTTAGGCTGATCCGGGGAAAAAAAAATCTCTCTTCAAAAAAAATACCTTCGGTGTTCAACTGCTAGTGTAGCCCAGAAATGAATTCACTCAAGGCTATTCCCTTGGTCCATGTGTTTTATTTTGAGTATGTTATTAATTGCAGCAGCTCCAACTTTGATATAGAGGGAGCATGTGGAGATTAATAGGAGTATTTTATTTGAACAAAAATACTGATTTCTCCTTTTTCTTTTTTCTTTTTTTGAACTGTCAATACTGATTTCTCCTTGTTTACATCAAAAACATGCACCCACCCAAGAATTGACATCTGTCCAACAAGTCCTGATTGTGTTTGCAGCAGTTACTGAATTGGGCCATTTTGATTAAAACAGGGGACCCAAAATATAGTATTAGGTTCTGACAGCTTTCGAAGGATAATGCGAAAGTTGTTGATCAAGTATAGATAGATGTATTCAGAAAATGGGTTGAAGATAGTTTGTAATTCTTCATTGTTTGATCATATAGCCGATGAAAGTATCAAGTTCAGATTCATTAAAAGGCGTAAAAGTTCTTTATCGCGCGGAGAAGTCATTATATTTGTTGAATACGTACGAATAAAGATGCTTATTGCAATGGGTCTATTGTTGAATACGTATTCATAGATTTTGATTTTATGAAGGCCAAGTATAAATCTGGTTCTGATTCTGGAGATCATTTGTATTGTTGAGGAGAAGATATCGTGTGCCTTAAGGTCAGCTTTTGACTTTAAGTAGTACTTCTATGTTTTAGTAGTACTTACGTTTATAATGAGTTGACCAGCTTGTTGGCCCTTAGGCCCTAATTACTATGACTTCATCTTTTGCTATAACGCTTAGCTTTCTTGTATTGCTTATTAGTCTTTTATATTAACTATATCTTCTTCTTCTTCTTTTTTTATTAACTATATTGACGATATCTTTCAGGTTATGTTTTAGTAGTGACGTTTGATCTTGTAAAAGATCTTGGAAAAGCAAGTTGTAACATACAATTAAAAATTGGGTAGCTTTTGAACAGTTGTTCGCTTGTTTTACCGAAAAACTGTAGCTGGAGGCATTATACCAACGTGTTTACCTCGTCTGTTGCAGAAGAACTTTTGTCCTTTTGATTAGCCAAAATAGCTTTTACTCCTCTTTACCTCACCTGATAAACTTGCTCTAACGATATCTTTTAGGTTATGTTTAAGTAGTATCGAGATCTTGTAAAAGATCTTGGAAAAGCAAGTTGTGTTCAATATTTGTCTTCTTTTTATGTTAAACAAGTTTATTATTAGCTGAATAATTTTGTAACTTATTATGAACACAAAGCTAGCTCTAACCATATTGATTAACTTTTTTATTCACTACACAATTTTTTTCTCGAAATATTGATATGAGAAATAATGTTCTACTCGAAGTAGCTCTGGCTGGGGTTTTGTGGTTGCTTTGTGTCGCTTGATGGGTTTGCTTGCTAGGTGGCTTGGTGCGGGTGTTTGCTGTTTTGTCTGTGGTTGTTTTGATTCCAGGATTATTGTGTGCTGCTTTTGGAGTTGTTGTTCGCTCTTGCTTCTCAAGTGCGCTTTCTCCAGTTTTTCTCTCTCTTAAGTGTTGTGGCTGCGTTCCACCTTTCTGAAAGAATATGATGCCTTAAATAGATTTTTCTGACCTAGCAAGCGGTCTCCAATGCTCGCTCAAGCCACCTTTTGACGATCTCTGAAGTTTATTCACCCGCTACAAAAAAACGAACAAAGCTGCTTGCTCAAGCAGTCCGTCCAGGTTGCTTGAGCAACCTATTTAACCTTGCTGAATCTGGAAACCCTCTAAGTTCTAAATCTTCAATCCAATTTGGTTGAGCCTCTTACTACTAATAAACTTCAATTCCAACACCAAAACAACTAATTCGTAATTACACAGAAACGTCACGAAATTAGCCAACCACGAATAAAGAACTTGCAATGTCTTTCATGATCTAAAAGTAGAATTGATTTCTATTTCATTCATTCACTGTTACACATATATATACATGTATCAATTTGTAAGTGTTTGTTTTATTGTGGATTGTTTTGTGTATGTGGGAAGAAAAGCAATTCAGGTTAGGTGGGGCTTACTGTGGTGTAGAAGAAGAAATCATAGAGTGGTGATGGGGTACAGCCACGTGCTGCCCCACCCAATACCCTTAATTAACCACCTCACACACTTGTGGGGTAGTCATGGGCCCCGCAAAAATTATTTGTTCGGTTAAGGCCTAAGGATCTTGCCGAGCGGCTTGTGGCAATGTACCAAGAGCACCTAATAATTTTCGGCGTAGAAAGCCAAGCATTTCACTCAAATTCATGATCCTAATCTTCTGTGTGAGGTAAGAGCATACGTAAGTTATGACGTACCTCCAATAATCTATCCTTGGGTTATCCCCCACCCATCCAAAAGCAGTAGCTTTCACTCCTTTCTTTTTTGAATGGGCAAATTTCTCCTCTTCTTTTCAACAGTTGTACTTTCGTTTTCTCATAATCTTTGCAGAAAAGCCATCAGAGGCAAACAAATAATTAAAATCCCCCACTCAAAACCCAATCTGCTAAATTTGCTGTCCTAACACTCCTCCAACTGCCCACCTTACTCTTTTGTTCATGACCAAAGGATACTTCCTCTATAAGATTCAAAACAGAAGAAAGTTAATGTCTATCACCTGTCATAAGTAAATTATATCATGGGCTAAATATTTATTTTTTGACAATTATATGTCCATGTCAGGGTTTTAAATCACGATATGGGGAAAGGTAATGGTATTGGCGATACGGCCATATATCGGCCAATATCGGCGGTCCGAAACCCGTTAAGTTACGCAATGGCCGATACGATGCTTAATAGCCTTTATTTAAAACCCTAGTCCATGTCCTAATTGTGGGATGAGAGGTAACCAAATTGGTATGAATTATTGGAACATTAAACAAAATTTTAGAGATAGGAGAACGACATAATACTTTTTATTGTAATCCAAGTTTTGTCTGTCTTGGAAGGTAAGCCATGATCCTTGATAAAACCTCATCAAAGACTCACCAACAAACCATTGTTTGATTTGTTTCCACTGATTATATAAGACCTAATTGTCACTTCATGTCATTAGTTAATGTATCAATTGGCTAACCACCCTGCTAGTTTTGAACTTTTGATCAAACATCTCTGGATATATAAATCTGTGTTTATACGCTCCCGGAAACTAAGTTGGCCAATCCAAAAAAAGCTGAATGCTAAAACTCCCAAATAAGAGGTTAGTCCAAGCCATGGAGGGTTATGTTTTGAGGATGGCTTTGCTCACATCTTGTTGGTTTATCCTTGAATCTATCCTCTTCCCAGATGGATTTCTGAAGAAGTTTTATCTCGGCTTCTACATCCACCCGCTATTGCTCTTTCTCTGTCAGATTTTCCTTTGGATAAAACTACTACAAAGATGGCTTCCCCTCCTTGTCTCGCTAGCTATTCGAATCGCTTGGTTTGTAGCGTCTAAAATTTGCAGGGTGTTTCCTAGTATCCTCTCTGTTTTCGCATTCATTAGAGTCGCCAATGATGAGTTTGCAAATGAGGTGGAGGAGCATGAAATTCCAAGTGCTACAATTCAAAATCAGATGGCAGATTCGTATAGCTCTTGCTATGCAGTATCCATTAAAAATGAAGCTAAAGTGGAAGAGGTTGAAGCATACACTGATTGTAGTGACAGCCCACTGCTGGTGGAGTCGATTATAAGAGAACCCCATGTGCTTATCGATGAAGACAGAAGCTTGGAGGTGTGTGTGCCTTCTGAGAGCAGCTCCATTTCACCTCCCCAAGATGATGAAATTAATGCAACTTTGCCATCATTGTGTAGCTCTAATGCGCCAACCGTTGAGGGAGAATTGATCAATCAAAGCATGGAGGCCGACGTAGATCCAATCTATGACAAATACAGTGAAAGGATGAGATGGTTTGATTTGCTCAATCACGATAGAACATGTGGAATAAGTAGGTACTCGTAATCATAAACTGATTTACAAACAGAACGTTTAATGTTTGAGAATACGTTTACAATGATATGAAAAATTCGTTGCATAAGCACGAGGCATTTGAGGTGAATTCAGAGCATGCAATTATTTTCTTGTTTCGTCAGTGGCATATTGGCTAGCTATTTTGGATGCAGGTGCAATCTTGAACAAGCAAATGGCTTCTCTTAGTTCATTTGAGGATATAAAGCCTGTGGAATTCTCCATTCCACAGATTTCATGGAGCAAGACGGCTAGAAGAAAGCTAATAAGAAGCTTAGAAAGTGACTTCGAATTGGTTTATGTGGCTCAATCATGCTTATCCTGGGAAGTACTACACTACCAGTACCGAAAAGTTGAGGCTCTCTTATGCTCAAACTTTCAAAATGGCGCCTTTTATGAGAATGTCGTCGGGGGATTTCAAAAGTTTCAAATACTTCTAGAGAGATTTATGGAAGATGAGAGGTGCGAGGGCAAAAGGTACTGGAATTATGTTCAAAGGAGGTTAACTTTCAGGAGTCTACTCCAAGTTCCTCAAGTTTCAGGTACCTTTCACAGGAACATATGTTTATCCTAGTTAATCAAGTTGGCAAATCAATAATTAGTGCTATCCATTTATTTATCCATCTCCAACATATGAAATAGGAACTTCAACATGTGTTTTCCTTTTTAAAAGAGAAAATTTGCTGTTTATTTGAGAAGCGTATCAAAAATTTGCTGATTGAGATTTGAAAAGATATAAACCAAACCAAACCAATCCGAGCCTTATGTCCCAATCACTTGAGGTCGGCTACATGAATCTTTTTTCTCCATTGAGCTCTATCAAGGGCCACATATTTGAAAAGATATATACTTTAAAATGTGGTGAACCTTATAATATAACAAATTCTAAAACTTCATCACGATGCGAAAGTTATGCAATCATTATATATTAGTAAGAAATGCATGTCTTAGCCTAAAACGCGTGTTGGACTGTTTCATGGAATGAAATATACTACAGTCCTATGCACAAATGAATGATATTGGCAAGACAGTAAGCATTTTCTGATATTTTCATTGTCCTCCAATGTACTGATCGTTCAAGGTTATACGGAGGAAAGAGAAGATGACGAAACTAAGGGAGAAGCCATGAGGGCAACAGAGGTGTTGCAGGGCATAGAGAAATGCATAAAGGCCTTTTGGATGTATGTAAAAACAGACCAAAAGAAACCGCAGTGGAAAATGAGTAATTTCATGTGGACTTATCCTCCGGTAGAAGACCCTCGAGACTTGGAGCTCCTAGCAAATCTTACCAAGACACTCCGAAAGGTAATTCCAGTTACATATCGGCACAGCAAACATCACATTCAAATATCAGTTGCTGAAATTTGGAGAACTACGAATTTTATGCATTTTTCATTTCATCGTGATTTAGTATACCAACATAACATACTAAATGCAATAAATTGCTTTATTTTTCTGTAGAAGGAGCTGTGGCTAAAAGACTTGCAAGGGAAGAGAAGGTGTTGGTTGAAAAGAGAGGTAAACCCTCTGGAAGCAGCTCTAGAGAAGGAAATTTTGTTTACAATGATAGAGATGAAACTGGTATCAAGGGTTCTCAAAATGTCGATGATTTCCACTTCTCAACTCAAATGGTGCCAGGAGAAGCTTAATGATGTGAAGTTTGAATCAGGAAAGATTACGAGGGCAAACACAGTTTCCTTGTTTCCCTCTTCCTAGTATCTCTCTGTTTACACCATAATTTAGAAACAAACGGTGTTCTAAGAATGATATTTGGCACCAGACGTAATTAGGGAATATTTCGCAAGTTCAAACGGGACGGAAGAAGAAGGGAAGTTGTCATCAATTCTTGCATATGAGAACTTATAAACGTCATGTAATGTCTTCAGATTTATCAGCTCGAACCCAGAACCTCGTAACACTTAACTGCTGGTACCTGACCGTCGGGCTGAAGTCTAGGCCAATGCCAAGGTTCACTCAAGGAAAGGAACTGCAATACTTGGTTGCTGCGGCAAAACTGTCAAAAAAAGTGGCTTTTCTCCTTTCATTCTCAGGGCCAGGGTGAGAGGTATTCTCAAGCCTGCATCGGCAGGGTTCTTTTGGCCATTGACAAAATATCCTTTCATACGTACGATTTTAGCTGAATAAGTCCAGTCGCTATGGCCCGTTGTTCCCTGTCATTTTGATAATAGAAGGAAGATATATAGTCATGTTCTGCATTTGCTAGTTGTCTGAAATTGTTCATTGTTTTGTTTTTTTCTTTTTATAAGTACCATTTGGTACTCTAATTTTGTTAGGTACATTCATTTGATCCATTTACCTCCTTTCTGGCACATTTTGGCTTTGAATTCCACATTCAATGAGACAGCAAGTCAAAATCATGCCCAATTCAGTGTGCTCAATATAAACCAAGAGGGCCAATGGGGATAAATACTCTGTCCTAATGCAAGTAAATAGATTTTGAGAAAAATATAGTGTTACACGTGAAATCTGATATTGGAGCGTCATTTTTTGGTATTATATGTCATGTAGTAACGACAAAATGAGGTACCAAAATAACGTTATAAAATTATGTCACACCGCATAGAATATCTAGATAGTAGATATGGTAGTCATAGCATAAATTAATCTGATATGCTCGCAGACTTTTATTTTTATCGGAAAAAAGGCTAATTGACGGTAATGTTAGTAAATGTATGTCACAAACCATACATCGTCTATTTGAGGTTAAATTCTGACCGCCGGCGGTGGAAACCGTGGGATTTCCCTCATCACCGCATCGTGGGTTGTACAATATCATGCCACGTGTCTATTCCGAAGCACACTCTACTTTTTAGTTTTCACCAAATAACTTTTCTAATGCCAGATCACAAAAATTCATTTTAGGGTCTCAAAATTTCTGGACACAGTCTCCAACAAATTTTTATTATCTATCTCTCTCCGTTTATTACTCTCAAAAAAAACCCAAACCAAATAGGAGTCGGATTAATCGATCCAATTGCGGGACCCTCCAAGCGGCCACTATAGATCCCGAGAAAGCCGACGAGAACAACTCCGGCGGAAACATTCTAGACCCTTCGCAACCCTTCCAACCGCCTCGTCCGTCCTTCCCCCAGTATATCTATCTACCCCCCTATCTCCATTGCCTTTCTCATCAAGTAATCACATCATCCTTCTCTCTCTCTCTGTCTCTCTCAAGCCACCAAACATGCCGACCTCCGAAGCAAACACTCCACCGCCGCAGCAGTCGCCCCCTCCTCCCTCCGATCCAACCAGAGGCCTCATTGTACTCCTCCCCGTCATCTTAGGCTTCCGGGAAGGCCTCCTTGCACTAAACAGTCTAAACCCATTGACAGCCTCGGCGACCGTGATCCGCTTCGCTGAAGGTCCAAACCAGCCGAGCAAAGACGGGCCGTTACCCGCGTCGAAGAAGTCCATAGAGGACATGCCCACGGTGAAGATAACAGAAGAAACGGATTTGAAGTCAGAGTCCTCGTGCGCGATATGCTTGGGGGAGTATGAAGTCGGTGGAGAAGCGAAGGAGATGCCGTGCAGGCATAGGTACCACTCGGGGTGCATCGAGAAGTGGCTGGGGATCCACGGGTCGTGCCCGGTTTGCCGGTGCGAGATGCCCGTGGAGGAAGACGGGGACGGGGGTTCGAAGGGGAGCGAAGGGGAGAGCAGGAGAGAACAGGGAGAAACACGGATTAGCATCTTCTATGTAAGAAGTAACGAAGGCGGTGCAACTGATGATGGGTCTTTAGCCGAGGATATGGAGATTGATTAGGAATGATTGTTCTTTACGTTTTATTCTTCTGTTTGTTTTTGAATTTTTTGTTTGATTTATTGGTTGGGATTCCTTTGCACAGACACAAGAATTAGTTGAGTTTGCGATTCTAATGGAATTGTTTCAGTTGTTTGAAGGCTTTGGTGACATACAATGGCTAATTTGATAATGGGATGCTTGTATGGATTTACTTGTTTTGGAAATTATGTCTACTTGTAGTGGCAAAAAGAGAGGGGAAAAGGGAAATAGAAAAAAAAAAATTAACCGAATATCCAACCTACAAGGGCATACCCTAGAGGAATCCATGTGAAGAATCATACGCAGAAAGGGTAGATTTTGATTCAAGTCTTTTCATCCGTTGTCAAGTGAAGTTGCCAAGCAAAGTAACTTAGTACGAGAAGTAGTTAGAAATAGTTTCAGTAGAAGGCTATTTTTAGGGTAGATTTTGATTCAAGTCTTTTCATCCGTTGCCAAGCGAAGTTAGAAATAGCTTCAGTAGAAGGCTATTTTTAGGGTTGGCAATGGCAACAAGGTGGATCGGGGTGGATAGTAGTACGAGAAGCTTGTTACATTGGTATCAGAGCCAGGTTCCTCTCTGATGAGGCCGCCACGGGATAGTCGGAGGTGCCGAGAGGGGCGACCTGCCGCCGTGGGCGTCGGCTCTAAGGGGTGGAGTTTGTTGTGATCCCAGTGCAAGGTATGGGACTTGTCCCACATCGGGAGTATGGGCTCTCGGTGGGGGGTTAATAAGTCCTTGGACACCCTCCCGTTAGAAATAGCTTCAGTAGAAGGCTATTTTTAGGGTTAGCAATGGCAATGAGGTGGATCGGGGGTGGATACCACTGTCCCATTCCCAATTCCAAACCTCTATATATCCAATAGCAGTTCCCGATTCCTGGGATTTTTGTTTTTACCCTCCATCCCCACTTCAGATGTCGAATGGGGATCTCCAAATGGGGAACGGGGATCCAGAAAAATCCCGAGTCCTGAGGTGAGGTGCGGCGATCACAGATTCAAACTTTCAGAGTAACCCTAACACTGAATTTTCAAGATTCCATGGTATATTAGTGTCTGATGAAACTTGAATGTATGATCAGTGCATCAGGATCTCCAAACGAGGAAGGGAGATCCAGAAAAAATCCCGGGTCCAGAGGTGAGGTGTGGCGGTCACAGATTTAAACTTTCAGAGTAATCCTAACGGCTAACATTGAATATCAAGATTCCATGGTATATTAGCGTCTGATGAAACTTGAACGTATGATCAGTGCATCACATCAAACTTGGGAGCATTTAGTTCACAAGCAGAGGCAATGCAAAACAGAAATCAGTTTATGAAACATAACAGACGTTCAACAAGATGAAATGTCTAACAGAACCAAATACACAGTCACAGATACAAAATAATCGAGCCTTAAAGGGAAATGATACAATAATTTCTTTTCACAGTAGGAAAAGAGAACTTCGATAACAGAACTTACTATGCAAGCCTAAATTTCCAAGTTTAAGGGAAGTTTAGTAGACAAGTAGCAAGGAAAGAAGTCCGCACAGACATATCTGGGGCAGTAAGTGAACTATCCTGCAACCAAGCTGATTGAAATCGATCACACTCCAATCACCAACCCCAAAACCAAAAAGAACTAAGAAGAACAAGATGGTGTGTTTTTATTGTTAATGAGTTCCGAGAACAAACTATAATTGTTCTTCCTGTAGGTAAAAGAGAGAATACGTTGAACACACACACCAAGTTCTGGAACTAAGTCCAGGTCAATTGCATTACGTTTTAGAAAGTCAGGCAAAATTCGAAAGCCTGAGAAGCTCATTTTGACTTAAGAACTTTCTGAACAGAAGAAGCTGAGTTTGGAGGATCACTTGGCTATGCCAGTTCCATTGCAGTATCTGCCAAGAAAGAGCTAGCAGATCATTTTGTCAAACTTGTGGGGAAAATAACATATCCAGGCAATTACACCACATATGATCCATCTCTACCTGAAATAGTAATCAAACTAACATGGCTTCAACCACAGTTTCAGACCAGTAGCAGGACGGACATGCAGAGTCATATATAACCAGGTTCTCCACATTCCTGCAAGGAGAGTGGACTACATGTCTAAATCTCCAGTCACTAAAGTCTTAACTCCTCACTTCCTTCATCTAGTTTCTTTTGCAAAAATTTCAGCTACGCAGCCAAAAGAGTATCAAAAAGTAGCACTTCGAATTTACCGAAGGACATTATGTTTCTCAGAATTCCTATGCGTAAAACGTTTATAATCTACTGTGAATAAACAACTTATGTAGGAGTTCAAAAGAGTTGAGTTCAGAGTGCACACATAATGGGAGAGTCGCAAGTTCGCAACTACTAACACTGCACAAGACAAGAAAAAAAAGTTTGAAACCATCTTTAAGTTTGAACATCTAACACATTCATAGTCCTACGAATTAGCAAACTGCAACGATATATATAAGGTGAATAATTTCGAAACTACTATAAGCAACTAGAATGAGGACATAGGATAAAAGTTTAAAATACTACTAATGGTGAAAGCAAGGATTCTTGTATAATCCTTACAACTTATTCCCATGACCTTATTTCAAGAACAACATATGCCAAAGAAGATGGTCCAGTATCCAGTATCAAATATCGAACATGCTTCCTATGAGTAAGAGTAAAAACCATATGAACACTCTACTTTTTAACCTTTCGCGGCGGCTTCCTTGGTCCCGGAACCTCCATTATGCCAACAGAACACCCACACCTCCCCCTAAACAAAAGAACAGCTCTTCCATTAGGGGGTGCCATCTTCTTTAGCTCAGATTCCAACTCTCTGTGGTGATCGCGCGCCAATTCGAAGACTCCTTTCTTAACACCATCTCTCCCCAAAAAAACACTTGAATTCTTCAAACTCTCCTCCGTCTCAAGCTGGATATCGAATTTCGCCCCCATACGCAGCCCACGGCAACCCGGCCTCCCACATTTCCTACTCAAACACACTGTGATTCCCGTTACAGCCACCACTGTGCACAAAATACTTACCCCCAAACACCCATAAATAATAGGGGCCCCAAAAACCTCCTCCCTGACCGCGAAAGTTAGACCTCTAACAATTGCAATAGTGTGGAAAGTTAAAAGCTTTATATGGGGGATTAGTAAAAACCCCGAAGCACCGATCACTGCAATCAAGATTAACACATCGATGGCAGCCCATCGAGACTGTTGGCAGATGCCCAAGTGATTGGGCGAATTGGGTGCCTTTTTGTGCCTCAATTTGGGACAAAGATCGGTTGGATTTACGGAATTAGACATGTCTATCTGTTGATCAACCGAGACCGGGGTATGGAAACAGATCATTTGAATAAAACCCAGAAATTAAAACTGATTATACAGATCAAACAACGCATGTGAAATCGGACGAATTCAGATCGACCCACCTTTAAATTGTCGTGGCCATTCAGATTTTGAACAAGCGGGTGGCACAAATATGCCTTAATTTTGTTGGGTTTGGATCAAAGATTGGAGCGGAGAAGACAATGGACTGATGTGAAGAGAATTGGGTTTTTGCTTGAGAGATAGAGGGAGAGGATTACATTCATTTATGGCTCTCATGGTAGGTAAAATAAAATGGTTGGATACTTGGATTATAGAGAGTCATACACGTCAAGAAAAGAACCCGTGGCCTCGTGGTTTTTTTTTTTTTTTTTTGGCCACAAGGTATAGTTACCGGGGGTTAGCGAAATGTGTTAGGTTAGCACAAGAGGGTGCAGAGATTATCCATAGTCCTGACCCCAAATCACTCACGGAGGGGCTCGAACCTCCGCCTCCTAAAGAAAGGGAGTGATAGACAACCAACTGCACTAGGCAGTGATTCCTATGGCCTCGTGTTGAAGGACTAGGATTTAGGCATTTACTTTTCTTTGGAGGTCTTATGTTTGAAATTTGTCTGGTGATATCAATCTTACGTTTGGAGGTTTGCTTTGCCTCAAATTTGGCTCTTCCGTAAGTAAGCGGTAGAATTGAACCCTAAAATTAATCAAAATGATCGTAAACTAGTTTGAATGGCTGAATTATAAAAAAGAAGAAGGGATTATTCAAGCGAATTGATGGGGTGAAGTTTTGTGGGCTAAGGACTGAAGTAGTGCATATGCAATTTTGCTTCTGGGCTTTTCGCGAGTGGGCAATGAAATTGAGCCCCCCAAATTAGTGTGCACAGGTCTGACCCTAGACATATGCCCCTAGGCGACCACTTAGAGCCTCCAATTTTGAACCCAATAATTAGATCCCAAAATAGCCGAATATGTTAAATATTATTTATGTCTACTACGGAGTATTTTAGAAGTAGGCTAATGAGGTACAGTGGTAAGAAGCACGTGCTATAAATTTACGAGTACAAAAAGTGGTTTCAAAATGACAGTTTTGAGGCTCGAACTCATGACCTAAGATACTGAAAGAGATGGTACAGCAATTTTGCAACTGAACCACATATAAGAGGCCCTATTATCAGATACCGCTTAGGACCTCGAAAAACTCAGAACCGGGCCTGGATGTGGAGTGTGCATTAACTTGTCCGAACACGTGAATTATTTAAAAAAGTAAAGTTTTTTTTTTTTAAGCTATAATTGATGGCGTGGAGTTTTGTGGGCTGAAAACTGAAGTATTACACGGTGGACTCAAACTTCTTAAACAAGTTAGGAGTAATGATTTGGTGATGATTTTAGTAGGGGGCTGACAAGGTTTCCACTAGGGCTGAGTTCAGTCGGCCCTACCTAATTTTAGGCATACTTTTGTTGTCCTCTTGACTTTATTTTTATTTTTGGTTCTTTTTCTATTTTACTTTATAGATTATCAAAATTAATATGGGTTCATCCATCGGAATATTCTAAAAGTTCTACAACCTCGCACAACTCACACACACTGACATTGTATAGGTATATTTGTGTGTGATTGTAGCAAACTACATACATTCTACACAATTTAATCAAATTTAAAATTTTGTGTTCACATTTTATAACAAAATTGATGTATCCTTTGAACTTTATTCCCAATGCAATGAACTCTTTTTTTTTAGTGATCATCGATTATCGTGATCAGCTTACATACATGCATTTCAAATTTAGGATCCCTCTTATTTTAGTATCCTTTATAAGAAAAAAAACTAGCATAAAAAGCTCCGTATTTAATTTTCACTTAAGACCCCCGAAAAGTCAGGACCGGCTCTAACCAACCGGTGACCACAAGATCAGGAATTCATGGCATTTGCTACAGTTGCTACGCGATTGATGGCAGGTGTGCTTGTGTCATGCCCACAATGGTTCCTAAATTCCTACAGATTTATTGAGGGTTGAAAAACCCGACAGAAACATAGACCAGTGTTGCATATTTCCAACCTATTAATTCGTCATCAATTTTGTTACTGTCAAGGGTTGGGTCAGTCAGAGTACAGAAAACAAATTAAGCAATTTACTTGTTCAATCTTGTAAGTTCGACCTCTAGCAAAATACTCAGGCCTTTAAAAGAATCGAGATGACATTAGCTGGTTCGAGCTTTCAATTGTCAATAACAAAAAAGCCCTAGAAAGGAAGATCGCATATCGGTCAATCAACCACGAAGCATCATTTGGGTGAAACAAAGTAATATTTGCTAAGGAAAAAAGAACCCCTCCAAAAAAAAAGATGAATAAAACTCATCAGGACTAGTTTTCTTGATAAAAGTGGTTGTGCCTATTTGTTTTCAGCCTATTTATCGTCCATAGGGCTTGGAAGCCTCCACAAATGGCTCGCATTTCTCATTTTAGTTCCGCAAATCACAGCACATTAGACCGTAGATAACAAAAAAAGTTAAAGTTTTATTGCACTTTTCACATGTACGTACCAATGCACGTGCAAAGATATCTTACACTTTTCACGTATACAATTGCGCTTTTTTACACATTAGCATCTGCCATGTGGACTATGATTAACATTTTTCTTCTCTTTCTTCTTTCGGAATAGTGGAAATTGTTTTTCCAGACACTGCAATTGGGCTTGGGGATGGGATGAGAAAAAAACAACCCTGCTATTTGCAAGAAAGATTTGCAGGGAACCATATAAGGAAAAACGTGTTTGGACTCATTTCGGGTCCCACAAAAATCTAGAAAAAATATCCATTTTGAATATTATTTTATGGGACCCTGTAAAAAATCAGCTCCAACGGATATCGATAAGTTTTACTTTTGGATTCATATGAGCGAACTGAGCAGTTTCGCCCCAACGAATCCAAAAGTAATACTTACCAATATCCGTTGGAGCTGATTTTTTACAGGATCCCATAAAATAATATTCAAAAAATTATGGATATTTTTCTAGATTTTTGTGGGACCCGGAATGGACCCAAACGCATTTTTCCTTGCATGGTTTCCTGCAAATCTTCCTTGCGATTGCGATTAGAATTTCCGGGGAAAAAAAGTCGGTCCAGTTTGGCCTGAATTTGCCAAAAAATTTGGCGGAGTTTGACTTTGTATAAACTACTTTGGCTTTTTCGGTTTTATGGACAAATTCAGGTGAAGCCGTGAAGGAAATTGGTTTTCGTTGTTTCTCTATTTTAAAAAAAGTGGGGAAGGAATTAACAAATAACAACCTAACTAAGAAACAAAATGAGTAACGAAAACATGTAAGAAAAAGAAAAGAAATTAGCAATTCAAGTTATGTTGAAGTTTTATTTTTTAATTTACTCCTTTAAGTTAGGCTCCGTTCCACTTTCTCAAATAACTACTTAAAAAATAAGGACCTATTTTCAAGCTTAAAAATAGACTTACGAAAATAATTTTTTAATTTTTTTCGCAGGTAAGATCTATCAAACAAGATCCATATTGAATATTTTTTTTATTTCAGTAAGCCTATTATTTTAAGCTTGAAAATTGCAAATAAGTACTCATTTTGTAAGGGGGTAAACCGGAACACCACCTTAGACTTCCTCTTCCATACTCTTTTTTTTTTTTGGGTCTCCTCTCCCTTACTCTATGTTGCAAAAAGTCCTTGATGAACCCCCACTACCACTACACATGAATAATTCATGTTAATTAGGCGTTGGAAGAGATAGTACTCAATGGGTTTGCCCAAGTGGTTACGAAAAAGTAATTGTAGGATTTGTCCTTCAAGAGGTCGCAAATTCGAATTCCTCAATTACTCTCGTCAATATGTCAACGCAACTAAGAACCAAAGCAAGTTTGAGTAAACACGAGCACCTGTACGGCGCGCCAAATTACACTAATAGCTTTTCGAATGCGTTTGCTTCGTTCCTTTAGTCACATAATATTCTAAAATGCCCATGCTCTCCCGCTTTCAATCCTTGTGTTGCGCTCTCTATCATCTCTCGCGAATTTTAATAAGTTGGGATGTGTTTCAAAAACGCTTTCCGGCTTCTGCACGTGGAGTATGTGACCTATATAGCAGGTTAGTTGTGCTCCAAGTTTTTTGGGTTAAACCAATTTTCAAACCTTTCCCTTCCGAAGCTAGTCCACAGCCTAATGGGTTGGGTCATGTTTTCTCGGGCTCTCAAAACTTGGCTCGGGCCTTGAGCATATAGTCTAAACAATGGGCTTTGGACCAACTCAAAGTGGAACAAACAATTTCCTTTGGAGTAATTTCGAAATCAATAATCAAATCTTGACCGATAAACAAAATCTGTGGCATTTGGAGTGGGTGATGTGCCCTACATGGGTGACATATTATTGTGCAGGCACTCCCAAGTTTAGAAAAATTAGTTGGTGCTCTGGGCTCTTGGGGTGCCCCTACTTACTGTTTCAATAGTCTTATCCACCATACAATTTTGTAGATCCAGTACTAAGTTTACAGATCTCACAGAAATGTGCGACAAATGAAGGTCTTGAGGGTATTACGTGGCAATAATTACTCCCACGTTTAAATTATATGTTCATTTGTAAACTTGCCGAGGGGATTATTTGTCTAAGAATAAATAAATAAAATCAGGAACAAAAGAAAAGTATGATTTTGAAAATTTTGACATCATATTTTTTTGAAAATAATTATTTTTGGTCATGTTGAATCAATTCAATCTTTTACAAAAATATTTTACTTGATGAACCGCGCTGGCAGGGCGCACAATGCGCATGACCATGTCGAACTCAACAAAGCACCTTCTTTCATCTAGAAAGGCTTATTGAACAGAGTGATTAAGTGAGGCTCGGACGATTTGAACACAGATGTTCACACACATAATCAAATATAGATTTGTGTGGAGTTATCAAACTTATGTGGAGTGACTATTCAAATTCCCTTAAAACACCACCACATAATGCCACAAGCCTGTTTTTACCATACGTGGAAGTGGGGGTACACACTTGTTGTGGGCTCCAAGTGAAAATTGAGGCTATGGACATCACATTACTGTTGAATAGAGACACTAAACAATTTTTTGATCACCGCGAGTCTCGAGTTTGTTACATACATCAAAAGATTTTTGACACTTTTGTATCCGAATTGGTATTCTGATATCTATGTGCCTAACATTACTCTTGGGGAAGGTGTAAGTTCCATGATTTGAATTGTTCCAATTAAAACAAGAGAATAAATTTTAGGGGAATTTGCACTTACGTCCTTGTACTATTACCGATTTGCACATACACCCCTTATACTCCAAATTTAGGCACTCACACCCCTTGTACTTTGGACTAAAGTGCAACTGTTAGAAAATCCGTTAAAATGGATGGAAAAGCTACTGGCGAGATATTTCCCTCCAAAATGAGGGGGAAAATGCCCAAACTAACCCTGATAGCCATTTATAAGCCCTATCATTTCAAAAAATAGAGGATCCAAATCCTTCCATTCCCCTAACCCACTCTCTCTCTTCTCTCACAAGAAGCTCAAACATCAAGAAGTCCATCAATTTCAACAGAAAAACAACAGCATCTAGCATCTGTAAATTAATGCAGCCACAGAAAGGCTACTGTAGTTAGGGGAAGGGAAAAGGCAAACTGCCATGGGATGGATCGCATCAAGGCCCAACTAAACTGGTTTAATTATTGCATATGCATGCTCTATTTTGGGTACTCTATTTTGTGGGAATTTTGTTCATGTTGACTTTTGTTTGTAAACTCTGTTTTGGGAACTCTATTTTAAGTCAGTTTATAAGTATGTGTGACTTCTGTTTTGGAAAAGAACTCAGTTTGAACTACCTTGTATTGAATATCTGCATTTGAAGTCTATTTTTTTTTTTTGTTATTGCTATGTATTTATGTTGTGGATTTAGACAATGTAAGTCTTTTTTTTTTGTTACTCAGTGTTTCTGTTGTTGCATTTGCAGGCATTTGCAGATGTTTTGGATGCTCTGTTTTTTGGAAGGGGAGTTTGACAGAGCTTATAAATGACTATAAGGGTTAGTTTGGGCATTTTTTCCCTCATTTTGGAGGGAACTCTCCCACCAATAGCTTTTCCATCCATTTTAACGGATTTTCTAACAGTTGCGCTTTAGTCCAAAGTACAAGGGGTGTAAGTGCCTAAATTTGGAGTACAAGGGGTGTATGTGCAAATCGGTGATAATACAAGGGGTGCAAGTGCAAATTCCACCACCAGTACAAAATCTCACTTTCCACCACCGTTCATTTTGGGCCCACCGAGCGTCCATTATTGTAATCTGAACCGTTCATATTTTAAGATCCGTAGTCTAGTATTATCATGCAAAAAATCAGCTTGATCGGAAGTTGATAGATATATCAAAATTTGAATTCTGGTTTATAAAATGGACGAATTGATTCTGTCCATTTTGCAAAACAAAATTCATTTTTTGATACTCATAACGATGTCCGATCAAGTTCATTTTTTGAGTGGATACATTACCATGTGGGGTCTACAAGATGAACGGTTCAGATTAATAATTAACACACGATATGATCGAAAAAGGCGACAGTGGAAACCCCACTTTTCCACCGCCGGTAGAAAGAATTTATATTCTCTTAAAACAAATCCAAATGGAGCACGAAGGAAAAAAAAAAGAAGAGGTTTTTTTTCGAACGGCATAAAGAAAGAGGATAATGCACCATCTTTTTTTTCCTTAAGTACACGTGTCGGTCATGTATGAAACCTTGTATCCGTAACGAGGCAAAGCACAGCCACTAGTAGCAGATTCGCTGGGTTCGGTTCCTTTGTGGTTGGCCCAGCCGCCAGTAAACACACGTGTAAAGGCAAGACGCGTGGGTGAATTCGGGGGATGGTTGAAAAAGGAGCTTTTCTTCTTCTTTCGCTTTACTTTTTGGAGGTGGGGCCAACGGAATGAGGGGTGCTGCTCAACTGTCGACGTGCGGTTGATCCGGCTGTCCATCTCAACACGAATTGCTCGGGATAAATCCGAGCTCTTACGAATCTTTACCGTCCGCTGAAAGGCAAGACGCGTGGGCGAATTCAAGGGATGGTGTAAAAGGGAATTTAATTTTGTTCACCCTCCACGTAAGAGGTTAAACATTACCCTTTTCTCTATTGGTTAAAATGGTGTAGATTCCATCACAAAGTGATGTCATGCTTATCAAAAAGTGTATTGCAGGGGTGAGACCTACCCCATTTCAACCGATAAGAGGGTGAACAAAATTGCACGCCGTAAAATGAGCTTTTTACTTTCACTTTACTTTTTGGAGGTGGGGCCCAACGGAATGGGGGTGCTCCTGCACTACACCGTGTAATGCGATTAACCTAGCCGTTTATCTCGGCACGAACGACTCGGATTAATCCAAGCTCCTATAAATCTTAACCGTATGTTATTCGAATTAAAATTTGAGTCATTCATTATCGAGATGGGCGACTGAAATTATCGCACTGCACGGTATAGTGCGGGGTTGCACTACAGCACACTGGGTGGGGTGCCCAACGAGAATGTGGGTCTGACGTGGCGGGGGCCGTGTTGTAATTCCTCGTTGGATGCTTTTTTTTTAGGACGAGGCAGCCGTGTTGAGTTGATATCAGATGTTGACGTGGAGCTCCGTGGTTCAAAGCTAATCCACTGGTTTTGGGGCTTTTGTTTGTGCCCACGCAAAGAACTCGGCAAAGACTCGCAGAGTATTTGAAAAAGTTGGTTCCTTTATTTACTCCATTTCACAAAACAAAAAGTTTACTTGGAAAGTGACACTCAAGTGTATTTTTTTTTTCCCCCTCAACAGTCAAAAGTGTCCGGAACTGCTTAAGCGGATATTGACAAATCTCATCTCGGTCCAGTAAATGATAGGCTATTAATGTCGGGATTCGGAGATTTACGAGAAATTTCTTTCTTGCGGTATTACCCAAAACAAATCTTAAACAATTATCTGAGGAAAAAACCCACCAAACAATCGGTCTAACCGTTGGGATGATAGTCAAGTCTTTTGCTATTCCCTGTTTTCATGAGAAGACTTATAGAAAGAAAAAGTAAGAATTTCATTTAGAAAGCGCTTATTGTATTTTCTCCACTCTTTTTTTTTTTTGGTTGTTGCTGCAACTGAAGTACTTAATGTATTCAGATATCTAGGTGATGCATTAAAGATTACGAGATTAACTAGCTCAAGCCAATTAGTCTGCACAAAAAACTAAATAAGATCGTGTTTAGGATAGTTCTGGTTACAAAATTTAGATTTTATAGTTTAGTAGAAGCAAATAAACATGTTTATTACCATCCGTGGAACTATGATTAAATTACGAGAAGAATTGGTACTATTCACTTCAAAAAGCTAAAAATCAACTTTTATAAAACTTGAAACCTAAAATCTTTTTCGAAAAGCTCCATATGCTATCCAAACCCAATTTTGGGATTTTCAAAATTTTATTCCTTTTCTAGACTTTCAAAATCTGTAGTATCTGAAAATTTGTTATCCACAATTTTTATTATAACACTGCAAATTGATTTTGAAAAACTAGAATTTCAAAATTAGAAAAATAATTTTTCGTAAACACCCACTAAGTCGAAAATTTTGAATTTAATATTACTAGGGGAAATATTTAGCGATCATTGTATATTGTCCTAACATGGTGAAGGTCATGCTTGAGTGTGGATATGATATATACTAAAACGAAAATGTGAAAACAATGATATACTTTTACTTTTTAGTGTTTAATAAACAAATTATGAATTTGTAACAAACACCCATAATTAGAGGCCCTAATACCACGACACTATTCTTTGGTGCCACGACCATTTATGTCATTTGTCCCCTTTTTACCCTCAAATTTTCTCTAGAAGAAATGCTTCTCATCTCGAACCCATCTCTATTTTTTCGAAATGGAAGATGGATGTGACACATTGAGGGAGATTTTATAATTTATAAAAAAAATTCTTCACTTTTATACTTTTTGGAAGAATCTTAAAGGGACCCCATTGTTCTTTTTAGAGATTTGGTTCTCTAAATTTACTTTTGGTCTTCTATATTTAGAGAATCAAACTATTTTTAGAGGACCAAATCTCTAAAAAGAACTATAGGTTCCTCCAAAATTCTCCCAAAATGTAAAAAAAAAAAAGGAAAATAAATTACAAAATCTCTTCTCAATGTGTTACATCCATCCCACATTTCAAAGGAATAGAGATGGATTGAATATGCTCACAACTAAATTGAATTTAGTAATTCCATGGTTTCATAATTGATGTAGTGTCTCGGATTTGTACTATGTGCTTCATATTTGATGTAAAATGATTTTTTCCATCAATTGACAAAAAATAAATAAATAATTCTTATCCACTTGTCTTTTAGTATGATGAAATATTTTTAATTGTTTTAACAAAACATGACCCGTGATGAGCCGATTGATCCAAATTAGACGCTGGGTCCAAATCAAAATACTCTCCCTTGTTACTCAAACTCTAACCCATTGGTCATATATAATCACTAGCGTAACAACCAGCACACAAAAACAAATACTGAACTCGCATGCAATATACAGCTCAAACAATCACAACACGCAAATTAATACTGAACTTGCGTGCAATATATATCAACCCGTGTCCAACAAATTCAACTATGTTATAAACAATAACGCAACATATCCATTGATAAACATCATAATCTTAATGAAAAGGAAATGGGTAGCAAATATACAAAAAATAATGGAAGAACTCCCCTCGGTGGCTTCGGTGAAGTAGATTTTGGTGGTATTGAACTTCCCAAGAGAGAGAGAGGGGAGGGGAGAGGTAGAGAAAGTAAAGAAGAAAGAAAGTGAAAATCATATGAACGATGTATAGAAAATTCTATTTTCGGTGATTTCCATGATGTACGTTTGATAGCCTAGAAATAGGAAAGGAGGATGCTACGGATACCGACCCAAGTACACAAATCGCACTTACTGACTATTCGCGGGGCCCACTCCGGACCCGCATGAATGATCCGAGCTGTTCAATAATTTTAAAATAAAAACCAAGTGGGTATGTAAAAATTTAGCTCCATCTGATATGTACAAGTACTCGATCCAATCTTCTCATTTTTCATCCAATCTTTCCATTTTTTTTCCGATTTTTCAAAAATAGGAAGATTTGATCAAGCACTTACACATATCGGATGGAGCTGATTTTTCACGGGTCGGTATCCACAGAGTTTTCGAATAGGAAAAGGAATGTTGGCTTTGATTTCGGTTTTGTACAAAGGTTATATATGATTTTGGTTTTCATTTGAATAATGCCTTAATGAGAGAGAGAGAGAGAGAGAGAGAGAGAGAGAGAGAGAGAGAGAGAGAGAGAGAGAGAGAGAGAGAGAGAGAGAGAGAGAGAGAGAGCGCTTCATTCCTTTGATCCAACGGCTATAACCTTATTGTTAAGTACGATTGAACGGCTGTAGATGCATCTATGTTTGTACGCCTAGATATTTTTAAAGAAAATCGCTCTGTTTTATAATATAGATTTATACTAGTACTATACTTTTCGCTCGGGTTCTTAATTCTTGTTCTTTATACTCCCTTTCATTTCTCCCTAGCTCTATAACAAATTCCATCAGTTTTGGTTGTTCATAAACAAAAGTTCTATGATCACAAACAAACACAGAAATATACACTCACAAGACGCGTGGCCCCCTCACACACCAGAGGTACGCAATGCATTTGGGCCCCACAGGTCACATGTCTTGCAAACGAGTGCGTGGATTATTGTGCGTGTTAGGTTGTGATTGTAGCAAAGTTGGTTCATAAAGGCGCTTTGACACTTTCGCTTTTGAACTCGACTCTTGAGCGTTGTATGATTTGAGTCAATACGCTTGCGGAGACATGAACAACGTACATTTGCAAGTACGAGCGTAAATCAGTAAAAATGTATGTTTTCAGAATATTAAAAATTCTTAAAATTTATGAGAGCGAATATTGAGAAAGAAAAGGGAAATAGAAGAAGATTGATAACGAGGACGCAGCTTTATTTTCCAGCAGGGTGTAAACGTGGGTGGGTTGCTCAGCTCTCATCCATTAGTTTTTAATGACTTGATGGGAAGTGGTTCCACAACAAGTACTCTTGAGACCAACATTCAAAGCACTTTTCCAACTTAAATCCCACACCACAAACAGAAACAAAGACCGAAAAAGTTGGGGAAAAGCTAAAAAGAAGGCATCATCCCACCTCCACACACTTTTATCCACACAAAAATCTCGTCAAACAAGTACTGTAGTATAATATTCCAGTTCTCATTATGGGTCCACAACGATGATCTGAATCGTTCATTCAGTATTCTTTTTGATACAACATGAGTCAACATGTGAATTGTGTATTTCATGTAAATTGTTCATATACTTATTGATGTTCGATTAAGCTAATCTTTTACACATAAATTATTCTTAGCGAAGACTTCGAGGTGAATGGTTCGAATTACTATCGTGGGTCTATAATAAGACCCAAAAAAGAGCAATGCTAATGGCTCGGCTCGTTAAGACTCGGCTCGACTTGTATAGTAAACGAGCCGACCTCAAGCTCGAGTTTTTGACTCGTTTAGTAGACGAGCAGAGCTCGGCTAGTTTGACAAAAGCTTGACTCGTTTAGGGTGGCTCGGCTCAATTAAATAGACTTATTTAGTAAATGACTCAGTTTGGCTCGATAAGTGCTCGAGCCGAGCTCGAGCTTGAATTTTTGGCTCGTTTAATAAATGATGAGTCAAGCTCGAGCTAAACAAAACTCTACTCGGCTCATTTACAGCTCTAACTCGAGCTCAAATTTTCAACTCATTTAGGGAATAATGAGTCAAGCTCAAGCTCAAACTTAACAAAACTCTGCTTGACTCGTTTACGGCCCTAGATATCACGAGACTTTGCCCACATAATGTGTGTTTGGAGAGGTCTGATGGATAAGTTCGGGACGCATAAACAAAGAACAAAAAGTTAGTCGACTTTTTGAAAAGTGGAGCGTGGATGGGGGGGGGGGGGGGTAGCCGAGGAATTGGAATTGGGGAGATGACTCGGAAAAGGGAATTCGTTCGCTTTTCTTAAAAGCGAGAATCAAAAAGGTGGAAAGGAAAATTGGAAGCTCGGAGGCCACAAAAACTTCTTGTGGCTGAGAATTCGTTTTCCCCGCTGACGTGGCGCACCCACCTTTGCTACTACTACTACTATTACTTGTGATCAAGAAAAGAGAAGAGAAACCCATTTCCAGATTGCGGCGCCGAAACCAAACAAGACCCCCCAACGCCAAACACTCCCCCTGCTCTCGAGATCTAATCCCCAAACCCACCGGATTTCTCTCTCTCTCTCTCTCTCTCACTTTATAATCAGACTGAATGTCGGAAGGGAAAGACCCAGCGATTAAGCTATTTGGAAAGACGATTCCGCTGCGAGATCCTGTTGCCGATGAGGATCTTCGATCTTCGCTCGAGGAGAATAGCAACTCTAACAGAGGTGGAAAAGATCAAGAACCTGATGAGGTATGGATTAGATCGAGTGTTTTTTTTTTTTTTTTTGTGTGTAAATTTTCTGAGCATGACCCATTATTTGGAATACTTAGATAAGTAATGGGTCGTGGTTAATTTTGCGTGGTTTGAAGAGTTTCTTGAGGTAGGGTTTTTGGATTTATAGTTTTTAAAGATCAAGAACCTGATTAGGTATGGATTGGATCGAGTGTTTTGTATTCTGAGCACGACCCATCGGAATAGTTACATGGGTAATGGGTCGTGGATAGTTTTACATGGTTTGAAGAATTTCTTGAGGAGGCGTGTTGTCCAGTTAGGGATTTGGATACAGTTTTAAAGATCGAGAACCTGATAAGGTATGGATTGGATCGGGTATTTTGTATTCTGAGCACGACCCATTGGTTGAAATAGTGAGACAGAGATGGGTAGCGAATAATTTTGTGTGGTTTGAAGAGTTTTTTGAGGAGGCTTATTGCGTAATTAGGTTTTTTTGGGCACGGTGGGTCGATTGATATTGCAATTGGACCTTTGAATTATAGGATAGTGGAAGTATTTTCTATTCTGAGCATGAGCCATTATTTGAAATACTGAGAGGAGTAATGGGTCGTGGATGATTTTACGTGGTTTGATGGTTTTATTGAGGAGGCGTATTGTCTAGTTAGGGTTTTCAGATACAGTTTGTGTCGATTGATGTTGAAATTGGACCTATTTGTTGTAGGATAGAGTAATTCTGCTTCACGATTCCTATCTTGAAGCAGTTTGATTGTTTTATTGAGGAGCCGTATTGTCTAGTTAGAGTTTTCGGATATGGTTTCTGTCGATTGATGTTGAAATTGGACTTTTTTGTTGTAGGATAGTGTAGTTATGGATTCGTCGAATTTTCCAGATGCCATACGATTTTGCTAATTAAAACTTTTGGTGGATTTCATGAGTAGATGACCATATAGGTGTAAATAATCCTTCTTCACTGTCAATTTTCTTGCCATGTGTTTGTTGATTCCCGAAGTGAAGTTGATTGCAATTTCATTTTTCACATCCCTAGTTTCAAGACTCTTTCTTTGACAGCTGTTGCAGACTGTGTTCTTTGATGATCTTATCTTGATGTTTTGTTTCTCAATCCCTCATATTCAAGTGTGAAGGATACAGCTAGCTGCTAGTAATATCCATTTGGTGGTATCTCACAATTGGAAACTGCTAAGTATAAATACTCAAGTTTATAAGGAAAAAACTGGTTTCTTATTGATGTCACTTAAGTTTTTTGCTTACATAGATGTTGTTACAAGCAAATCGATGAGGTTGATGGTTACTTCTGATGACTTCCTGAGTTATTTTTGCGGGTTCTATCATGTTTATAGCTCCTGGTTAGTGTTGTTGTTGCTCACTCTTGATTAGTCTGAACTTCTAGCTCCAATTTCCAGGAGTTACAGATGAGAATTCGGATAAATTTTTTTTTACGTCCCTGTCTAGTGATAGTTGAATTATCAAAACTGTGTAAACCTGTTCACCCAATGTATTCCCAGAAATGACTTGCCGCCCACTTTGCGGCCTCTCATACTCACAAATTCCGTTTAAGTTCTTATTTTATTGTAGAGGAGTTGCATACAGGGAAAGGAAGTTTTGAAATGCCTGCCACGATTAATCTAGATTAATGTTTCGATTGTTTTTGTAGGCATTTATAGTTTGCAAATAATTGCCACCAATGCCTAAACTTCAAAGTTATATAAACTCGGGTACGGGTACGTGTCTAAATACGGGATTCAGTTATTTTAATGTGAAGGACACGAGGACATGGTGCCACAAGCCGTGTAATAATTATTATTGAGCTGTGGATAAGTCTCCAGTAAACTAGAATACTAACGTGCTTCCTAGATGAGTATTGATCGGATACATATATCGTACTTTTACTGAAGTGTCAGGTACTTGCGTATTTTGAACAGTCCATATATCGAGGTTCACGTCACAAAGACTATAAGACATCTCTAATTCATTCTACTTCAACTGCTCTATCTGCTATGAGGAATAAGCCATGAATTTCTCCTTTTTCTCATTGAAGTCTGTCTGATCTATTCAGGTCCTCTCAGGCGAAAGACTGCATGATACAAAACAGGAAGATGGATCCCAGCCTATTACTGCAGAGGAGATTACAGTTTCAAATGCAACTGAAGTAGTAAATGAGAACCCAAAGACTCCATCCTTTGACAATGAAGCTGCAACAACAAAAACTTCGAAGACTGAAGAAGAGCACAGCGACACTAGTAACTCACAGGATAAAACCCTAAAGAAACCAGACAAGATACTTCCATGCCCCCGCTGTAATAGCATGGACACAAAGTTTTGTTACTACAACAATTACAATGTCAACCAGCCTCGCCACTTCTGTAAGAACTGCCAGAGATACTGGACAGCAGGGGGGACAATGAGGAACGTTCCAGTGGGCGCTGGTCGTCGGAAGAACAAGAACTCAGCTTCTCACTATCGCCACATCACCGTGTCGGAAGCTCTTCAGAATGCTCGAGTGGATCTTCCCAATGGGACCCTCCACCCCACTCTAAAGCCCAATGGCACCGTCCTCACGTTTGGCACGGACTCTCCTCTTTGTGAGTCAATGGCTCAAGTTTTGAGCATTGCAGAGAGCACAATGCGGAATTGTTCACAAAACGGGTTTCATAAACTGGAAGAACAGAGAGTTCCCGTTTGTTACGGAGGTGGAGAGATTGGGGATGATCAGTCTAGCGGATCTTCAGTCACTGCTGCAAATTCAAAGGACGATGTTGGCAAAATGGGACCACACAATCCGATGATGCAAAATTTCAATGGCTTCCACCCGCAAGTACCTTGTTTTCCTGGGGCTCCATGGCCTTACCCGTGGAATCCGGCTCAGTGGAACCCTGCTTTTTGCCCTCCAGGCTTTCCTATGCCATTCTATCCTGCACCACCACCTTATTGGGGTTGTGCCATGCCGGGAACTTGGAATGTTCCTTTGGTAGCACCACCTAATTCTTGTCCAAACCAAACAGCTCCTAGTTCTGGTCCTAATTCCCCAACGTTGGGGAAGCATTCAAGGGACGAAAACGAGGTTAACCATACTTCGTCCGGTGAAGAAGAGCCACGGAAAGAGAGTAGTCCTGAGCGGTACCTATGGATTCCAAAAACTTTGAGAATTGACGACCTAGGAGAAGCCGCAAAGAGTTCTATATGGGCAACACTGGGAATTAAAAATGATAAAGCGGATTCATTTAGTGGGGGAAGTCTTTTCAAGGCCTTCCAATCGAAGGGTGGTGAGAAGAATCATATGTCAGATACCTCCTCAGTGTTACAAGCCAATCCCGCAGCATTGTCAAGGTCTCTCAACTTCCATGAGAACTCATAAGTTTGTAGCTCGGAAAATTTCTAACTTGTGTCATGGTGGAAATGGAAAGGAGTGGTTCCATTGATGGATTCAAACTACTGCGAGTTCGATTCATGGTACTCATATGCAGGAGTCAATTCCCAGAACTCTCCAACCGGGAGGAGAGCGCGACGATGAAGACTGAAGAGTCATAGATTAGCTGGAAGTAGCAAACTGATTTCTACTTTTTGTTGTTGGGTTATAGTAAAGAGCAGGTACCTTTCCATTTTGTGTAAATGGTTGTGCTGAGACCTTCCATTTTGTGTAAATGGTTGTGCTGAGACGTTAGACTCATGTACATATTTTTGTATGAAACGGGGCAAACTACAGAGTGAGTTTATGTACCAAGATCCCAAGTGTAGTAAAATAAATTGGGGAATAAATTTCAGACTTTTCCTGTCTTCATGAGATTTTTTGTCCATTGGGTATTTCATAATTTCATCACTTGTGGTATTCAAATACAGAACGGACCATGACTCTATTCTATTTTTTTTCTTGAACTGCAATCCCCGCAAAGGCCTCACCGAATTATACAAGGCCGGCCTTGAGTTTTCAAAGGCTTAAAGCAATAATAAAAAATGAGGCCTTTTACGAATTTCTAAGACAAGAATAAAATAAACAAATCACTTTTTCCAAAACAAAAGAGTACTTATCAACAAGAATCCCACCTGCATTTTGAAATAAGTGATCAATCACTTGTTGGTGTATTGGCACTGGAACTGTTCATGCCCATGCACAGATTTTTAATGGTTTTCAAGTTCAAAACTCATGTGCTACAAAAATGAATTTTTTTTTTTTGTTAAGCACTCTTGCTACACGTTTGCGTCTAAAAATGAAGAGATTTAGATTTCAATGAAGCGAGATTAAGGCGTTTGGTTGAGGCAACCACTAAAACAAATCCTCTATGTGTTGGTGAATGTATTCTTTCCGAACCAGATTAATTAATCAAGTTAGTGAAGAAAGTGTGTCGCCAATTACTCAAAGTTGGTATGTTGTTTTGAAGAACGTGGCACGGGCACAACCATGACACAAAAAAAGCATGAGCACCTTGGATATATACTAAATAGGACTACTGCATATTTTGGGGCCCTAAAAATCTATCATTTTTTGTGGCCTAAAGCCATGGCTCCTTGGGCTAAAGCCCAAGGCCGGGCTTGGAATTACAACATGCCACTCTTGTATATGCATTTGCAAATAAGTAAATATCTGTCATGCGTCGACTTTCTTTCCTTAACTTTGACAGTTTTGCAATTGTTGATTCATAATTTATTCGTCTAGTTGTTTTTTGAAAAGTCACAGACTCACATATACAACTATTTGATTCTTAAATACCTTTCGAGATCAATTAAAAAAATACATACCTTTACCCTGTGCATTGATAAATGTCCAAGTCTTTGTGCCTATTTCAGAAACTTTTGTAAAACAATTATTACGTTGTGATTAATTATTTTTCTGGCCAGTAACAAATGTCCAGAGTTTTTTTTTACCAATCAAAAAATGCAAATAATATATATAAAAAACAAAACAATAAAGCGGACATTACCGGTCCGGAAACAAACCAACAAATGTCGAGAGTTAAGTACGTATAATGTTGTGGTACACTATATTGAAATAAATTTTCACATCTATATGTTAAGTTTTTTGGTCCGCCACTGAATGGGAATATTGGCTAATTCAAACTGAAATGCTTAATTTGCATTGCCTAGGTGTTCAACATGTTTTATACCTGTATTTTTATTTTTTTAATTGGCCAGGAACATGACGTTGGATTGCTGTAACAAATGCTCCTTACAATTAATAATTTATGAGTTAGTAGATAAAATAGCATGAATTCAAATCACTCAATTAAAGTGGGCCCTTCTGCTTTAACCATAGTACAGCTTTGTTGGACGGATCGGATAGACTGCTCGAATACCACGTGGGCACAGTCGGTACCCATCCAGTATCCAAAAATTTCTCCTAGAACTAGAGACTGCTTTCCAAAAAGAAAAAAAAGAAAAACACACCACAAGAGACAAACTTTATAATGGACAGAATGATGAAGATGAAGCTACATAACCATAAACCTTTCACTATATATATTCAAGTCATTTGAAAGTAATACTGATCATAACCCATATATAATCACATTTGAGGGTTAAGTATCTCCTATAATATGCCTTCCTTGCTATCCAGTCTTTTTATTTTTATTTGTAGAGAACAGGCCATTTCTCCAATTACATTAATCGAACAAATGAGAACATGTTCTTTCCGGATCAACCGGACAAGGGGCTGTCCGGACATCCCTCGTGTGGGCTCCTTTCGCTCATTTTTTTGGAAAATCCGAACCGTGCATCTTGTAGGGCCCACAAAATAATATATATATTCAAAAAATCAGCTTGTCCGGACATCGATAGGTATGTTAAAAGTTGAGTTTTTACACAGATAAATGGACGACTGTGATCTGTCAACTGTTTTTAAAGTTAAACTGTTCATGGTCGTCCATTTTTTCGTGTAAAAACTCAACTTTTGACATACCTATCGATGTCCGGACAAGCTGATTTTTTGCGTGGATACATTTTTTTGCGAGCCCTACAAGTTGCACGATTCGAATTTTTCAAAAAAATACGTGAAGGGGACCCACAAGGGGTTGTCCGGACAACCCCTTGTCTGGTTGATCCGGACAGAACTTTCACTCCGAACAAATACATAGAACGCAAAAGTAAGGGCGATGTAGAAAGGAGGCCCAGATATAGCCAGTGCGGGGGGTGGGGTGGTACCCGGACAGTTTCTGTTTACGGATGCTTAATTTGGGCCAAAACAGTTTCTAGAATGAACTCACTCTAAAAAACTCGTTGTTATAGCCAGTGTGGGTTCCGCCGTGTATTTTTTTCAGTAATTTGAATCGTTCATCTTGTAGGACCTACATGGTAGTAAATTTACACAAAAAATCATATTTATCGGATATCAATATGTATATTAAAAATTAAATCTTAGTTTATAAAATAAACGGTTATGAATAGTTTAACTTTAAACTTATCTACCGTTGATTTTTTAAACTAAACTTCAATTTTTATATACTTATCCATGTTCGATAAAGCTGATTTTTTTTGAGAATATATACTACTTTGTGAGCCCTACAAGATGAACGGTTCAGATTACTATATTATATGCACCGTGGGACCCCAAAATTGATGGTGGTGGAAAACCCAAGTTTTCTACCTAAGGTGGATGGAATTTACACTCTTGGTAAAAATCTACGATACATGATACGTATCTTACGATTTGTATCGTTTCCTTCGGAGAAAGATACGTATCTCATCCTGTATCCTTTTTGTTTAGAAATTCTACGATATGACCGCGTATCCTACGATTTATACGTGTATCCTAATTCTGTTCGTATCGTACGATTTCTTATTGGGAAAAAGTTAAACTTTATTTCAAGAAGCGGAAACCCAAATGTATTAATTTAAGTCGTTTGATCTAATTATGACATTTTCCAAAGCATTTAATAGAAATTTAACCTCAATGTAGGGCTTGTATAGAAGAAAGAACCATACTTTGATTGTGTATTGCCTGACTTTTCTTTCCCTAACCAAGGGAATAGAAAACCTTAATGTAATAAACCCCACTTTTCCACCACCGCCTATTATGGGCCCCACCAAGTCTCTATTGTTGTGATATGAATCATTCATATTTTAAGACCGGCAATATAGTATTGCCATGCAAAAAATCAGCTTGATCGGAAGTCGATTAGATATATCAAATTTAAATCCATCAACTCAAATTCTCCATGCAAAATTTTCAGTACCCGAAAAGCAATCAGGCCCTAGAACCTGATCTTATGCCTTGATAACTACATAATACACAAAGGAAGTCAAATAGGAGATGGTTAGGCCTCATATTTCAACTTCCAAACTTGAGGTGTATGTGAACTTGTCGCAGTAATCAAGGAGCCATTTGCCTTCTTTAGGTCCTCTATTTTGAAAACACTAACAAAAACCTACTTTTCCTTTACTATCATACCAGCTGCCATCCGTGTTAGCTTCAGAGTTCCTGCACCAGGAGGATACCATTTAACTAAAATAGGAGAAGTAGCAAGAGGATTTTATTTATTTATTTATTTTATTGGGGGGGGGGGGGACCACATTTAGATTCGAAAGACTCAATTTTTCTACAACTTTCTGGAACAATTGAATCAATTTTATCAAAATATTTCCCATTTCTATCATTCCAAATCTTCCATAGGGTGATTGGAACAAAAATGATACTCACAAAACATCTTACACAACCTCTCATATGCATGTGGGCTCCACACACACTACTATGTGTGGGCCCCACATGTATGTGAGAGGTTGTGTTAGATGTTGTGTTTGAATTGTTGTGTGAGAAAGAGAATACACCAAAGAAATACACTTTGGTACTTTCCTATGCATCCAAGTTGTGAGTGGGGTATTCAAGTCACTCTTATAGAATTACTCACACCATTCCTCTGCACATGTATCGATATAAGTTGAAGTATGCATTTTTAGATTATGGTAAAATCCAAATGCAGATTAAAAAAAAGGGCATGCAGTGCTTCCTTATGCTTCAAACAATACCACATAATAAATGTAAACCAAGACTACTGTGCCTATGAATCAAAAGAAAAATACAAAGAGGCGAGTCCATACTGTGAAGCACAATAGAAGGAGGTACTCATAATAAGTTTGTTCAAACCCCAATTGATGAAAATGAAAAGTTGAAAATTAACAACACATATATTCCATTTAAAATTAACTTACCTAGAACGATAAACTTTTTCAATCAGGGTACCTGATCAAACCAGTTAAGTAGCTACTACCAATTTCAACTAAAAAAAAGTGTCTAACTCATTGTTAATGATAATGGGATACTTCATTGGTAGAAAACACACGGCTGCCTCATATTTATGCAATACCTCCAACTCATTTGAGATAAGTATGCCATGACCCACCACCCTTCATGCCTACTACTTTTTAAAAGCTAGACATTACCATGCTAAAAATAGACTGCTGCTATGTGTTGGTTTATATAAAAACTAAAATAAAAGTAGACTCCTACTTTTTTTAGAAATCTGTGTCCGTGTGCATGCTACATGGCAATGGATGCTACAATCAAAACTGAGCTAGCTACTCTCACAGCCAACTGTAATCTCATACCTATCACAATTTCTTGTGGACCGGAGGGCCACGACGATGGCGCTGAAGAAGGCTACGTCCGTGTTCACTGAAGAGATGCTCGAGCTTGGGAATAGACGAATTTTGGGGAAATAGCTTGGCCAAATTATTTTTCTTTTTGATTGGAATGGGTTCCCATATCAGGAGTGGTGGGGATTGGGAATATACGTCTTCCCAAAGGACTTCAGGTTGGTGTTGTGCATCTCACTGCACAACACCGTGTTGCGCACCTCTGAGCCGTCAGATCGTACATCTGACTGCTTGGATATATATCATCTCGGCAATCAACCATCGAGAGTTGATCATTGCCGGGATGAGATCCAAGCAATTGGATGCACGATCCTACAGTTCGGAGGTGCGCAGCACGGTGCTGCGCACACCACTGTACAACACCATCCCCCAATTGCTTCCCAAATCTGTCCCCTTTTTTATCGGAATGGGTCTCATTCTCATATCAGGAGTCTATGGAATTTTTAGGTTTCCTTTCTTTTCAAATATAATTTTAGCCCTACTACCCGTTAATCTTAGCCGTTCAATAAATATGTACCGATCCTATAGTAAAAAATATACGAATTCAAAAAACATCCTCCCATATTATATAGATGCGCAACCTCTACACTTCTTCATATCCTAAAAGAAAAAAAAAAAAAAGCCTGCACACATCTTAAAAGGTAAAATCGAGTAATTATCCAGGGAACTCTTGCTTGGGGGTATGTAGTTATGAAAAACATGTGTCCTGTATCCGGAATTACAAGAGGTCCGCGTATTGTCCAGTTTTGCTTGGGGCCTCCATGAAATGGATTGACCGGAACACTTTTGCAGTATTGCTTTCATTGGCCCCCAAAAAATCACAAATAAGATAATTCACGTACTCAAATTTCCTAAAAAAAAAAACAGTTTGTATCGATGATTAGATATTGCCATTATCCCCAAATAGCTTTAGAAACACAAAATGCAAGTGTAACTCCTCGCCAGCATCAGTTAAAACTCGTCCCAGATATATACATCAGTGAACCAAATGTACATGATCGTGGGCTGATAAATCTAAGTTTTCACTAGTACTTAATTATTAAATGCCAATCTTTATTTTTGTCAACACAGTTGCCAGAATAGTAAACTGGGGCTACATTAAAATTCTTCACAAAGCCATATACAAACTGGGGCTACATTAAGTTTCTTCACAAAGCCATATATAAACTGGGGGTATCATATGAAACCATAGAACAAGTAAAAGAAGAAGGTGGTCAACGCGAGGTAGAAGCTGTGCAATAGAAAGGCCGGGATCATCGGGGCAGGCATTGGTGGTGAAGGATCGGAGGGGTATAGAATGTCGTTTGGACAGCTTGTGGTTGTGTAGGGCGGTCTCAGCTTCTTCGAGTCGTGGGCGCAATCGCCGAGCTTTCCCTGCACCGACACATTATTCCACGCGGCTACAATTACCAATCATTCTCAATTCTCTAAAAACATGTTCACATTGAAGCTACGAGAACTATTTCGAGAACTATTTTGATTGTCGAAATATGCCTATAAAAGCAACTACTCAATTCCCCCAATTCATAGAAAAAGGAGAAACCAACTTTGTCTTTTTGGCTTCAATTCCCCCACGAATTATAGTGCTACTAGTGGATGCCCGTGCCTGAAGGCACGGCGCAACGCATTCTAAACGCAGTCTAAATGAAGTATCAAACCCCACTAATATTAATTTTTTTTTGGATACAATGGTTATTTTTAACTCGAACTCACATGAGATGAGTTATGTGTTTGTGTATATCCCACCCCATGTGAGAGAGGATTTTTCCCTGCTCCCAACAAATCTACTTATTGAAATTCCAAATTCATAGAATAGTCTAACACAATATCTATATTATAAAAATAGGGTAATTCCATTAGTTGCATCCAGGTACAGCAAATAAGAACTTTAGCAAGATACTCCAACCAATGAAATTGTAGCCACGTGTTCCAAAAGAGAGGGAGTTAGAGAATTCAGGCACAAACCTCATGGACAACGCCGTCACAGAGAGGGAATTATTGAGGGAGTTAGAGAAATCGATCGGTTAAAAATCATGTCTCGTTTTTATGCTATGTTTAGTTCTTTAGCTATGGTTGAGTAGTTGATTGGCTAAGTCTTGGGTTAATCTTTCCCAATGACTTAGGGTGTTATTTGGTTCTCAAAGCTTCGGGCTTTAAATCATGGTTTTCGGAATTGAATTAACCTAGCCATTTTGGTCTAAGCGAGGGGTGTTAACTCCTTGATATGTAGTTTAGTCAAGCGGTCTTGGCAAACAACATACCGAGGGCTCGAGGCCTCCAACGTGTTAGATACATTAGTAAGAATAGGTTGGTATAGTTCCGATAAATCACATCTTTTTTATAAACGTAGTCATTAAAGCTTAATCTTCCGAGCGTGAGCACGCAGTCGTGGCTCTCGTTTGAGTTATAATCGAGAACCGGTAACAGCCTTTATCAAGGGATAGACGATCTCTAGACTTGCCTCTTTTAGTTTATTATTGTAAAACACATTTCTAGTTTTTTTCATTAGCATTTCCACCGTTTAAAGCAAGACCAAGTTGGCCGTCTTAAACGCCGAAATTCATCAAATAAAACTTACAATCTGATTAAGCTATTTTCGATTCTCTGTGGTACAATCCCGGTCTTACCGGTTTATTATGCTACCGACGATCGAGCCCTATGCTTGGGGTTTCCAACCTTATATCGAAGGCATGGTTCTTGGTTTAAGCAGCAGCTGGTATGAAAGTAAGGGAAAAATAGGTTTTGGTGGTGTTTTCAAAACAGAGGACCTGAAAAGGCGGATGGCTCCTTGATTACTCGACAAGTTCACGTACACCTCAAGTTTGGAAGCTGAAATCTGGGCCAACTACTGGGGCCTAACCATCTCCTATTTGACTTCCTTTGTGTATTATGTAGTTATCGAGGCATAAGATCAGGTTCTGAGGCCTGATTGCTTTTCGGGTACTGAAAATTTTGCATGGAGAATTTGATTTGATGGATTTAAATTTGATTCGTTGATCATGATTTAGTAATTGATATTATTAGTTGGTATTGTCAATTGAGGCAATATTATGTCATGTTCACCCGTGTCTTCCTGTATGATGTCTCTTGAGCAACCATAACAAATGTTTGATTTGACATCCATATGCAAAAGATGGGGTTCCTGTTCAAATAGAACAGCGTAGAGTAATTTTGGAGCAAGTCTCAAGTATTTCTGGCAGCTATATTATATGTCTAACCTGTCCAACAAATCCAATTTTGCCCCTCAGCCACCTGATGTCAAACTTTCTCAGAGGAAAGCCGTCAATCAGAATCTGTAATTCGGAGGTACTGATACGTTAGAGATTACTGCTTTAATTCATGCATGACTGTTGATAGGACTGTACGCTATCGTACGAGGTTATGGTTCGCAATCCCCTTGTTTCTCTTCATAACAGAGAAATGCAAGCATTTGTAATGTACACAGGGTAATATGCAGTTTTTGCACCAACAAACTGAGCACTGGATTGATAAGGGTTTATGTGGAAAGCTCTGTTCTTGAACCCAAATCAAGGGGACAGGGAGAAATAGAGAGGAGATAGAGTTCATAATCTTCCTCACAACAAATCTAATAATATAAACAATCTCTGATGTGATATTCATGCAAATAAAGTTCATAAACGGGTTCCCTTATTTGCGTCTATGACTATTTTGAATATCTCTTCTTACGGAATCCTGCAACTAAAGAAATCAAGGATCTTCCTAAACCTGGACGCGTTATCTTTTTTTTTTTTTTTTGGCAAGTGTAATTCTTTGCGGCCAGAAGTAATTCTAAGCAGCCAAGAGTAATTTTTCGCGGCCATGAGGAATTTTTCGCGGCCATGAGGAATTTTTGGTGGCCAAGAGTAATTTTTAGCGGCTAGTTATAATTCTGCGCGGCCATGAGTAATGCTACGCCGCCATGGGTAATTCTTCGCGGCTAGGTGTAATTCTGCGCGGCCAAGAGTAATTATTTGCGGCCAGGAGTAATTATTTGCGGCCAAAAAGTAATTCTGCCTGAATTGATGTCAGGTTCAGTTAAGTTTTGGTTTTGGTTTTGACTCCAAGACTAATGACCAAGAGGTAATGAGATTGGAAAAAACTAATGAACGAGACTATAAATCTGACAATATAGAGTTATAGTACAAATTCTTGGAGAAAGATCAATAACGTGTAGCCAGCTAATATACTCAGCAAATATGCACTAAAGACCTACATATATAAGACACGTCATGATTCTTGTCGAAGGCCCCTTTGATGAATTTTATCAATGGTGGGGAGGGGTATTAAACGAGTACCCAAGGATTGTGGGGACTTTGTAATCTCTTTTGACATGCGTGATGAGGTGTCTTTCAGATGACACCCTTGCCCCAAATTCGGCGTAACCATTACTGTGTAGTTTTCACATTGTGGAATGAGTCACTTGCTATGATTTTTCATTGTCATGGCGAATGGACTGAAAGATGGAGAATGAGTGGATGTGAGAATGAGGCAAACTGGACCAAGCAATATATACTACCACACTTTTTCCGGGCGTAATTGACAAACCGATGGGAATGAGGAACAAGCCGACAGTGGATACGTAGTATGTCTCAACCTGAAAACTCATACGACGAAGGTTCTTATCTCTGAGAGACGTTCTAAGAGAAATGACTATGGATTCTTGGGAAATTGGGGTTGTTACATACAAGGAGAATCTAGTCTATTAGAGTTTAGTTATCATGCAGATCACCATCAATGCTGCAGTTGGCTCTTAGAAAACTACAAATTTACACTCCAATAGTTAGGCCTAAATTACCATTAAATCTCTGATGTTTGAATTGGACTATGCAATCATGTAACTTAAGTCAAGTTATAACTACACTTTTCATTCAAATTACTCTCACCATGTACTATGTGTACCCCTCATTTGATAGATATGTGTTGGAAATTTTATTTTTTCAGCAAACTTCAAACTTTAAATTTTCGGTGTTTGGTTGGCACATTGAAAATATTTTCAGAAATCACAAAATAGTGTAGAAAGTGAGAGGGAGGGAGAGAGAGAGAGAGAGAGAGAGAGAGAGAGAGAGAGAGAGAGAGAGAGAGAGAGAGAGAGAGAGAGAGAGAGAGATAGATAGATATCTAAGAATAAGGGAAAACATGAGCCTGACAATCGAGAAAACTGTTTAGTAAGAATTGCAGTGGAAGGCAGCGAGTTCATTTCAAAAAATAACTTGTGAAAAATTTAAAAGCAAGTCATTTCCATCCAATTGATGAATAATGTTTTACATGTAAAATATTTTCCTCATTTTTTATACAATCAAACACCGAAAATAGCTAAAACATTTTATCGGAAAACATTTTACGCCCAAACAAACAGGGATACAATCTTCCTAAAAAAAATCATCAATAACCATAAGAACTTAGAAGCTAAATATTGCACCAGCATCAACAACAAAAACCCATATCCAAATAACCAGAGAATCAGAAGCAAACACAGACACAGCCCCCAAAAACCAAGAACCAAAAAGCCAAAACTTAAAAGCATATAGACCTGGAACTTGGAACTAGAAACCCATAGCCCAAATCAGAACCTGAACCGGATCGGAAAAGAAAAGCCCAGGAACCCGGAACCTGAAATTGGAACCTAGAAAGAAAACTCCAAAATTGAAACCCCAAAACAGCTTTCCAAACATTGAAACCAGATGGTGAACCCAAATCTGCCAGAGGCGAGTATCACAGTTCGGAGAGGAGGGAGTTTCCAGAAAGAATTAGAGAACTCAGCTTCTCCATTACCCAGGTCCAAAAACTTGTCTCACGATTCATTCCATATTACAAGACTCCAACCAGAAGAAATAAAAAATAAATAATAAATAAACGAAATTAAAACAAACAAGTCTTCATTACTTAATAATTACTATTCAGAGTACCACTAACCTAGCTCCTGGTGGTAATTTTGTTTCCAGCAGCCTTGCACACTTTCTACCTCTTTCTAAAGCCTCAGTTTTCATGATCATGTCTGGGTGGTCAAGGTAAAATGGATAACGGGGATTAATTACCAGTTTATCAAGGGAGACAGCAATCTCAAGCAAGTGTGAAGCAAGCTCAAAGTCCTTGGCATGCCCAATAAAGCCAACCAACTCCACCACTTTAAGGCATTGGTGCTGAAATCTAGAAGACGCCTGTGCCCGTGCCTCTTCAACTACATTGAACTTGGGCTCGAACGGCTTCTCGTCCGATGATGATGATGATGACGACGACGATAACAATGATTTTGATGATAATGACTGTCACAATTAAAGAGCCATAATTGTGATTTTTCTCAAAAAACAAAAGGATGATAAAGGAAACAACAAGCTTATGTATGAGTAAGATACAGTGTAATGTCGTACCCTCTTGTACTTGTAAGACTGTCTCCACGTATACTGCCAGAAAGAAGGTAATCGAATCAGAAGGAATTTTTTGCAACAAGAAAGATTGTTGTGATGTTTAAGTGTACAAAAATGAAGTTTAACACTAAGACAAAGATTTGCATGACACAAGTAACCCGAGCTGAATTAAGAGCGAGTTAAGTAATCCATTTACTCCAAAGCCCAAAGCCTTTCAATCAAATTTTTACTAGTAGAATATCTTCATGTGTCAAACACTTATATATTACAAGATGCCTAGGGGTTTAAGAGCCCAAATGCCATACAAGGAAGAGAGATGAGCCCATGGTCCCTAAAATCCCTCATCAAATACTTCACATCAGCATTAGCTAACGAAACTACCTCCATCCATAATCCCTTTCCCGCATGGTAACATGCACCTAAAACTTTTTTATTTTTAAAAAATCTAGCAATAAACCAATTTTGCGAGTCCTTTCAGTGAAGTATCCCGAAATCATTATGATCCCCTTCCACAGAAAATCTGCCAAACTCTTTAGCATCTACAGGAATTACACAACAACAAACTTTGTAGTGATAAATGTCTCTTTAAGGATTCTTTGTATATAAAGGGACAATCATTATGACTTGACAACATAAAAATTTCACCTTGGTAATCACTTGGAAAAGTAGTCTCCTAATACAAAGGTGAAATGTGTAGCTTTGCCCAAGAAATAAATTAAATCCTAGTTTACGAAATGAAACCATAAAAAACAGATCCGAAAGCTACGAAAGTTAACTCCGAGGTAAGAGTACTCAACTCGCATTGCAAATCTCGATAATGAAGGGCATGCCTTAATCAAGCAAGTGTAGATGACAAGGCTAGCTCCAAGTATGGCATGCGTTTGCAATTCCAACTGCTTCAGACGGCATAGTTGTGGAAATTCTCGGGGAAAACTTTTAAAGGCCACATAAACCTGATCAAATAAAGGCACCCACAAACCTTTAATTGTGACTTAGAACATGAATAATGCTAGAATTCCAATACAATTTGGCTTACATACTAACCTTGGAATAGAATTTCATCTCGAGCCTCTCTAGCTGTTGTAGACAGCTCGAATCCAAGTGATCTTTGTACATTAAAGATTCACAATAACGGCCATCGATGGAGAACTTTGAAAGAGCAGGAGCATTTGTAAGCAACAGACGTATGCATTGCCCACTATATGAAATTGACACGAGATTTACAGCACAAATTTCCAAAACTCTCAAAAGTAGGCATTGGCAGATCTCCAAGGACTTCAATTTGAGTGATACACCAACAACTTTTAGATTCTGAAGCCGATTTGACAACGTGACATGCAATTCTTCCAGAAGAGGACAATTGGCCAGAAAGTTCTCAATAACCTCATCGGTGACATCAACATATATGAGACGGAGGGTTGTAAGGGAAGAAAAGCCAACAGAACCAACAGCCCGGGTCACGCGGCCATACGACTGCATGTCTTGTACAGTATTTGAACTTGACCGGAACTTTTCCAAGCTTGGAAATGTATACTTTCTGCGGCATCCATTGTCGCTTATCAAGTCCAATTCAAAGGTTTTAACTCCCTTTTCAAATGCAAACTTAATCCAGCTATCGACATGATGATAATAACTAGGTTTCGACCGATGACGAATTATAAACTCGTCTACAAATGGACCCTGGTGAAGTTTCAAAACCTGATTAACCCACCTTGCATATGCAGAACTTCGGATCCTTACATCATTCATTCGCACACTGCTGGAATATTCCCAAGCATCAAATTCCAACCTACGAGTGATAAATGTCCACAAGTATCTCCATTTACGTGAGAGGACACTAGTTCTTCCTGCTTCCTGAAGTGTCAAAAGAGAAAGAATGGCAACCAGGATGTCCTCTGGCAATCGACTAATCCAATCCTCTCCGCAAATCTCCTTCTTCTTGCCAAAATTATTGCAAAAAAAAGAAAAAAAAAGAGACGTAAATAAAAGAAGAAGTACATGAAGTATTGAGTCTATGACATTGCTGAACAGGAAACATATTAGTATTTCAGTTGACAAATGTTTTACCACAATACTAAACCCTAAGCACAAAAGTCCAAGACAAACGCAAACGCAAAAGAAAACCAAAACATTACGAGAAGCACCCGTATTTAAGTAGAATAATGAAGAATTAAAAAATTATGTTTCAGAATACAAGTCTTTACCTTGTTTTGCCCAGAACAAGGGGCAGGATGATGCTTCAATTTTGCCAATTTATTGAGTGACCTATGCTTTGTTCTCTCGCCTATGATATCCACAAACAGTGCGTAACATAAAGATCATCAATCAGCCATAATAATAAGGTTAAAAAGGTTTTCTTAACAGCACAGAGAGGGAAAGAAATCCGAAGATCACTACGACTGACTATACTATACTATACTATACTAACCAATTGCAGTTAATTGTTGCTTTTGCTCATTCTCTGCTGCACGCCCCGCCATCCCCTGATTATAAATAAAGTCCTTCCTTTTTGTAACTGAAATAATTTACTTTTCACTCGTTAATCTGCAGAAGAAGAAATACCAGGGTGAAAAGAAGGAACAGAAAACCAAAAATAAAAAAAATTCAGATAACTCTCATAGATCACGTCTCAATTTTCCACCCGATCTGCGTAAATTCGGAACTTTTGACAATAGGCTCAACATCTGAGATATGAGGTGGAAAAAAGATTTTTTATTTATTTATCTCAAACTCTCGAAAAGAAGAAGAAGAAGATTTTCTAATCTAAATACTCCACGAAAACTCAATTGATTCACCAGAGAGTGCATTACCTCTGTTGTAGTAGTTTCCCCTATCCTCCATAGCGTCAGATCTCCGGTATACACAAAATTGTTAAGCATATATATATATAGAGAGAGAGAGAGAGAGAGGGGGTCTGGCGGCGAAGATCTATTAAATAATGGACCGAGATCCCTGTCCGACCCCAATCCGGACAGGGGCATGTTTCATTATTCTCGACCGTTTATCTTGTAAATCTACGGCTGAGTGCTCGGAATATTTCATCCGTTGATTTGCAAGATCAACGACTGAAAGGAGTGGGACAGACCCACATTTGGATTGGGATGAGACAGGGATCCGGGTCCTTGAAGAATAGCTATATACCAGTGTCTAGGTTGTCGGAAAAATTTCAAAATAAGCCCTGACCTTTCAACAAAATGTTAATCCCCCACCTTGGAGTGCAATTTTGTTCATCTTTTTTAAATGGTGTGGACCCTACTACAAAGTGATGTTATGATTATCATGTAATACACTTTTTGATAAGTATGACATCACTTTGTGATGAGTTCCATATCATTTCAACCAATAGAAAGAAAGGTAATGTTTAACAAAACTCAACTCCCCACCTTGTCACCCTGTTAGTATCAATTAGAACCCTCATCCAATCTCCCGTCCAAAAACTAACTAACGGATGTGCTTACCTGATCTTTGTGTGGGACCACCTGGCCTTCTTGTAGACCATGCCAGTTGTAATTTACTACGGTACTTACAAAGTACCAGCTATTATTAGGGCCGTAAACGAGCTGAATCGAGCTGAACCTTGTGATATTCGGGATCAGTTCGGTAAGGTGTAAGTTAGGCTCAAGTTTGGCTCGGGCTCGATTCGAGCCTGAACAATGGAGTTCAAGTTCGGCTCGTTAAAATTTTTCAAAGCTCAGACTCGGCTCATTTGGGCTCGTTAGACTTAAACGAGCTGAATTTAGGCTCGACTAGTTATTTGTTCGAATACAGTTCAAGCTCGAATTCAGGTTCGTGAGAATTTTTTTTTCCAGTTCCAAATCACTATGATATATGACCAAAAACTAGTGCTACCCCGTACATACGGCACTACGTATCCCGGTTGGAAGGGAATGACAATTGTGTGATTTAGGTGAAAATCATAGGCACTTAACCGGGAAGTGGGAGGATGCACTACAGCCTTTGGATCAAATTAATCTAAGCCGTTCCAACAACTTGTCCCCACACCCTTCTATTTTATAATAAAGATTGGGAAAAAACAACAAAATCATGACAAATATAAGAGTATAGGAGAGAAGACCGACTGAGTTCAGAGATGAAGAGGATGAGCATGAACTCGAAATCTCTGAACAGGAGGAGCATGAACAGGAAACAAACAATAAGAGAGTGTAATATAAAAAAAGAATACATTGTACGATTGGATAGATTAGATCGGAGCAACTTGATTATTTTGGAGAGAGAGAGAGAGAGAGAGAGACGTCGATGTTGAGAAGGTGGCGGAGAGAGGCGGTGCAAGGGGCAGAGAGAGGCGGTAGAGTGGAGCGGCGGAGTGTGCAGTGGGAGGGTGAGAAACCCTAACTTTTTTGGAGTGGACTCCTCGTTTTCCTTCGTATCGAGTGAATCCACAGTATAATGCAGTAGTAAAATGTAAAAATTAAAGAGAACTAAGTTCTATCCGGATCAACCAGACAAGGGGGCTGCCCCGACAGCCCCCGTGTGGACCTTTTTGTGCATTTTTTTTAAATTCAAGCCATGAATCTTGTAGGGCCCGCAAAATAATGTATTAACGCAAAAAATTAGCTTGTTCGGATATCGATAGGTATGTCAAAAGTTGAGTTTATACATGGAAAAATGGATGGCCGTGAATAGTTTAACTTTAAAAACAATTGACAGATCACGGTCATCCATTTTTCCGTGTATAAACTCAACTTCTGACATACCTATCGATATTCGGACAAGCTGATTTACTACGTAGATACATTATTTTGCGAGCCCTATAAGTTGCACGGTTCGAATTTTCTAAAAAAAAAGCACGAAGGGGGCCCACACGGGGGCTGTCCGGACAGTTCCCATGTCCGATTGATCCAGAAAGAGCTTTTTCTCAAAATTAAATTATACATATACTCCTAACATGTATAATATTAATAGACTAGAGTTTGCCCGTGCCTAAAGGCACAACACAACGTGTTTTGAATACAACTAAAATGAATTGCGAAATTATTGACTACCCTCGCCAACAAAATTGATTTATAAGGGAAGATTTTTCCTTAAATTAGGACCAAATAGATTTTTTTCTTACCGTTTTGTTTAGTTTACAAAAAAAAACACACGCCAAAAAAATTGAAATTGATCAACCGATAAACAAATATATTTCTTACCCTTTTGTTTATAAGTTTACGATCTGCCTTGCACTAATTTTATACATGAAATTTTATTACTTTCTATCTTCCGATAATAAAAGAGAGTTGGGATAAGAAAAGTTAGAGAAGATTTCGCCTTGTTTCGAAGTGAGAGAGTGCTAAGGTTTCAAAAATTACTTCCCTTTCTTATTTGCTGTCCCGACAGCCCCTGTGTGGGCCTTTTCGCGCATTTTAAAAAAAAATCCGAACCGTGCATCTTGTGGGACCCGCAAAATAATGTATCTACGCAAAAAATTAGTTTGTCCTTTCATCGATAGGTATGTCAAAAGTTGAGTTTATACATGGAAAAATGGACGACCGTGAACAATTAAACTTAAAAACAATTGACAGATCACGGTCGTCCATTTTTCCGTGTATAAACTCAACTTTTGACATACCTATCGATGTTCGGACAAGCTGATTTATTATATAGATACATTATTTTGGGGGCCCTATAAGATGCACGGTTTGGATTTTCCAAAAAAATGCGCCAAGGGGGCCCACACGGGGGCTGTCCGGACAACCCCCATGTCCGGTTGATCCGGAAAGAACTTTTTCTCCAAATTAAATTATACATATACTCCTAACATGTATAATATATATAGATAGACCCCCAAAGTATTATTAATTACATTTTGACCTCAAGTTCGTGAGTCTTACCGAGCCGAATACTATTAGGCTCAGGTTCTGCTCATTTATGGAACGAACCTAAAATTAAGGTTCAAGTTCAAGTTCAATTCATTTAGTAGGGGAATCGAATTCGAACGAGCCCTTACCGAGCCAAGCCTCGAACAGTTTGTGAACAGCCCAATTCATTTATAGCCCTAGTTGTTAGTGTTTGGATAGGAGATTGGGTGAGGGTTCTAATTGATACCGAGGGAGTGACAAGGTCGGGGATTAACATTTATTGAAAGTCAGGTGTGTATGGGACATTGAGTTAAAATGTAGGGGTTATTTTGAGATTTTCCCCTCGGTTGTCTGTTGCCCTATGAATAGTTTTAGTTCCCCCAAAGGTCTATGCAATCCTGGATCTTAAGTCAAGTTCTAACTATACTTTTCATTCAAATTACTCTCTAACATGTATTAGTGTACCCCTTGTTAGACAGATACGTGTTCGAAAATCTTGCTTTTTATGGTAGAATGATCCAATTTGAAACTCAAATAAACTAGTCTTGAGTTAAGCATTGTTGAAACCTTAAATATGGACCAAAACAAATTTCAGCCAAAACACTATGGGAAGTGTTACTTAACCTTGCTTCAGTTGGGGCCAAGCGCGCAAACTCTTCCACAACTACACCTATTGACACTATTGGACACTGGTATTTTGCATTCTCACATTCACGTGGGGATGTGGACTCTTTGTGGGTAGGCTATCATTAGAATTCAGAAATACATTGGTTTCATATTAAATACTATCTATATATCAACCAAATAGATAGTAGCCCCTAGTCTCTCAAGTCTCTTCCACTAAGTTTATAAACATAAAGAATCATATCTTCAATACTGAGAATTTTGATAAGAACAAAAATAAAGCAAGTATAAAAAAATTGACAACACGACCCCAACAATCATCACATTGACAACACGACCCCAACAAACACTTTACCACTGAACCACCAAAGGAATTTGTATTATAGTTGCATACAGAAAATATATGAACTTATCTAGGAAGGGGTGTGCCCCATTTTTGACCCACAATATGGAGGCCCAAGGCGGCGGCCTCTTGGGCCAACCCTGCTCTCAGTCTAAAAAAAATCGTTCCCCCTCAGCCAAAAATCTTGAAATTATGTCGAATCGGCCCGGCCCGGTTTAACGGTTTAGCTGGTTTTTTCTAACACCCTAGGTTCTAGGTAGGGTTTTGACTCACGTGGAGTGGTATTCAGTTCGATCTGGGTTGGACTTCTCTCTCATTTGATCTCATGATTAAACAAGTTGGACGGAGATTCTTCCCTCTGACCTAACTCTGCAACACAACCAGCCATTGTAAGCTCTGATGCTCAGGACAGATGAGCCTGCCAACATAGGATATATCGACTTCTTTCGGAAGTACTAATAATCAACAACTATCCAAAGAAGAGAAAAGAAGATAATTCATGAGGAACTTGTTTTTGGAGGAAGGTAGGAGCCTGCCATCAATGTAATCTTTTAAGCCAGTTAAACTGTAGGCGTGCCTCTCACTCTATCTGCCTTATAGGCTTATACTACTACATAGCACAAGAATAATTGATACCTAGGTTTGGTCATATCCTATCCGACCCTACCAGCTCCGATCCCCGCCCAGAACGGATTGGAAATCCAGAATTTTTTTTTGAGGTCATGTGGGATATGGGAATGATTCTTACAAACATTCGGAGAGCAAGTATGGTTGATATGTAAATCCCCGCCCTAAACCCGTCCCGACGACAAAATTTCAAAAACCCCATAAAGACTTGAAAGGGTGGTGATATGACTTACGAGATTAACCAAATTAAAAATTACAATCCACATTAGACAATTAGATTCTTTACTAAATTTCGGTCTTATAAACGTATCAACCTTTAATAAATTAGCTAAAGTGTGTATAAACATTGGATGGTGATAATACTAAAATTGTTTTTGTTGATGCCAAAACTCTAGTGCATAAACGTCTTGTACACTGAGCACTGGATTGATAAGGGTTTATGTGGAAAGCTCTGTTCTTGAACCCAAATCAAGGGGACAGGGAGAAATAGAGAGGAGCTAGATAGAGTTCATAATCTTCCTCACAACAAATCTAATAATATAAACAATCTCTGATGTGATATTCATGCAAATAAAGTTCATAAACGGGTTCCCTTATTTGCGTCTATGACTACTTTGAATGTCTCTTCTTACGGAATTCTGCAACTAAAGAAATCAAGGATCTTCCTAAACCTGGACGTCTTATCTTTTCTTTTCTTTTTTTGGCAAGTGTAATTCTTTGCGGCCAGTAGTAATTCTAAGTGGCCAAGAGTAATTTCTCGCGGCTAAGACTAATTCTTCACGGCCATGAGGAGTTTTTGGCGGCCAAGAGTAATTTTTAGCGGCTAGGTGTAATTCTGCGCAGCCATGAGTAATTCTACACGGCCATGAGTAATTTATCGCGGGTAAAAGTAATTCTTTGCGGCCAAGAGTAATTCTTCTCGGCTAAGTGTAACTCTTTGTGGTCAGGAGTAATTATATGTGGCCAGAGTAATTATTTGCGGCCAAAAAGTAATTCTGCCAGAATTGAAGTCAGGTTCAGTTAAGTTTTGGTTTTGGTTTTAACTCCAAGACTAATGACCAAGAGGTAATGAGATTAATATTAATTGAACGAGACTATAAATCTGACAATATTGAGTTATACTAATGAACGAGACTTATACTCAGCAAATATGCAATAAAGACCAGCATATATACAAATATAATAATATATTCTAATTAACAACTTATCATCTATTTATAGAAAAATAAAGTTTCAAATATCGTGTATACTTGTATGGCTATACATACCATTGATTTTTGAAATCTCACCAAGATAAAACTAAGAACCATAGGGCTTGTTTGGATGGGGTATTGTGAAGGGGGATTGTGATATCCCCTTTTAGTCCATGGGCCCAGTCTTAAGACCTCGTTTAGGAAGTAAAATGGAGGGGATATTAGCTAAGCCCCGGATTATATTGTACCCTCTATTACCCCCAAAGGGGGGATTATTTATGGGGAGGTTCTGGGGTGTTATTACATAATACCCCCGGATAATACCCCCTCTCTCTTCCATTTCAACTACAAAATAACCTTATCCCCCCATTTTATCTCTCATCCAAACCAAATACTATTTAATCCCCCGTCTTATCAATGTGGGCCCACCATTCTTACATAATACTCCTTACTATTTTATCCCCTTTTATAACTAATACCCACAATCCTTATCCCGCATCCAAACAGGCCAATAGGTTTATTAATTATATGGATCCTACATTAAAAACCTAGCAATAGTATGAAGGTTTATATATCATGTCAACTTACAAAGTAATACGAAGTATATTGTTTCGAGATAGTTATTTGTCAAAATTAAAAACCATAAATCGTTATATTTTTAACTAAATGAAATTGATCCCATTATAAAGTCCAACTGAAACCCAAATCAATACTTACAAGTTACTGTAGAAGTTTATGTGGTGCTTTGGGGAGAGAGAGAGAGAGACTAGAGTGCTGGGAAAATCATTTAACGTGTCAATTTTATGGTGTCAATCATTAGTCCATCAGAAAATTAACGCACCATAGTAGGAGAGAATTTTTCTGCCATGGGGTTCGTCAAGAGACCTCACAGCTCATACACTGGCGTCGCCACTGGTTTCAGATGACACCCTTGCCCCAAATTCGGCGTAACCTTTACTGTGTAGTTTTCACATTGTGGAATGAGTCACTTGCTGCGATTTTTCATTGTCATGCCGAATGGACTGAAAGATGGAGAATGAGTGGATTTGTGTTTACACCCGTTTTTGGCACCCAGTCCTAGACGAGCACTAGAAGGCCATTTAATTGAAACTTAATTTAATTGGGCCAAAAGATAGAGTTGTTCAGACCAAAATTAACGGGCCAAGATAGGATTAATTGGGCCCGATTAATTTTAATTTGATTTGGTTACGGGTTTAAAGCTTTTTGGGCTGTACTCAGCCATTTGACCGTTTGATTGGGTCAAAATGGCTCATTACTCTTTAATTCCCACGAAAAAAGGAGGGGAAATAGGCCCATTATCAGATTAACTGCCCATGATCAAGTAAGACATGGGTAATATATGAAACTCCCAAATAATAACCCATGATTCCACTAAATATGTTAGTGGGGAGTTATTTCAGACACTTGGCAACATTTGGAGTCAACTCGGGACACTTGTCAGCTTGTGATGTAGGCGGGAAACTTGGCTCAGATCTGGACCAGTGCAGTATTTGCCTATAAATACTAGTTTGCAAGACTCATAAAGGTTCCCACACCAATCAAGCCTAGCGCTTAAACCAAAGTCTTTCCAGCGAAGCAATCATATTTACTTTTCCTGCATTCACTCAATTACTTCATCAAATAATTCGGGTTTTACTTTTCCTTGTACCCAACTTTATTATTCCGACATAATAAAGTTCGTCTTTATTTTACGTTGCTCTCTTTCCTATACGGTTAGAAATAGCTAAGTCCACACTAGTTGTGGCAAAACCACGAACCATCACCGCAATCTAGCCCTTAGATTCGCAGCACTTTCGCCGCTACAGTTACGAAGTCAAAAAAGAGATATCCAGTCCTTACGTTGGACGCGACAAGTCCTGACACGCCCGCGCTCAATCCATGAGCCATTTTGTAGCCAAACAATATGGGAATGAGGCAAACTGGACCAAGCTATATATACTATCAGACCTTTTCCGGGCGTAATCAACAGTAATAACAAGCTAATTCTTGCCGACAGTGGACACATAGTATGTCTCAACTTGAAAACTCATATGACGAAGGTTCTTATCTCTGAGAGACATTATTGAGAGAAATGACTATGGATTCTTGGGAATTGGTGTTGTTAATTGGGGTTGTTACATATAAGGAGAATCCAGTCCATTAGAGTCCATCGATGCTGCAGTTGGTTCTTGGAAAACTACAAATTTACACTCCAATAGTTAGGCCTAAATTACATTTAAATCTCTGATGTTTGAATTGGGCTATGCAATCCTGGATCTTAAGTCAAGTTCTAACTACACTTTTCATTCAAATTACTCTTAACATGTACTATGTGTACCCCTCATTCGATAGATACATGTTAGAAAATTCTATTTTTTCAGCAAACTTCAAACTTTAAATTTCTGGCGTTTGATTGACACATTGAAAACATTTTCAAAAATCACAAAATATTGTAGAGAGAGAGGGAGAGAGATCTAAGAATAAGATTGAACGTGGGCTAGGACTGTTTAGTGAGAATTGCAGTAATGAGCAGCGAGTTCATTTCAGAAACTAACTTACGAAAAATTTAAGGGCAAGTGATTTCATCCAATTGATGAAAAATGTTTAAAATGTAAAATATTTTCCTCATTTTTTATACAACCAAACACCGGAAAATAGGTAAAACATTTTACGCCCAAACAAACTGAGATAAACAATCTTCCTAAAAAAAAAAAAAATCATCAATAACCATAAAAACTTAGAAGCTAAATATTGCACCAGCATCAACACCAAAACCCATATCCAAATAACCAGAAGCAAACACAGACCCCAAAAACCAAGATCCAAAAAGCCGAAACTTAAAAGCATATAGACCTGGAACTCAGAACTAGAAATCCATAGCCCAAATCAGAACCTGAACCGGATCGGAAAAGAAAAACCCAGGAACCCGGAACATGAAATTGGAACCTAGAAAGAGAACTCCAAAATTGAAACCCCAAAACTGCTTTCCAAACATTGAAACCAGATACTGAACCCGAATCTGCCAGAGGCAAGTATCACAATTCGAAGAGGAGGGAGTTTCCAGAAAGAATTAGAGAACTCAGCTTCTCCTTTACCCAGGTCCAAAAACTTGTCACACGGTTCATTCCATATTACAAGACTCCAACCAGAAAAGAAAAGAGTAACGACATTAAAACAAACAAGTCTTCATGACTTAATAATTACTATTCAGAGTACCACTAACCTAGCTCCTGGTGGTAGTTTTGTTTCCAGCAGCCTTGCACACTTTCTACCTCTTTCTAAAGCCTCAGTTTTCATGATCATGTCCGGGTAGTCAAGGTAAAATGGATAACGGGGATTAATTACCAATTTATCAAGGGAGACAGCAATCTCAAGCAAGTGTGAAGCAAGCTCAACGTCCTTGGCATGCCCAATAAAGCCAACCAACTCCACCACTTTAAGGCATTGGTGCTGAAATCTAGTAGACGCCTGTGCCCGTGCCTCTTCAACTACATTGAGCTTGGGATCGTACGGCTCATCGGACACTACATTGAGCTTGGGATCGTACGGCTCCTCGTCCGATGATGATGACGATGATGATGACGACGATGACGACGATGATGACGATGACGATGACTGTCACAATTAAAGAGCCATAATTGTGCTTTTCTCAAAAAACAAAAGGATGATAAAGGAAACAACAAGCTTATGTACGAGTAAGATACAGTGTAATGTCGTACCTCCTTGAACTTGTAAGACGGTCCCCACGTATACTGCCAGAAAGAAGGTAATCGAATTAGAAGGAATTTTTTGCAACTAGAAAGATCGTTGTGATGTTTAAGTGTACAAAATGAAGTTTAACACTAAGACAAAGATTTGCATGACACAAGTAACCCGAGCTGAACTAACAGTGAGCTAAGTAATCCTTTTGAATACTCCAAAGCACAAAGCCTTTCAATCAAATTTTTACTAGTAGAATATCTTCATGTGTCAAACACCTATATATTACAAGATGCCTAGGGGTTTAATAAGAGCCCAAATGCCAGACAAGGGAGAGAGATGAGCCCATGGTCCCTAAAATCCCTCATCAAATACTTCAAATCAGCATTAGCTAACGAAACTACCTCCATCTACAATCCCTTTCTCACATGGTAACATGCACCTGAAACTTTTTTTTTTTTTTAAAAAGCCAGCAATAAACGAATTTTACGAGTCACTACAGTGAAGTATCCCGAAATCATTATGATCCCCTTCCACAGAAAATCTGCCAAACTCTTTAGCATCTACAGGAATTACACAACAACAAACTTTGTAGTGATAAATGTCTCTTTAAGGATTCTTTGTATATAAAGGGACAATCATTATGACTTGACAACATAAAAAACAGATCCAAAAGTTACGAAAGTTAACTCCGAGGTAAGAGTACTCAACTCGCATTGCAAATCTCGACAATGAAGGACATGCCTCAATCAAGCAAGTGTAGATGACAAGGCTAACTCCAAGTTCGGCATGCATTTCCAATTCCAACTGCTTCAGATAGCATAGTTGTGGAAATTTTGGGGGAAAACTTATAGAGGCCATATAAACCTGAGCAAATAAAGGCACCCACAACAGTAAACCTTTAATTGTGACTTAGAACATGAATAATGCTTGAATTCCAATACAATTTGGCTTACATACTAACCTTGGAAGAGAATTTCATCTCGAGCCTCTCTAGCTGTTGTAGAAAGCTCCAATCCAGGTGATCTTTGTACATTAAAGAATCACAATAACTGCCGTCGATAGAGAACTTTGAAAGAGCAGGAGCATTTGTAAGCAACAGACGTATGTATTGCCCGTTATATGAAATTGACACGAGATTTATAGCACAAATTTCCAAAACTCTCAAACGTAGGCATTGGCAGATCTCCAAGGACTTCAATTTGAGTGATACACCAACAACTTTTAGATTCTGAAGCTGACTTGAAAGCGTGACATGCAATTCTTCCAGAAGAGGACAATTGGCCAGAAAGTTCTCAATAACCTCATCGGTGACATCAACATATATGAGACGGAGGGTTGTAAGGGAAGAAAAGCCAACAGAACCAACAGCCCGGGTCACGCGGCCATACGACTGCATGTCTTGTACAGTATTTGAACTTGACCGGAACTTTTCCAAGCTTGGAAATGTATACTTTCTGCGGCATCCATTGTCGCTCATCAAGTCCAATTCAATGGTTTTAACTCCCTTTTCAAATGCAAACTTAATCCAGCTATCGAAATGATGATAATAACTAGGTTTCAACCGATGACGAATTATAAACTCGTCTACAAATGGACCCTGGTGAAGTTTCAAAACCTGATTAACCCACCTTGCATATGCAGAACTTCGGATCCTTAGATCCATTCGCACACCCCTGTTATATTCCCAAGCATCAAAGTTCAACCTACGAGTGATAAATGTCCACAAGTATCTCCATTTACGTGAGAGGACACTAGTTCTTCCTGCTTCCTTAAGTGTCAAAAGAGAAAGAATGGCAACGAGGACGTCCACTGGCAATCGACTAATCCAATCCTCTCCGCAAATCTCCTTCTTCTTGCCAAAATTATTGCAAAAAAATGAAAAAAAGAAAAAAAAAAGAGACGTAAATAAAAGAAGAAGTACATGAAGTATTGAGTGTATGACATTGCTGAACAGGAAACATACTAGTATTTCAGTTGACAAATGTTTTACCACAATACTAAACCCTAAGCACAAAAGTCCAAGACAAACGCAAACGCAAAAGAAAACCAAAACATTACGAGAAGCACCCGTATTTAAGTAGAATAATGAAGAATTAAAAAATTATGTTTCAGAATACAAGTCTTCACCTTGATTTGCCCAGAACAAGGGGCAGGATGATGCTTCAATTTTGCCAATTTATTGAGTGACCTATGCTTTGTTCTCTCGCCTATGATATCCACAAACAGTGCGTAACATAAAGATCATCAATCAGCCATAATAATAAGGTTAAAAAGGTTTTCTTAACAGCACAGAGAGGGAAAGAAATCCGAAGATCACTACGACTGACTATACTATACTATACTATACTATACTATACTATACTATACTAACCAATTGCAGTTAATTGTTGCTTTTGCTCATTCTCTGCTGCACGCCCCGCCATCCCCTGATTACAAATAAAGTCCTTCCTTTTTGTAACTGAAATAATTTACTTTTCACTCGTTAATCTGCAGAAGAAGAAATACCAGGGTGAAAAGAAGGAACAGAAAACCAAAAATAAAAAAATAAAAAAAATTCAGATAACTCTCATAGATTACGTCTCAATTTTCCACCCGATCTGCGTAAATTCGGAACTTTTGACAATAGGCTCAACATCTGAGATATGAGGTGGAAAAAAGATTTTTTATTTATTTATCTCAAACTCTCGAAAAGAAGAAAGAGAAGATTTTCTAATCTAAATACTCCACGAAAACTCAATTGATTCACCAGAGAGTGCATTACCTCTGTTGTAGTAGTTTCCCCTATCCTCCATAGCGTCAGATCCCCGGTATACACAAAATTGTTAAGCATATATATATATATATATAGAGAGAGAGAGAGAGAGAGAGAGGGGGTCTGGCGGCGAAGATCCATCGAAGAATAGAGTGAACAGTTACTATATACCCGTGTCTAGGTTGTCGGAAAAATTTCTAAATAAGCCCTGACCTTTCAACAAAATGTTAATCCCCCACCTTATAGTGCAATTTTGTTCATCTTTATTGGTTGAAATGGTATGGATCCCACCACAAAGTGATGTCATGCTTATCATGCAATACACTTTATGGTGGGTTCCATATCATTTTAACAATAGAAAGGAAGATAATGTTCAACAAAACTCAACTTGTCACTCTGTTAGTATCAATTAGAACCCTCACCCAATCTCCCGTCCTAAAACTAACGGATGTGCTTACCTGATCTTTGTGTGGGACCACCTGGCCTTATTGTAGACCATGCCAGTTGTAATTTACTACGGTACTTACAAAGTACCGGCTGTTAGTGCTTGGACAGGAGATTGGGTGAGGGTTCTAATTGATACCGAGGGAGTGACAAGGTTGGGGATTAACATTTGTTGAAAGTTAGGTGTGTATGGGATATTGAGTTAAAATGTAGGGGTTATTTTGAGATTTTCCCCTCACTTATCTGTTGCCCTATGAACAGTTTTAGTTCCCCAAGGTCTATGCAATCCTGGATCTTAAGTCAAGTTCTAATTACATCCATAGTGGAATAATCAAAATCATAGAGTTGTTAAAATTAGCAATATTTTTTTTAAAAAGTGCTCACAGTGACATAATCAAACTTAATAATCTCTTAGAGCATCCGCAATGTAATAATCAAAATCAAAAAATTGCTAAAGTTAGCAATGTGTGCTTAGGTCATCCACAGTGGTATAATCAAAAAGAGATAATCAAAAATTGACACATCAGCTTTTAATTATTCACTTAAGAGGTTGTTAAGCTTAACAATGTTGAGCTTCACAATCGTCATTTCTAATCCATAACCAAAATAAGGGGTCCGATACAATTTCTCTCTCTCTCTCTCTCTCTCTCTCTCTCTCTCTCTCCATTCACTTCCCTCCATTTACGTTTTTTTTGGGCAAAAATAAAAACGAAAAAGAAGAGTGAAACACCTTAATCCGGCGATGATGGGTTGAATTGTAGATGATCTAGAAATATGAGCTTCACTTTTGGAGGGAAAGAAAGAAAAATATTTTGTGGGTGAAGTGAAGAAGATATAGAGTAGGCGAAAAAGAGAAGAAGAAAATACAAGTTGAAATACGCGTGCATATAAATTTTGGAACTAGTTAACTTATGTGGTGTGGGGTCCAAAAATTTTGATTAATTCAAAAGGTTGCTAGTTTTGGTTATCCAAAGCCCAAAATTTGATTATTTCTAAGGATGTTGCTAAGTTTGATTATACCATTGTGAGCCATTTTTTGCACCGACATTGTTAACTTTAAAAACAATTAGTTTTTTATTATACCACTGTGGATGGCCTTAAAAAAATGTTCAGGTAAGCACATCTGTTAGTTAGTTTTTGGACGGGAGATTGGGTGAGGGTTCTAATTGATACCGAGGGAGTGACAAGGTCGGGGATTAACATTTGTTGAAAGTTAGGTGTGTATGGGATATTGAGTTGAAATGTAGGGGTTATTTTGAGATTTTCCCCTCGGTTATCCGTTGCCCTATGAGTCTAGAGTGGCAAATGAACGGATTTGGGTGGATTTGGGCGGGTTGAAACGGGTTATGAGTTGAATATAGGTGGGTCAAATAAAGGTCAATAGTAAACAGGTTAAAATGGATTGGGTTAAATATGGGTCAAGTCATACCCAATTCACCCGACCCGACCCGTGTTCCATTTTCTCGCCGTCATTCAACCAGGAAAAGCCCTGGCATTTTTTTTGGTCCTGCTTGGTTCCTCAAAAAGCAAATGAGTAAAATAACAGTTTGAATTTTTTATTCTTTTGATCCGGTGCATTTTATGGGCTGAAGAGTAGGAGGTTCTAAGCTGTAGGATCAACGTCCATGCTTTGTTAGAACTGAATTTTGCTTTTGGTTGTATTTTTTTCCTTGCATTCAATATAATTGAGATTATCTTGCTCATAAATAAATAAAAAAAACAGAGTTACAGAGCCAAGATAGGTTGCTTAATCTTTTTTTACGTCCGGGCATAATTTTTTAAATTTCTTTCCACCATATTAAAGAGTTCATGAAGTACTTTAATTTGGTGTAACGAAATTTTAAAAATGATGCTTGAAAGTACTTTTTTTTTCAATTCAAAAATTGCACGACTTTTCATAAGGACAGACAATTGGGGATAGAGGAAGTAGTATATAACAGGTGAATTTGAGTCGGATCTTCGAATTAATAGTTCAATTTCGATTGAACTTTCCCGCTCAATTTCTGCACATACACTTTTAGAGCGGTAGCAAAAAGTAGCATTGTGTAACCAAAATACCACTTGTCGAAATAAATTTCCACCATTTGTCCTAAAAAATCAATTGATATTACAGAGGATTTGAATTAAATTCCTCACAAACTAAACGTTATTATTTTGGGAACAACGACAAAAAGTCGATTGAAGAAAACAAAAATACGAGAGTTTGTTGAAAACGGGTGCTCTCTCTCTCTAGAGAAATGTGTACATATGGTTATGTGTACGTAGAGTTACAGAACAGCAGAAAATGTGAGGGCAACGAGTAAGAAGATAGAAAATTATGAGAGCTTGGGTCTTTCAAGTCCAACCCATATTAAACTCATTTTCAACCCATCTAAATCCATATAAATATGGGTTTACATGGGTTGAACCCATATTGTCACGCCCCGATCTCGCACAACCTGAGCACGTGAATTCTAAGGAAAAACCTCCATATAATGATAAAAGAATATCCTTATGAAAAGGTCCAAATCAAATGCCATAATACCAAATCAGATCGCGCCTAAAGGTGACATGATTTTTATAAAAAAAAATTGGAAGGGAATGTTTGTTTCAAGGGCTTTTTCAAAATGGTCAACACCAATGAAAAAGAAAATAAACCTGGAAGTTTTACCATAAAGACCAATGAGGCTTCCTACCTCTTCAACAATAGAAAAATTACCTACAAGCGTATTCACGTTTCAAGTTTTCGAGAGAGTCAAAATATGTGATTAAATTTATTACAAACCCAAAAGAATACCAAGTCACTGGACTTCCAAAATCTTACTATCAAATTAATGGAATACAAGTATATCAACTAAGCTCTAAAAAAAATATAACAAATCCAACACTATCATGCCTTCGGATCCACTGCCTTCCTGAAAAATGTTGGATTATACAATGTGAGTCGACACTCAATAGGAAACGTGCTAAAGGCGAAGATAAGAGAACGCAAGCAAAATGCACAATACACAAAATAATTTGTTCTTGTCTACATCTTTTCGAATACATCAATTTGCGAGTATCTGCAATATTGTAAGAAAACTTGCATTTTATTAAGCCTCGAAAGATAACCATTGGATATATCGTAACTCAGAACAAATGAATACATAATAACTTTTACTTCTCAAGCATCCAACCGAAATAATGATAAAAATAATCCGATTAGATAATAATCCAAATCTCCAAATACCAAGTTATAACCAAAATACGTAAGCTCATCTCATCTCATATATCCAAAATCCTTCAAACATAAAACACGTTAAATTATTAAGTCAAGTAGGAGAAAATAAGAGCACATAAGACCGATGGTCCAAATTAACAAGTTGTGTACCAATCCTAGGCAACTGATCAGGTCCCTAATCATCCAAATTTATGGGCTACTAACTCGAAGGACAAAGCAACCTACCCCGCGCGGATTTACGGACTTTCACCGACGGCATCATAATTGGCCCAAATAGGTTTACGGACTTTCACCGACGGATAAACTCGTTATCCATATGCTTCTGACTACACAACAAATATAAAATGGTCAAGTCAACCTCCAATACGTGGCTCACTAGCCCAAATAACAAGTACCAATTCCAAATCATCCAAAACTATGAGAAAGATCGTACAATCTAGTCTTAGTCTCAACAAAGTCAAAATCTAGAATCCAGTTGCACGGTAGTAAAATTATCATCAACTCAATATATAAGTAGAGTCATTATTAGGTGTGGTGTCTAATTACAAGAATTGGTTTAACTTTTCTCTCTGTCATTTTATCAAACACCTTATAGGAATGTATCAAATAATCACATATCAGATCATCCTTTACTCAAACCATACGATCCTCAAACAAGTCCAACATACTACAATTTACATAATCGAGTAAATAATCATCAAGGTTTTTAATCAATCGTGAAAATTCAAAACTCCTGAATAACACATGTTACACATAGTCTACATATACTTTGAACAAGACATACTACGCATAAATCACCTCTACTTGGAACATATTAGGGTTAACTTAAAATTGAAAAGAAAAACACTATAATCACGGATTTTTAGGTGTATCTCACTATACTTTTCCATATCTAAGCATTTAGCAAGATTCCTACCTCAAAAGAGCCGAATCCCGAAATGCTGGGAACACCAAAGTTGGCCAAATGCGACATTGTTGGGATAGATGCGTAGCCCTTTGCCCGTAGATCACGTTCTCTTCTTGCCTTTTCGCGAGATTCTCGAATCTTGACATCCAATTTTGGGGTTGAAGTCTAGGGTTTGGGTCGAGTTCAGTAGGAGAGAGAGAGAGACACGGATAAAAAAAGAAGAAGAACGCAGAAAAGGAAAAAAAAAAGGAAACGGAGTGTTCCCTGATCTTTCCCCCTTTTTAAGTGCATAATTGCACTATAGCCCCTCCAAGAATCAATCTATTGCTCCAACTCTAAAATGTTTTAAGTCAATACACTAAAGCCCCTAAAGCTGACAAATCGATAATAATTAGCAACTCTCAAGTTCCTTTTTTTTTTTTCCAGAAAAGTCCATAACATGTGGATCCCAACAACTCGTCCTTGGCGCACAAAATTGAATCCGATCAATCATGCATACTGACACTTACATTCACATAAATACATATAAAAAAAGAAATCCATTGCTAACTTATAGTTACAAAACCACATTATTAAATAAAATAAATTAAAATTAAGAACGGGACTCTACACATATCAACCCATTATAGAATTTGGGCGGATTGGGTTGAGTTATAAGTGGACGAATTTGGGCGGGTTAAGAAATATGGATTGAGATTGTCACCTCTATTTATGAGTAAAGCACGGTTTTAGTTCCCCCAAGATCTAAATTTATTATCACTTTGGTCCCCTATTTTCAAATCTTGTCCATTTGAAGAAAAATAGTATATAGAAGATGACAAGGTATTTCGTCCTTGGTACGCGAAGTTTTAGGTATATTCAAAAGAGAAAAATTTGTTTTCGGCTATGCACTCAATCGTGACCGTCCAAAAGTGTTCTGAATGGTCCAGATTTTAATGAAACTTTTCCAGGGAAGAGTTAATTATGACCAGTCATAATTGAAAACGAATCTCAGTCATTGATTGAGCGAATAGACGGCTGAGATTGGCTGGTGCTATAAACACACCATGTTTACAGCACAGACGGAAATAAGTATTTCTCTATTCAAAATAACTTGCTCCTAGTGGACAATAACATTGACTTTAACGAATTAACCATTGTATACGCAAACTGATTTAGGCACCTAAACTTTTAAAAAAATTCTCTTGGGAATTGGGGCTGTGACATACAAGGAGAATCTAGTCTTGTTCACGAGACTATCTCAACTTCAATAGCTTAGATTAAGAGCTATCATACAGATCGCCATCGAAATTGCATTTGTTTCTTGGTACACTCCAATAGTTAGGCCTAAAGTACAATTAAATCTCCGATGTTTGAATTGGTCTATGCAATCCTGGATCTTAAGTCAAGTCCTAACTAGACTTTTCATTCAAATTACTCTCTAACATGTACTAGTGTACCCCTCGTCCAGTGGGATATGATTACATGACTGCCCTACATTTCTCTGTGCAATGCTGATCGATGCTAATATTAGTATTTTGATTATTAAGAAAATGAGAAGAATAAGTGATTTTTATTTTTATTTTTATCATTTCCTTTTCGTTTTCGTTTTCTTTTCTCTAGCCAAATTAAAGATGCAAATATAAAAGAAGGGAAATCACTTCGATCGCACGAAAAGTCGCAAACATATGTGGTTCTAGCATTACTGAGAAAAAAAGAAAGAGGTGGCAATGCGTCACTAATTATGGGACGAAGCCACGTAGCGTTTCATGACCCTGATTGTTTTTCCTCTATTTTTTTCAGTTTCGCTAAGAACAGATCATTATATCTTGCAGTAAATAAAATACTCTAAAATGAAACAAAAAGTATCATGGAGCCACCCCACTTACTGCCTACTGGTAGGGTGTTTGATCTAAACACCATATATACACGAAAAATATGGTGTTTAGATCAAGCACCCTACACACATCGGATGCCGTTGATTCCCGCGCAAGCCCCCTCGGGTTTTTTTTTTTATAGAATTTTTGAACGGCTCGGATCAGCCGTCCGGTGGCCGGAGACGGCCCGGCACGACCGGTCGGTACGATTTCCCTACAAATTCTTCAGTACCTCTATCATTTTTGTAATATCAATTACTACATCATGATCAACGAATCAAATTTAAATCCATCAACTCAAATTCTCCATGCAAAATTTTCAGTACTCGAAAAGCAATCAGGCCCTAGAACCTAATCTTATGCCTCGATAACTACATAATACACAAAGGAAGTCAAATAGGAGATGGTTAGGCCTCAGATTTCAACTTCCAAACTTGAGGTGTATGTGAACTTGTCGCAGTAATCAAGGAGCCATTTTCCTTCTTCAGGTCCTCTATTTTGAAAACACTAACAAAAACCTACTTTTCTTTTACTATCATACCAGCTGCCATCCGTGTTAGCTTCAGAGTTCCTGCACCAGGAGGATACCATTTAACTAAAATAGGAGAAGTAGGAAGAGGATTTTATTTATTTATTTATTTTATTTGGGGGGGGGACCACATTTAGATTCGAAAGACTCAATTTTTCTACAACTTTCTGGAACAATTGAATCAATTTTATCAAAATATTTCCCATTTCTATCTTTCCAAATCTTCCATAGGGTGATTGGAACAAAAATGATACTCACAAAACATCTTACACAACCTCTCATATGCATGTGGGCTCCACACACACTACTATGTGTGGGCCCCACATGTAAGTGAGAGGTTGTGTTAGATGTTGTGTTTGGATTGTTGTGTGAGAAAGAGAATACACCAAAGAAATACACTTTGGTACTTTCCTATACATCCAAGTTGTGAGTGGGGTATTCAAGTCACTCTTATAGAATTACTCACACCATTCCTCTGCACATGTATCGATATAAGTTGAAGTATGCATTTTTAGATTATGGTAAAATCCAAATGCAGATTAAAAAAAAGGGCATGCAGTGCTTCCTTATGCTTCAAACAATACCACATAATAAATGTAAACCAAGACTACTGTGCCTATGAATCAAAAGAAAAATACAAAGAGGCGAGTCCATACTGTGAAGCACAATAGAAGGAGATACTCATAATAAGTTTGTTCAAACCCCAATTGATGAAAACGAAAAGTTGAAAATTAACAACACATATATTCCATTTAAAATTAACTTACCTAGAACGATAAACTTTTTCAATCAGGGTACCTGATCAAACCAGTTAAGTAGCTACTACCAATTTCAACTAAAAAAAAGTGTCTAACTCATTGTTAATGATAATGGGATACTTCATTGGTAGAAAACACACGGCTGCCTCATATTTATGCAATACCTCCAACTCATTTGAGATAAGTATGCCATGACCCACCACCCTTCATGCCTACTACTTTTTAAAAGCTAGACATTACCATGCTAAAAATAGACTGCTGCTATGTGTTGGTTTATATAAAAACTAAAATAAAAGTAGACTCCTACTTTTTTTAGAAATCTGTGTCCGTGTGCATGCTACATGGCAATGGATGCTACAATCAAAACTGAGCTAGCTACTCTCACAGCCAACTGTAATCTCATACCTATCACAATTTCTTGTGGACCGGAGGGCCACGACGATGGCGCTGAAGAAGGCTACATCCGTGTTCACTGAAGAGATGCTCGAGCTTGGGAATAGACGAATTTTGGGGAAATAGCTTGGCCAAATTATTTTTCTTTTTGATTGGAATGGGTTCCCATATCAGGAGTGGTGGGGATTGGGAATATACGTCTTCCCAAAGGACTTCAGGTTGGTGTTGTGCATCTCACTGCACAACACCGTGTTGCGCACCTCTGAGCCGTCAGATCGTACATCTGACTGCTTGGATATATATCATCTCGGCAACCAACCATCGAGAGTTGATCATTGCCGGGATGAGATCCAAGCAATTGGATGCACGATCCTACAGTTCGGAGGTGCGCAGCACGGTGCTGCGCACACCACTGTACAACACCATCCCCCAATTGCTTCCCAAATCTGTCCCCTTTTTTATCGGAATGGGTCTCATTCTCATATCAGGAGTCTATGGAATTTTTAGGTTTCCTTTCTTTCCAAATATAATTTTAGCCCTACTACCCGTTAATCTTAGCCGTTCAATAAATATGTACCGATCCTATAGTAAAAAATATACGAATTCAAAAAACATCCTCTTATATTATATAGATGCGCAACCTCTACACTTCTTCATATCCTAAAAGAAAAAAGAAAAAAAAGCCTGCACACATCTTAAAAGGTAAAATCGAGTAATTATCCAGGGAACTCTTGCTTGGGGGTATGTAGTTATGAAAAACATGTGTCCTGTATCCGGAATTACAAGAGGTCCGCGTATTGTCCAGTTTTGCTTGGGGCCTCCATGAAATGGATTGACCGGAACACTTTTGCAGTATTGCTTTCATTGGCCCCCAAAAAATCACAAATAAGATAATTCACGTACTCAAATTTCCTAAAAAAAAAAACAGTTTGTATCGATGATTAGATATTGCCATTATCCCCAAATAGCTTTAGAAACACAAAATGCAAGTGTAACTCCTCGCCAGCATCAGTTAAAACTCGTCCCAGATATATACATCAGTGAACCAAATGTACATGATCGTGGGCTGATAAATCTAAGTTTTCACTAGTACTTAATTATTAAATGCCAATCTTTATTTTTGTCAACACAGTTGCCAGAATAGTAAACTGGGGCTACATTAAAATTCTTCACAAAGCCATATACAAACTGGGGCTACATTAAGTTTCTTCACAAAGCCATATATAAACTGGGGGTATCATATGAAACCATAGAACAAGTAAAAGAAGAAGGTGGTCAACGCGAGGTAGAAGCTGTGCAATAGAAAGGCCGGGATCATCGGGGCAGGCATTGGTGGTGAAGGATCGGAGGGGTATAGAATGTCGTTTGGACAGCTTGTGGTTGTGTAGGGCGGTCTCAGCTTCTTCGAGTCGTGGGCACAATCGCCGAGCTTTCCCTGCACCGACACATTATTCCACGCGGCTACAATTACCAATCATTCTCAATTCTCTAAAAACATGTTCACATTGAAGCTACGAGAACTATTTCGAGAACTATTTTGATTGTCGAAATATGCCTATAAAAGCAACTACTCAATTCCCCCAATTCATAGAAAAAGGAGAAACCAACTTTGTCTTTTTGGCTTCAATTCCCCCACGAATTATAGTGCTACTAGTGGATGCCCGTGCCTGAAGGCACGGCGCAACGCATTCTAAACGCAGTCTAAATGAAGTATCAAACCCCACTAATATTAATTTTTTTTTGGATACAATGGTTATTTTTAACTCGAACTCACATGAGATGAGTTATGTGTTTGTGTATATCCCACCCCATGTGAGAGAGGATTTTTCCCTGCTCCCAACAAATCTACTTATTGAAATTCCAAATTCATAGAATAGTCTAACACAATATCTATATTATAAAAATAGGGTAATTCCATTAGTTGCATCCAGGTACAGCAAATAAGAACTTTAGCAAGATACTCCAACCAATGAAATTGTAGCCACGTGTTCCAAAAGAGAGGGAGTTAGAGAATTCAGGCACAAACCTCATGGACAACGCCGTCACAGAGAGGGAATTATTGAGGGAGTTAGAGAAATCGATCGGTTAAAAATCATGTCTCGTTTTTATGCTATGTTTAGTTCTTTAGCTATGGTTGAGTAGTTGATTGGCTAAGTCTTGGGTTAATCTTTCCCAATGACTTAGGGTGTTATTTGGTTCTCAAAGCTTCGGGCTTTAAATCATGGTTTTCGGAATTGAATTAACCTAGCCATTTTGGTCTAAGCGAGGGGTGTTAACTCCTTGATATGTAGTTTAGTCAAGCGGTCTTGGCAAACAACATACCGAGGGCTCGAGGCCTCCAACGTGTTAGATACATTAGTAAGAATAGGTTGGTATAGTTCCGATAAATCACATCTTTTTTATAAACGTAGTCATTAAAGCTTAATCTTCCGAGCGTGAGCACGCAGTCGTGGCTCTCGTTTGAGTTATAATCGAGAACCGGTAACAGCCTTTATCAAGGGATAGACGATCTCTAGACTTGCCTCTTTTAGTTTATTATTGTAAAACACATTTCTAGTTTTTTTCATTAGCATTTCCACCGTTTAAAGCAAAACCAAGTTGGCCGTCTTAAACGCCGAAATTCATCAAATAAAACTTACAATCTGATTAAGCTATTTTCGATTCTCTGTGGTACAATCCCGGTCTTACCGGTTTATTATGCTACCGACGATCGAGCCCTATGCTTGGGGTTTCCAACCTTATATCGAAGGCATGGTTCTTGGTTTAAGCAGCAGCTGGTATGAAAGTAAGGGAAAAATAGGTTTTGGTGGTGTTTTCAAAACAGAGGACCTGAAAAGGCGGATGGCTCCTTGATTACTCGACAAGTTCACGTACACCTCAAGTTTGGAAGCTGAAATCTGGGCCAACTACTGGGGCCTAACCATCTCCTATTTGACTTCCTTTGTGTATTATGTAGTTATCGAGGCATAAGATCAGGTTCTGAGGCCTGATTGCTTTTCGGGTACTGAAAATTTTGCATGGAGAATTTGATTTGATGGATTTAAATTTGATTCGTTGATCATGATTTAGTAATTGATATTATTAGTTGGTATTGTCAATTGAGGCAATATTATGTCATGTTCACCCGTGTCTTCCTGTATGATGTCTCTTGAGCAACCATAACAAATGTTTGATTTGACATCCATATGCAAAAGATGGGGTTCCTGTTCAAATAGAACAGCGTAGAGTAATTTTGGAGCAAGTCTCAAGTATTTCTGGCAGCTATATTATATGTCTAACCTGTCCAACAAATCCAATTTTGCCCCTCAGCCACCTGATGTCTAACTTTCTCAGAGGAAAGCCGTCAATCAGAATCTGTAATTCAGAGGTACTGATACGTTAGAGATTACTGCTTTAATTCATGCATGACTGTTGATAGGACTGTACGCTATCGTAGGAGGTTATGGTTCGCAATCCCCTTGTTTCTCTTCATAACAGAGAAATGCAAGCATTTGTAATGTACACAGGGTAATATGCAGTTTTTGCACCAACAAACTGAGCACTGGATTGATAAGGGTTTATGTGGAAAGCTCTGTTCTTGAACCCAAATCAAGGGGACAGGGAGAAGTAGAGAGGAGATAGAGTTCATAATCTTCCTCACAACAAATCTAATAATATAAACAATCTCTGATGTGATATTCATGCAAATAAAGTTCATAAACGGGTTCCCTTATTTGCGTCTATGACTATTTTGAATATCTCTTCTTACGGAATCCTGCAACTAAAGAAATCAAGGATCTTCCTAAACCTGGACGCGTTATCTTTTTTTTTTTTTTTTGGCAAGTGTAATTCTTTGCGGCCAGAAGTAATTCTAAGCAGCCAAGAGTAATTTTTCGCGGCCATGAGGAATTTTTCGCGGCCATGAGGAATTTTTGGTGGCCAAGAGTAATTTTTAGCGGCTAGTTATAATTCTGCGCGGCCATGAGTAATGCTACGCCGCCATGGGTAATTCTTCGCGGCTAGGTGTAATTCTGCGCGGCCAAGAGTAATTATTTGCGGCCAGGAGTAATTATTTGCGGCCAAAAAGTAATTCTGCCTGAATTGATGTCAGGTTCAGTTAAGTTTTGGTTTTGGTTTTGACTCCAAGACTAATGACCAAGAGGTAATGAGATTGGAAAAAACTAATGAACGAGACTATAAATCTGACAATATAGAGTTATAGTACAAATTCTTGGAGAAAGATCAATAACGTGTAGCCAGCTAATATACTCAGCAAATATGCACTAAAGACCTACATATATAAGACACGTCATGATTCTTGTCGAAGGCCCCTTTGATGAATTTTATCAATGGTGGGGAGGGGTATTAAACGAGTACCCAAGGATTGTGGGGACTTTGTAATCTCTTTTGACATGCGTGATGAGGTGTCTTTCAGATGACACCCTTGCCCCAAATTCGGCGTAACCATTACTGTGTAGTTTTCACATTGTGGAATGAGTCACTTGCTATGATTTTTCATTGTCATGGCGAATGGACTGAAAGATGGAGAATGAGTGGATGTGAGAATGAGGCAAACTGGACCAAGCAATATATACTACCACACTTTTTCCGGGCGTAATTGACAAACCGATGGGAATGAGGAACAAGCCGACAGTGGATACGTAGTATGTCTCAACCTGAAAACTCATACGACGAAGGTTCTTATCTCTGAGAGACGTTCTAAGAGAAATGACTATGGATTCTTGGGAAATTGGGGTTGTTACATACAAGGAGAATCTAGTCTATTAGAGTTTAGTTATCATGCAGATCACCATCAATGCTGCAGTTGGCTCTTAGAAAACTACAAATTTACACTCCAATAGTTAGGCCTAAATTACCATTAAATCTCTGATGTTTGAATTGGACTATGCAATCATGTAACTTAAGTCAAGTTATAACTACACTTTTCATTCAAATTACTCTCACCATGTACTATGTGTACCCCTCATTTGATAGATATGTGTTGGAAATTTTATTTTTTCAGCAAACTTCAAACTTTAAATTTTCGGTGTTTGGTTGGCACATTGAAAATATTTTCAGAAATCACAAAATAGTGTAGAAAGTGAGAGGGAGAGAGAGAGAGAGAGAGAGAGAGAGAGAGAGAGAGAGAGAGAGAGAGAGATAGATAGATAGATATCTAAGAATAAGGGAAAACATGAGCCTGACAATCGAGAAAACTGTTTAGTAAGAATTGCAGTGGAAGGCAGCGAGTTCATTTCAAAAAATAACTTGTGAAAAATTTAAAAGCAAGTCATTTCCATCCAATTGATGAATAATGTTTTACATGTAAAATATTTTCCTCATTTTTTATACAATCAAACACCGAAAATAGCTAAAACATTTTATCGGAAAACATTTTACGCCCAAACAAACAGGGATACAATCTTCCTAAAAAAAATCATCAATAACCATAAGAACTTAGAAGCTAAATATTGCACCAGCATCAACAACAAAAACCCATATCCAAATAACCAGAGAATCAGAAGCAAACACAGACACAGCCCCCAAAAACCAAGAACCAAAAAGCCAAAAGTTAAAAGCATATAGACCTGGAACTTGGAACTAGAAACCCATAGCCCAAATCAGAACCTGAACCGGATCGGAAAAGAAAAGCCCAGGAACCCGGAACCTGAAATTGGAACCTAGAAAGAAAACTCCAAAATTGAAACCCCAAAACAGCTTTCCAAACATTGAAACCAGATGGTGAACCCAAATCTGCCAGAGGCGAGTATCACAGTTCGGAGAGGAGGGAGTTTCCAGAAAGAATTAGAGAACTCAGCTTCTCCATTACCCAGGTCCAAAAACTTGTCTCACGATTCATTCCATATTACAAGACTCCAACCAGAAGAAATAAAAAATAAATAATAAATAAACGAAATTAAAACAAACAAGTCTTCATTACTTAATAATTACTATTCAGAGTACCACTAACCTAGCTCCTGGTGGTAATTTTGTTTCCAGCAGCCTTGCACACTTTCTACCTCTTTCTAAAGCCTCAGTTTTCATGATCATGTCTGGGTGGTCAAGGTAAAATGGATAACGGGGATTAATTACCAGTTTATCAAGGGAGACAGCAATCTCAAGCAAGTGTGAAGCAAGCTCAAAGTCCTTGGCATGCCCAATAAAGCCAACCAACTCCACCACTTTAAGGCATTGGTGCTGAAATCTAGAAGACGCCTGTGCCCGTGCCTCTTCAACTACATTGAACTTGGGCTCGAACGGCTTCTCGTCCGATGATGATGATGATGACGACGACGATAACAATGATTTTGATGATAATGACTGTCACAATTAAAGAGCCATAATTGTGATTTTTCTCAAAAAACAAAAGGATGATAAAGGAAACAACAAGCTTATGTATGAGTAAGATACAGTGTAATGTCGTACCCTCTTGTACTTGTAAGACTGTCTCCACGTATACTGCCAGAAAGAAGGTAATCGAATCAGAAGGAATTTTTTGCAACAAGAAAGATTGTTGTGATGTTTAAGTGTACAAAAATGAAGTTTAACACTAAGACAAAGATTTGCATGACACAAGTAACCCGAGCTGAATTAAGAGCGAGTTAAGTAATCCATTTACTCCAAAGCCCAAAGCCTTTCAATCAAATTTTTACTAGTAGAATATCTTCATGTGTCAAACACTTATATATTACAAGATGCCTAGGGGTTTAAGAGCCCAAATGCCATACAAGGAAGAGAGATGAGCCCATGGTCCCTAAAATCCCTCATCAAATACTTCACATCAGCATTAGCTAACGAAACTACCTCCATCCATAATCCCTTTCCCGCATGGTAACATGCACCTAAAACTTTTTTATTTTTAAAAAATCTAGCAATAAACCAATTTTGCGAGTCCTTTCAGTGAAGTATCCCGAAATCATTATGATCCCCTTCCACAGAAAATCTGCCAAACTCTTTAGCATCTACAGGAATTACACAACAACAAACTTTGTAGTGATAAATGTCTCTTTAAGGATTCTTTGTATATAAAGGGACAATCATTATGACTTGACAACATAAAAATTTCACCTTGGTAATCACTTGGAAAAGTAGTCTCCTAATACAAAGGTGAAATGTGTAGCTTTGCCCAAGAAATAAATTAAATCCTAGTTTACAAAATGAAACCATAAAAAACAGATCCGAAAGCTACGAAAGTTAACTCCGAGGTAAGAGTACTCAACTCGCATTGCAAATCTCGATAATGAAGGGCATGCCTTAATCAAGCAAGTGTAGATGACAAGGCTAGCTCCAAGTATGGCATGCGTTTGCAATTCCAACTGCTTCAGACGGCATAGTTGTGGAAATTCTCGGGGAAAACTTTTAAAGGCCACATAAACCTGATCAAATAAAGGCACCCACAAACCTTTAATTGTGACTTAGAACATGAATAATGCTAGAATTCCAATACAATTTGGCTTACATACTAACCTTGGAATAGAATTTCATCTCGAGCCTCTCTAGCTGTTGTAGACAGCTCGAATCCAAGTGATCTTTGTACATTAAAGATTCACAATAACGGCCATCGATGGAGAACTTTGAAAGAGCAGGAGCATTTGTAAGCAACAGACGTATGCATTGCCCACTATATGAAATTGACACGAGATTTACAGCACAAATTTCCAAAACTCTCAAAAGTAGGCATTGGCAGATCTCCAAGGACTTCAATTTGAGTGATACACCAACAACTTTTAGATTCTGAAGCCGATTTGACAACGTGACATGCAATTCTTCCAGAAGAGGACAATTGGCCAGAAAGTTCTCAATAACCTCATCGGTGACATCAACATATATGAGACGGAGGGTTGTAAGGGAAGAAAAGCCAACAGAACCAACAGCCCGGGTCACGCGGCCATACGACTGCATGTCTTGTACAGTATTTGAACTTGACCGGAACTTTTCCAAGCTTGGAAATGTATACTTTCTGCGGCATCCATTGTCGCTTATCAAGTCCAATTCAAAGGTTTTAACTCCCTTTTCAAATGCAAACTTAATCCAGCTATCGACATGATGATAATAACTAGGTTTCGACCGATGACGAATTATAAACTCGTCTACAAATGGACCCTGGTGAAGTTTCAAAACCTGATTAACCCACCTTGCATATGCAGAACTTCGGATCCTTACATCATTCATTCGCACACTGCTGGAATATTCCCAAGCATCAAATTCCAACCTACGAGTGATAAATGTCCACAAGTATCTCCATTTACGTGAGAGGACACTAGTTCTTCCTGCTTCCTGAAGTGTCAAAAGAGAAAGAATGGCAACCAGGATGTCCTCTGGCAATCGACTAATCCAATCCTCTCCGCAAATCTCCTTCTTCTTGCCAAAATTATTGCAAAAAAATGAAAAAAAAAGAGACGTAAATAAAAGAAGAAGTACATGAAGTATTGAGTCTATGACATTGCTGAACAGGAAACATATTAGTATTTCAGTTGACAAATGTTTTACCACAATACTAAACCCTAAGCACAAAAGTCCAAGACAAACGCAAACGCAAAAGAAAACCAAAACATTACGAGAAGCACCCGTATTTAAGTAGAATAATGAAGAATTAAAAAATTATGTTTCAGAATACAAGTCTTTACCTTGTTTTGCCCAGAACAAGGGGCAGGATGATGCTTCAATTTTGCCAATTTATTGAGTGACCTATGCTTTGTTCTCTCGCCTATGATATCCACAAACAGTGCGTAACATAAAGATCATCAATCAGCCATAATAATAAGGTTAAAAAGGTTTTCTTAACAGCACAGAGAGGGAAAGAAATCCGAAGATCACTACGACTGACTATACTATACTATACTATACTATACTAACCAATTGCAGTTAATTGTTGCTTTTGCTCATTCTCTGCTGCACGCCCCGCCATCCCCTGATTATAAATAAAGTCCTTCCTTTTTGTAACTGAAATAATTTACTTTTCACTCGTTAATCTGCAGAAGAAGAAATACCAGGGTGAAAAGAAGGAACAGAAAACCAAAAATAAAAAAAATTCAGATAACTCTCATAGATCACGTCTCAATTTTCCACCCGATCTGCGTAAATTCGGAACTTTTGACAATAGGCTCAACATCTGAGATATGAGGTGGAAAAAAGATTTTTTTATTTATTTATCTCAAACTCTCGAAAAGAAGAAGAAGAAGATTTTCTAATCTAAATACTCCACGAAAACTCAATTGATTCACCAGAGAGTGCATTACCTCTGTTGTAGTAGTTTCCCCTATCCTCCATAGCGTCAGATCTCCGGTATACACAAAATTGTTAAGCATATATATATATATATATATATATATATATAGAGAGAGAGAGAGAGAGAGAGAGAGAGAGGGGGTCTGGCGGCGAAGATCTATTAAATAATGGACCGAGATCCCTGTCCGACCCCAATCCGGACAGGGGCATGTTTCATTATTCTCGACCGTTTATCTTGCAAATCTACGGCTGAGTGCTCGGAATATTTCATCCGTTGATTTGCAAAATCAACGACTGAAAGGAGTGGGACAGACCCACATTTGGATTGGGATGAGACAGGGATCCGGGTCCTTGAAGAATAGCTATATACCAGTGTCTAGGTTGTCGGAAAAATTTCAAAATAAGCCCTGACCTTTCAACAAAATGTTAATCCCCCACCTTGGAGTGCAATTTTGTTCATCTTTTTTAAAAAAGGATGAGTATTACCCTCTTTCTTATTGGTTGAAATGGTGTGGACCCTACCACAAAGTGATGTTATGATTATCATGCAATACACTTTTTGATAAGTATGACATCACTTTGTGATGAGTTCCATATCATTTCAACCAATAGAAAGAAAGGTAATGTTTAACAAAACTCAACTCCCCACCTTGTCACTCTGTTAGTATCAATTAGAACCCTCATCCAATCTCCCGTCCAAAAACTAACTAACGGATGTGCTTACCTGATCTTTGTGTGGGACCACCTGGCCTTATTGTAGACCATGCCAGTTGTAATTTACTACGGTACTTACAAAGTACCGGCTGTTAGTGCTTGGACAGGAGATTGGGTGAGGGTTCTAATTGATACCGAGGGAGTGACAAGGTTGGGGATTAACATTTGTTGAAAGTTAGGTGTGTATGGGATATTGAGTTAAAATGTAGGGGTTATTTTGAGATTTTCCCCTCACTTATCCGTTGCCCTATGAACAGTTTTAGTTCCCCAAGGTCTATGCAATCCTGGATCTTAAGTCAAGTTCTAATTACATCCACAGTGGAATAATCAAAATCATAGAGTTGTTAAAGTTAGAAATATTTTTTTTAAAAAGTGCTCACAGTGACATAATCAAACTTAATAATCTCTTAGAGCATCCGCAATGTAATAATCAAAATCAAAAAATTGCTAAAGTTAGCAATGTGTGCTTAGGTCATCCACAGTGGTATAATCAAAAAGAGATAATCAAAAATTGACACATCAGCTTTTAATTATTCACTTAAGAGATTGTTAAGCTTAACAATGTTGAGCTTCACAATCGTCATTTCTAATCCATAACCAAAATAAGGGGTCCGATACAATTTCTCTCTCTCTCTCTCCATTCACTTCCCTCCATTTACGTTTTTTTTGGGCAAAAATATATTGATTCCCTCTTTTAATTTTAGGAAAAAATCGGTGACTTTCTTCCTTCCTATTATGAATTTTTTTTCAAGGGAAAAAATAAAAACGAAAAAGAAGAGTGAAACACCTTAATCCGGCGATGATGGGTTGAATTGTAGATGATCTAGAAATATGAGCTTCACTTTTGGAGGGAAAGAAAGAAAAATATTTTGTGGGTGAAGTGAAGAAGATATAGAGTAGGCGAAAAAGAGAAGAAGAAAATACAAGTTGAAATACGCGTGCATATAAATTTTGGAACTAGTTAACTTATGTGGTGTGGGGTCCAAAAATTTTGATTATTGAAAAAGGTTGCTAGTTTTGGTTATCCAAAGCCCAAAATTTGATTATTTCTAAGGATGTTGCTAAGTTTGATTATACCATTGTGAGCCATTTTTTGCACCGACATTGTTAACTTTAAAAACAATTAATTTTTTACTATACCACTGTGAATGGCCTTAAAAAAATGTTCAGGTAAGCACATCTGTTAGTTAGTTTTTGGACGGGAGATTGGGTGAGGGTTCTAATTGATACCGAGGGAGTGACAAGGTCGGGGATTAACATTTGTTGAAAGTTAGGTGTGTATGGGATATTGAGTTGAAATGTAGGGGTTATTTTGAGATTTTCCCCTCGGTTATCCGTTGCCCTATGAGTCTAGAGTGGCAAATGAACGGATTTGGGTGGATTTGGGCGGGTTGAAACGGGTTATTAGTTGAATATAGGTGGGTCAAATAAAGGTCAATAGTAAACAGGTTAAAATGGATTGGGTTAAATATGGGTCAAGTCATACCCAATTCACCCGACCCGACCCGTGTTCCATTTTCTCGCCGTCATTCAACCAGGAAAAGCCCTGGCATTTTTTTTGGTCCTGCTTGGTTCCTCAAAAAGCAAATGAGTAAAATAACAGTTTGAATTTTTTATTCTTTTGATCCGGTGCATTTTATGGGCTGAAGAGTAGGAGGTTCTAAGCTGTAGGATCAACGTCCATGCTTTGTTAGAACTGAATTTTGCTTTTGGTGTATTTTTTTCCTTGCATTTAATATAATTGAGATTATCTTGCTCATAAATAAATAAATAAAACAGAGTTACAGAGCCAAGATATGTTGCTTAATCTTTTTTTACGTCCGGGCATAATTTTTTAAATTTCTTTCCACCATATTAAAGAGTTCATGAAGTACTTTAATTTGGTGTAACGAAATTTTAAAAATGATGCTTGAAAGTACTTTTTTTTTTCAATTCAAAAATTGCACGACTTTTCATAAGGACAGACAATTGGGAATAGAGGAAGTAGTATATAACAGGTGAATTTGAGTCGGATCTTCGAATTAATAGTTCAATTTCGATTGAACTTTCCCGCTCAATTTCTGCACATACACTTTTAGAGCGGTAGCAAAAAGTAGCATTGTGTAACCAAAATACCACTTGTCGAAATAAATTTCCACCATTTGTCCTAAAAAATCAATTGATTAGCCCTAAGAGATATTAGATTCTACGAGTCCAAAATTTCATTATGACCATTGAAGATAAAATGATAAAAAAAACAAGATCTTTCCACCGATTCAACCGGATTGAAAATCGGAACACTAAAATATTTTTATATAAATAAAAAAGAAATATGATATAGAGTATAAACATTATTAATTAAATAAAGAAAAATTAACGGAAAATAGGTTCCTGGGGAAGAGGGGGTGGGGTCGGGGGTGGTGTGCCAGGAGGGGGAGAAACGCAATTTACATACATGTGTCAGGAGGGAGGAAAAGCAATTTGCACACATGGAATCCAAAATACCCCAAAACGACGTCGTTTTGGGGGGCTGCAGTTTGCAGTGACTTTTCGCCGGATCCCTTCCAGAGCAACATATCATCTCCACCATTAACACCACCTCCCCCACACCATTTAACACCTCTCCCCCATTCAATTATGTTAGGACCGCGAGGGACACCACGCACACAAACCCACGCAGTGATTTCAGAGAAAAACTCCCTTTGATTATATATTCACACAATATACAATAAAGATGAAAAAACTCTCCCTGAACCACACGCCGGTTCCTCTCTGGGAGGCCACAACCCGGCCCCCACACTCGCCTCACCCTCTCCCTCACATTATGTCACACATTAACCCTAATAGGGTTTACAACTATATATAAGGGACTCCAAGAGTAAATACGCTCAACACCCAACATTAAGAGTGTTACACAAAATAACCCCACCACTATGGGTGGACCCCAACAAATTATACTCCATTATCCCCACCCTCCTTATATACGTTCATACATCCACCTATCCATACACCATACACACATACGATAATAGAATTAACAGGAAGTGTAGCATTTTCGTAGTTACAAAGCCATATATAATAAAAATAAAGGGAGGTGTCATTATTATGTTCGGCTCTAGACGGATATACAATTCAAGAATATCACATCTTTCTTCTATATTCGGGCAACAAACACCGAATATATGTGGTTCAAAAATGCCATCTGAAGCGACAATACATTCGCTATAGTACGTTATTATCTATATCCCGTTGACGAACGGGCCGTGCATATATTAAGGATTTAGCAGCCGACTTAATAAATGCAGTCCAGAGCTTACAAGCCGACAAACCCATACTCCTAGTACTCCAACTAGATAAGGGTTTGGTGGATGGTAGACCATGACGTGGGGACTTCAGTCCTTCAGACCAATAATTGCTGGAGTATAATAAGGGCAGGGTTTCGTAAAGGAAATTGATTTTAGCACTCCAAAAATTGATGGAGGGGCTCCAAAACGACGTCGTTTTGTGTATTAATACAGTTCAGTTTTGGAGCTCCTTCATCAATTTTTGGAGTGCCAAAATCACAATCCTTTGGTATTCTCTAGTTGGGTTTTTCTTGAGATTCTTTTGGCAACCTCTGCACAGCACATGTTTTTTTTTTGTTTTTATTGTGTTATTGTTTTTTTGTTGGAAAGGAAGATATCATGCGGATCAAAACAAAAACGAAAATCATGTGAATGAAAATCTTAAACAAGAAAAGTCTGGGGTACGCGGCTTAATACGTATACATCATTAGTGTGAAATCTTAAATATATGCGAGGGCAGAGCTATGTTGGGACCCGGGAACACCATTAGTGTGAAATCTTAAATACATGCAAGGGCGGAGCTATGTTAGGGCTGGGGGCCGCTATGTTGGGGCCTGGGGTGACCTGGCCCCGACCCCCTGAGCATCTGAGTTTTAAAATTTTTATTTTGTATATATCTGATTTGAATATTATTCTTAATTATTCGCTTATAGCTACTTATAATTTTAATAATTTTAGTTTGATTTGAAAAAAAATTGGCTATTTTATATTCTCAATTTCTTTCACAAATAAAAAATAAGCACGTGACGGTTAAAATAGCCTAAAGGAAAAAATAAAATAATTGGTACACTTTAACATCATTAGGCTAGAATTATTTCAATGTAGAAATGTAATGTATTAGAAATTAAGCAAAAATCTTGTGATATAATTAGTATACCTTCCGATAAAAAATATATGTCTATTAAGTCAGACCCCCCGAAATCCTAATCCTGACTTCGCCATTGAATACATGGGTTCCTCGTGGTTAATTAAGTGGTATACATTTAATGTACACCAAATATTGTACCCATCGTTGGGCTCGATTTATTCTCCAAGTTTTCAGGTATACATTTTGATTCTCAGTATCTTTTCTTTTGTTCAGAGCATCTTTGTCAGATCATTTTTAAAAAATCTCGAAATGAGTTTTAATTATTAAAAAAAGGTACTCCCTCCGTCCCTTTATTACAGTCCAGTATTCCATTTTGGGCTGTCCCTTAATAGTGTTCATTTTATAAAGTTAGTGGGTAAAAGTTGGTGAATTGTCTATTTTGTCCCTAAAAATAGATTCCATTTTGAAAAGTTAGTGAGTAAAAGTGTAATGATGATGGGTAAGTAGGAAAAGTGGAAGAAAAGTTGATGTGAAAGGTATAATGATGATGTCTTTTTAATAAGTTGGAGTTACGAAGCAGGACACTTAAAAAGGGACGGAGGGAGTAATGATTTTCAGACTTCTCTCATTAATATATGCACTTCATTTCTTGTCTTTTAATGACACTTTTATGTGTAATTTTTTTCACCTTAAACACAAGAAAACGAGTGCATGCATTAAAAAAGAGAGTGTGAAAATCAGTTATGTGGTATCGTATTTGAGCTTATTCAATGTTCATACATGATACATTCAAAGTTTTCATGTAATCATAACAAAATTGAATGTGGAAAATATTGTCCATATACACCATTAAATAACTGAAAGTATTCCTATTTCCGTTGTCGATCATTTTTAGGCCAGGATTTCTATAAACAAGTAAAAAGGCTTTTTTTTATAGGCAACAAAATTTTATTTAAACTCGACAAAGAGCACAAGAAGGAAAAGACCAAATACTAGCCACATAAATTGAAGCATAGTATGAGGCCAATAGGCCAAAGGAGAAACAAGAGTAAAAAGGCTTGCAGTTGTACATGTCTAAGCGGGCGGTAATGCTTTTCTGAGATCTCTCGATTTCATTTGACATTTCGAGTCGTTCGATTTCAGACCTTCATGTATTTGAAATTATTTTGACAAATTAAGTTGATCAAACATCGGTAAAGACTTGGTCGAATACTATTTCTACAAGACAAATGGACGGTCAAAATATGACTGCTCATATGTGCCCTGGAAAATATGTTTCATTTAGATCAATACTATATTTGGTCCGATCAACTTAATTTTTTGGTATGAATAATAACAACTCGAAACTTCTAGAATCATCTAATAGGATCATATGTACTGGAATCTTACTTTGCGTCACATAAAAGACCACGTGAAAAATGGTCAGACATGAGAAATTTTTCATTGTGAGCAAAAATGATATTTCAATTGTAGGGTTAGCTCATGACTTCTCGGAATAGATAAATTTATTCTGGGTTACTTCTGCCATCCCAACAAACGAATCAATAGAATTCGTTTTCAATAGAATTTTCTGCATTCAAGGATTCCATCGCTTCTCGATTAATGGGTCTGCATTCGACAATGAAACTCTTAATATAATTTATTCTTGAGTCGATCTTCTCAGTCTTTATTGGTTCAGAGTGACTTGATTTTTTTGTTCAATTGTAATCTATGGACATATTCATTTCAATATGAATCAATAAATTTTGATGTTGTATTACATTGCCTTTTATGAAATGACTGATGGACCTTACATATTGAAATTCTATATCATTGATATTCTTTTTCTCTCTTTCTATCCCCCTTCTATCCACATCTTCTTCTTCTTCTTTTTTTTTTTCTTTTTTTCATATTTTGCTTCACAACTTAGAATCCAATTGATTTTCCTTTTATTTAGGCAAAACACATTTCGGTTTGCTACAATATTAACAATATGATCAACACATCCCATCTTAACTGATTTTTTTGGATCCAGATAACGCAAAATAATGAGTTGATTATTAGTAGCTCAAAAAAAAGAAATTTCTTTTTCGAATCCTAAGCCTAAGCCAGAAAAACAATTCAAAAAGTCTTTATCCTCGTATGCTTTTCTTTTTGGTCTTGAAAACGCGGATGAAAAGGGTAGAAGAAAACACGTTTTTGGGTTGGAAATTAATTAAGTGATTTAGCTCGTCATTTCTCGTCACAACTTTCATGCTAAAAATGCAAACTTCCGTTTCAAGAACAATCCGTAGGAAAATAGTGCGGAAAACAATAATGAAATTTGCTAAAATCTGGAAATTACAAATTTAGGGATTTACAACTTGAACATAAAATACAGTAAATAGAACATGAACTGTAAAAGATCAAGAATTTGCAAACCGAGACCCGTTTTGTACAACAGTGCCCTTAAGACAAATTCGCCGCCTCACCGGTGCTGGAGGTTGTGTCGGTGTTTGTCTCACAGGGTTGACTTGGTTACCACTCAGCCGCCGGAGCACCGCCGTAGACTGCCTGTCGAACCAACTTGTGTCTGTACTCTCTCTCTCGGAAAGAACAATTGTATTGCAGAAGAAGTGGAGCTTTGGATTTTCGGTGTGTTGAAACCAAAGGTAGAGGTCCCCTTTTATAGCCGAAGGAGGAGCCTCTGCCATGAATGCTGCAATGAAGGTGGAGGAGCCTCTCAATCAATAGGGGAATTGATTCCGCAATTCAATTCTGGAATAAAACTGATACAGTTATTATTCCTGAAATTGAATACACAATCATGGGTAATAACTCTGGTAATCAACCAGCTTTGACCATCCAACCGTGCACTGTTGTTGGTCCGAAACCCACTTTGAAAGACAATTTCTCATTCATCTCTCAATGGAATTTGTTCATTTTTCCAATGATTTAAACTCCTTAGCAAGAAGTATCTAAAACCCACTTGGGCCCACCTCGCGCGGTGTGGGTCCCACTAAATTCTCTTTGGTTAAAATTCCATTTTTTCCAACACAATCAACGACATATGCCCGACATTTCACATCAACTTTACGTATTCCACAACAAACAAAACAGTCATGAGTGTTTTACGTATTAAAATTGAGAAAAAACAGTCATGCCTTCAGTGCATGAGTGCCGTTTAATTTGATACTAATAATCCACAACAAACAAAACAGTCGAGGTTACTAAACAAAACTTCCAAGCCCTAGCCGGCTCTCTCCTTCCCTCCCCCCCCCGGGGTTTCCACCCTATAATGGGCGGTGGGAGGGGGGAGTTCTCCACTAACGTTTCCTCTACCTCTCGTTTTACATTTTCGTTGACCTCCTCCGCCGGCCTCTTTTTACCATCTCCTCTCCGTCTCATCTCCCTTTGGCCGCCTCCATCGCCGCCATCGAACAGATCCTCGTGTGTGACTTCTTCCGACATCCCGAAGCTCCGAGATCACCTCGACTGGCTCGAAGCGGTCTGCAGCCGGGACCCCATCCAAATCCAGCTGCGACGCCTTGCTATAAATGTTCCGGCAACTGGGAGGTCGGGTTGCTGATTAGTCCGGAGTCGAGAGGTTGGAGAACAGGGTTCGATCTGGAGTTGATTTGGAGAAGGGAAGGTTAGGTTGTTTGATTTGGCACCGCCGATGCTTTTCTTTTTACTTTCTTCGTTTTCTACAGTGATGTCCCGCTTGCGGGTGTTTCTCCCATTCTTGGGGTCTTCCTAATCCTTTTTGGTGTAGTGTGTTTTTCTTTTTTTTGGTGTTGGTGGTGTGACTTTTGTATGAGGTATTGTACCTCGGTGACCTTTGTAAGAAGTTTGAGGTGTACGTTTTTTCTTGTCGGAGCCTATTTGCCTGATTGACTATTCTCTCCTTGTCCAATAAAGAATTATACCCTTTGATATGTTCTCTCTTTGATATCAAAGAAATTTCTAAATTTTTGAAAGAAAAAAAACAAAACAGTCATGCCTTCAGTGCTTACGTATTAAAATTGTCATGAGTGTTTCCTTATTGTTAAGATATTGCTCCTATCCTCCGCCACACACATTGAGAAAAATAGAATATGCACAAACAATCCCCAAGTCCCACATCGATCAGGTAGATGTGGAAATGTGAAGTTGTATATATGGAAATACCCATCAGCTACTACTAATTAATCCAAGGTTAACCTCTCGAGCCACGTGATTAGGCAAATGGTTCATTCATATGCTAAACCAATTTTAATCAGACATCGATATCTATATCATTAAATCACGTTTTCTTGAGAAAAAATAGACAATGTCAATTTGGTACGTTATCAGATAGTTAATTAGGTAAACTAATTCTGGGGGTTTTCTGCAAAATGAAGTGTTAAAAATTTATAAACGAGACTCGCGGCAGACTTCACGAGCAAATCCAAAGTCCTTTCGTTTTCGTACATTGTATCATTTTCCGTGGAAGCAGTCAAAGATGAGATAGCTAGCTAGTGGGATATCTGGAAAAATTGAAATGCTTCTAGCGAATGGGATGGCTGCTTTAATTTGTCTCTTCCAGAGCTTGAGTTAAGTGCAAAATCTCAATTGTGATACGAATATTGTACTAGCTAGTGATCTAATCCTCCACAAGCTTTTAGTTTTTTCTTGTCTTTTTGTTTTTGTTGTTTTCGGTCTGATCAGCTGTACCCCAAATAAAACTAGCTAGTGATCATCAGATCTACTTTGTATAAGATTCACACGTTCAAGCGTTAGTGTCCGTTCAATGCATGGGACAATAAAAAATCACATTGGTGTTTTTTTCGGCCCCGCATATTAGACGGACGGGCACAACAGTATTTGAAAAAAAAGATAATTCAATTTTTTTTATTGTCCCGTGTTCGATGCACGTTTGCATTATTCACATTCTGTGCACTGAAAGGCATATGCGTGGTGGAGAATTATGAATATGAGGCATCACGTGGCGGTGCCTCGGAGGCGTATAATAATTTTTTCTCTATATTCATACCCCTCCTCATGTCTCTCTCTCCCCACGTCTCTCTCTCTCTAAAAAAAAATCTTTGAAGACAAAACACATTTATATAGTATATTGATAGATATGGACTAATTAGTGACTCAGTTTGTTCTCCAAGATTTCATGTTCGAAGTCAACAGAGGCCAAACGTTATGAACCTTAGGATTACTAGCTCATTGGAGGGTTTGCTCAGTCGTTAATTTCAAGACTCCAGAATTAGTTGAGGTGCGTGGCCCGGACATTTGGTTATCCAAAAAAAAAAACAGACTCAGTTGTTCGGTCGGCTCTAAAATAAGCTTTCACTGGTTTGGGCCATTACATAACCTGCGACCCTATTCATATCAACCTATTGGGGTGCATCAAATCAAGACGGCCCAAACAAGATTGCAAGTTGGGCAGGTGGATCCACTTGAGTATTTGATATTAGTAACTACCGTAGATCTTAATTAAATACGAAAGGAAATTGATTTTTGCACTCTTTTTTGTTATATGCACATTACTTTTTTTTTGTCTTTTAGCAGAAAAAATACGCTTTCAACACTAGAAAACAAAAAAATAGTATGGATATATATATATATATATATAAAAGTGTGAAAATCAATTTTCAATATGAAATCATTGAATACATATACGCACTTTAACTAATTTACTAATGATATTTTCTTCCTCCAATCTAAGCCTGTCATTTCTTTTTGGAAGTTAGCTAGAAAAAAAACTCTCTCTCTACCGAAACTCTAGCCGCCACATTTACCTTTGTTTTCCCTTCCCCTCCCCCTAGGGTTTCACAACTCTACTACGGCGACAAAAGAGGAAGGTCATGATACTAGTTCTCACAACCCTACTACGACAGCGAGAGAGGAAGACCATAACCTAGAGAACTTTATCCTGTAGTTGGAACGGGGAATGTAATTACAACTCGAGTTAAAAGTCTAGGGTTAACATTCCCAAACTCAAACAACAGAGAAGAAAATGCAATTTATGTCACCCTCTATGGTTTGTCAAAATTTAGTTCTATCCCAGAAATAAATACAGATGGATGGAAATTGGTTAATCCGTTAAGCCAAGCTACTTACGTTGGGAAAGTCTCAAGAATGAAACAAGACTCTAGCTCCTTGTATGTCACAACCTCAATTGCGAAAAATCTCTTGTAATTTCTCCCACAACGTTCCTCAGGGATAAGAACCTTCGTAGTTTGGGTTTTCAGCTCAAAAGATACTACGCCTCCATAATCGTTGTTATAAAGGATTAACTCGTGACTTTTTTTGTTCCATATCCCCAACGGTGTATCAACTCCGCCTTCAATAGTACAAAGCTTAGTCCAATTCGCCTCATTCCCCTATCCATTCATTCTCCATATTGCAGAGTCATAATTCTCACAAGGGAGAATCACAGCCAGTGACTCATTCCACACTGTGAAAACCACACGGAAAAAACTGTCTGTTGTACCAAAATTCGGGTAAGGGCGTCGTTTGGAACACTTCATCAGCCATGTCGAATGAGATAACAATGTCCCTCTCACCCGTCCAATTCCTACCCCACCAATAATAAACTCCATTAGCATAGGTTGCTGCTGAACGTGATTTATTCCGTATATCAGCTGGCAAACCCGCATTGATCTTCCTCCAAGAATTCGTGCTTAGGTTATATATATCTCAATATGATGAGGTTCATGTTCTAGGTTGTTAGCAGGGACGGACCGAAGCGGGGGCACGTGCCCCCACTCGAACGCGTGTCCCCGCTCAAAATTAAAATATTTTTTTTGGTATAAATTAACATAATTATGAAAGTGTGCTAATATGTAAACATACACACTTGCATATATCTCAAAAAATGTAATATCCCAGATCCTTAATTAATTTATAATCGGAGTACGTGTTGAGTTTTGGTTAATTGGTGGTTTTAGAATTGATTTTATTTGTTAATTAGCATGTGTGTATATGATAGCATGTGGTTGCACCACACACAATAATTTTTCCCAAGTCTTAAAAAAAAAAAACAAAAGAGAGTTCCACAATGTTCTTTTGTTTCGTTCCTATCTTCACCGTTTAGAGAGAGAGAGAGAGAGAGAGGACGGTGAAGAAGAAGAAGAAAGAAGAAGGAAGATCTAGAGAAGGAAGAAGAAGAAATTGGGGGAAAACCTTTCTTACAAGAGATTGAAGCCCTAGGAGGTAGAATACATGTTCCCTTGTCCTTAATCTCTTAACTTCCATGTTTAATTTCGTAGCTTAACATAGGGTTTGGAGTTTAGAGGCCATGGGAACCCTTGTTAATTGAGTTTTGGGAGAATTCATGGTGAACTCTTGAGGATTAATATGAATTTCAGAAGGATTGCCTAGTTTAAGAATTCTGCAGAATTGAAAATCTTGCATCTGACTGATTTTAGGGATTTTTATTGAGGTACTTCTAAAACTCCAAAAATTATGAGATTTTTACTGAGACTTCCTTTATGTGTCTTCCATATATGGTAAAAATTTCAGACTATAACTCGAAGTATTGAGTTCTATAGAAATTCATAACCTAACAGCACTCAAATTCGTTACTGTGCAGTCAGCACTGTCACATGTTAGGAAAACAGCCGTATCTTTTAGCACGAGCATCGAAAACGCGCACCGTTTCTTGATTTTGAAACTAGACACATAGACCTTTCAAGCTATATAAAGATTGTGCCTCAAATGTTCTTGAGTTAAATCAGTTTTTGGTTTGAAGTTGGTAGAATTGTAGAATCTGCAACTTTGTCTTTCCAAAGCTAAAAGGCCAACTTAAACGGGTATAGCTATGTTGTCCGAACTCCGTTTTTAATCTATGACCTGTCGTTTCAAAGCTCTTGAAGTCTAGTTTTTAATGACTCTGGACTTTCTACCGGAACTAGCGATTCCATCACTTCTAAGCTATTGAATCTCAACCTAACCTTATACCTTGACCCTAGAATCTTGTTAGTAAAATATGGGATAATGAGGAAGTTTATCTTAGAGTTTTGAATGACTATTGATGCCTAACATATTTTCACCTTACTTGCTTACTATAGGGGACTTGTGTGAAAGCTCGGATTGAGGTGAGTGATTAATACCCAAAACACATGGTTTGTTATAAGCTTTTCGCTTCAATGATGTTTTATACTTTGATATGAACTCCATGGATTATGAATGAAAGGTGGACATGTTCTATATCTATTAATGGCATCCTCCCACGTCCCAGCTTGCTAGGGGACACGTGCTAAAAGGCTAGCAAGATATGACTGATATGGGATAATGTAAAGACGTCTTAACTTATCCACTACCGGGGACGCCTGGTAGACATGAAATGAATAGAGGATGTGCATTACTATGCTATGTTGCTATGAAATGAGATTCCTTTTCAAATGATTTAATCATTGTCCATGGAAAGCATGTGAATCGCGTATTAATCATTCATACGAGCTTCGGCTTATGTAGTTGTTCCACCTTTCAGGGATTGAAGAGTTGGATGATGTGGTTCCCTTTCATGTAGACTTGAGGCAAATGTGGTGTCCTATATCTTTGTTGTCGTACGGAAGCTATGTTTCAGTTGTCTATGATTTTCTTGTAATAGCTAAGGACATTTATAAGTGTTGAACTATGCACAGCTCTGAGAGGACATTGGTTGTTATAGCTCTAAAGTTAGAGCACATTATGGTTTTATTGGATCACATGAGGAATGTTTCTATCGGTTTTGTAACTTAATCCCTTAAAGTTTTACGATGATATGATAAATATGTATAAGAAGGCCTTGGTGATGGTTTCACCGGCGCTTTGTTATGGCTAAGACCCTTTGGGACGGGTCAGGGTCGTGACAAAAAAACACATACAGAATTAGTTTTATGTCTGAATTTCATTATATGGTGTATTTTATACTTGTTGCTTTACAAGCTGTTTGTCTATTTGGAGCTATTCTTTCTTGGATCTCTTTATTTTTAACCGCATGGGAGAAATATTGTAAAACAAAGTCATTAACAAAATTAACTCAGTCATTCTAAAACTTGTCGATGTTCATTTAAAATATACTTTAAAAATTTTGTATGAGATTTTGTGCTCATTTTTATTTAATTTAACTTAAAGTACGCGTTATAAACTTTTGTAATTAGTAATACATGTCTTAATTTTGTACAATCTTATTGTGGTTGACTACAAAAATAAATTTTTGCCATTATGATTAACAGATGCCCCCACTACACTAAGTTCCTGAATCCGTCCCTAGTTGTTAGATTGTTCCAATCTTATTACCTTGTAGTCATTCCTTGTTGGGTCAAAACCAAACCCAATAGTAATAGAACTTAACATCGACTTAGGCCGAAAGAGGATGCGACCAGGTTTAGGGAGATCCTTGATTTCTTTGGTTGCAGGATTCCATAGAAAGAGTTCTTCAAAGTAGTTGTACAGGCAAAATAAGCCATGACACGGACTGGTTATGTGTTAGAAAGATTGTTCTTTCAAAGGGATTCTCACCTTTTCTGGCCCTTGTAATTCTTGCGTGCGCAATGACCAAGGAGATGACATCTTCATATGTGCGTCCATCGCGATGCACCAGAAAGAGGCACGCACGACTGTCGTCGGAAGTGGTGCTTTCCAGATGCTTATGTATAAAGGGAGGGCTTCCAATAAGACGGCCAAAATATTTGCAAACGCACTTGAGTTAGAGTAGAGATTTCACCGGCAGTCTTGACAGAATCTCAATCAGAACATCTTGCGCGCGGAAGATCATCACAACAATTCGTCATTGTTTATAGGCTTTCAGCTTATTTTTCTCTTCTTTCTTAGGTCATGTGATCATGTGAGCTTGAGATTGAATAGGCACATCAAAAAAGGCTAGTGGTGGCTCTTTGCTAGTATCAGGTTTTCTATATAAGCCTCCAGAGATCCTCATCCCGATTGGTAACCTTATTGCTGGTCACCACTCATTTCCTTATTCCAGTACGATTTTCTTAGCCAAGATTCCTTAACCAATAAGTCCTCTTGGCCAAGACTCTCTTGCCTTGAATAAAGTCTTTTCAATTAGGAATAATTCAATTCCTTGAGCATCACCCCATGAGTGGACCCCAACAAGTCTTGATTAGCCATTTTTTTCGAATGCTATTTATTAGTTCAAGCATTCTTTTTTTTTTTTTATCATTAATATCATGAAATTATTCGCTGATTGGTGGGTTTTGTTCGGAATTCGGAAGGGAGCCAACGCTGTGGCCCTATTGTTTGTCGCTACCAAAAAATGATACACCCACCTGCCACCTGCCACGTGGCGTTGGGCACCACCCTTATAAAAAAAAGAAAAAGGGAAAGAACAGATCTGCGGAAAAGAATGAATTCTTCGTTCTTCTGGTTCGAAGAGAGAGAGAGAGAGAGAGAGAGAGAGAGAGAGGAGAGAGAGGAGGAGGAGGAGGAGGAGGAGGAGGAGGAG